>OY856411.1:525473738-526073738 GCA_963693085.1 Alisma plantago-aquatica
GTAGAAGTCAATGGAAGGAAATTGTTTATATTTTATATAATATTTGGAGATGAAAAGGAAGCCATTATAACCTAGAGCAAACAAATATTGGTGATTTGCATGTCAATGATAATAATATTTAGCGTGAAGCTCCTTCTATATAGAAGATTGTTGGTTCAACAATATTTACAATTATAATAAATATATAAACAACATATCCGTGTACCTTTTTACTTTTACATGTAGACCATAACACTTATTTACATAGAGTTACATGTATTGTTGTCATTGAGTACCTTTAATGATTTCAATCCCTATCATCACATCGTGTATTTCCTCGAAACCATTATTGGTTTTTTAATTGTTAGAAATGTTGAAAAAAATCTATGACGCACATCACAAATGTAGGCTTAAATAAAAAATTATTGTATTCAAAATTCAAACTATGTGCTGACTCTACCCAATTTTAACCCAATAAAACCAATTTTTATTTAATACCCAATACACATCAAAATTCTAGTCAAATTTCAGTGAGGTAAAATCATTCATTCAAAACTAGAGATACATCAAAATTATAATTGAATATTACTTTGGAAAAAGTACTCATTCTATAAGTACCTAAGTTATAGCAAACATGTAAAGCCATTTTCAATACCCAAAACTTTATTTTACACTCTAGGTGTGAACTGTCAAGATGTATCTCATGTAAAATTCCACACCAACATTCTATCACCATTTCATTTTATCATTACTTTTATATTTCTATCTTAGTTGACTTTCTTTATCCAAAATCATCTTGAGTCCCTTGAATTTATAGGAGTAAGTAGTGCCTTTCTATTCACAATAAATGACTAGAGTTCCAAAACACCCATATCATTAAAATTTAACCTCCTCCTTCATTAAGCTTATATTTGAAAAAGGAAAATTGGTATGTTCTATCCATTTTATTATGCTAAAGGAAAATAAGAAGAAACTACTAATCCATGTAGGGGCTAGCAATTTGATGAAGCACTTTCCTTTGAGGGTATCTAAAGTTTTTGTGATAGTGGACCTTACATATTGTTAACTTCTCTTTTTTTCAACCAAAAGGGTACTGAGTGAAGTAGTTATTTGTATGATCCATTTGCAACTATCCCTCTACAATCCCATGGATAGAAATGGTAGAATTTGTCTTTATTCTTTAAATATGAATACCATTCAAGTATGCAACATAAACCCTACTTTATATACAAGGGAAACTTTTCTATCCACCCCACATATGATCATCACTAAAATACTATATGTAACACAAGGGTCAATCTTCTCTTCTCTCATAACACACTTATATCCTCCAAGACCCCTCTAGTACTTCAGGGGCATTATATCATGTGACACCCTCTATGGAGCAAACTTTGATCCCCATATTTCACATAAATACCTTGAAACTAAAATATCAAGTATTCCACTCCTTTGTTATGGATACCACAACTAGCGCACACCCTATTGTCCTTATGTTAGCTATCTAAACACTATTTTATCACGAAACCCTCATATGTGATGAGAGGACCAAACATGGTCATATGGCCAGAACATTGTTTAAAAACCAAATACCTCACTTATGATTTGGGTCAAGAGGGATATTCCATGAGAAAGCTAATGATCTGGTTGGAAAGATATAAGGAACAAAAGCTTTACCCTATTTCTTGATTTTCACTTTGAAAGGATTTACTATAGTTGAAATATTTCAACCAAATATGAGCATGCTTATAAGTTTAACCTCCATACCACTCATCACAATAGCAATCCCCTACATTACTAATAAAATGATATGAAAAAGTGGATGTAAGAGTGACTAGTTAACATCTCCTACTAAAATATCTACATATCCCTCTACCAAAGTAGACATAGTCATTCTTGGGACAAGCATAGATTTCCCTAGGAGAAAAACCATGCATTTTTATAGAAATAATCCCTTCACATCTTAAGTCAATAAAAAACTTCATGTTGTTCCAAACACAATTGCATGAAAAGGGATATGTGCAGTCTAAATATCCACAAAGGATTATTTTAGTGACCAACATGGCTCAAAATTAACCATCCTAAGTTTGTAAGCACCAATGTTTCATGCTCTAATCATTATAGCAGAAAATAAAATGTGTGCTTCTGATGAATCCCGAGTCTACAAGCATAATACCCAACTATATTGGTGTGATGTTAGTGACTAATAAGGTTTAAAAGTTCTGATCCCAAGGTTATGATCATGATTTTTCCATTATTTAATAAAATTACTCACATGAGATTTGTTCTTGTGATGAATCACCCACAAAACAAGATTGTTTACACAATAAAGACTACACCAATACAATGATCCCTTATGTATCAGTAGGCTTGTGGTAAAAAGACATCAGGGCACCAAGTCCTCCTTCTCTCATGGGTTTTGTAATTCCAATCTATGAGAATGACTTCATCCCTACCAGATAGTAGTTAAAAGAGGTCATGGAAACTCTTAAATATTTTCCATATATTGAGTTGATAAATCCCCAACTGGAAAGAGAGAAATCATGCTATGTAGTGTCCATCTGTATCATCCACAACACATAAAAAATGGTACAAGATCCTTGAAGCACAACGCAATAATATCGACTAATCCAAGTAACTATATTTGCTAAAAAGAGTGAGACATCATAACTGATGTACCTATTGGGATCATGAACCCTAATATCTATTCAAGATCTAAAATACCCCAACCTAATTTTCCATAGTTGAGAAATGTTACCACAAATAAACTAATGTCCAAATGTTAAGATTAGTGACCATTCATAGTGAGAAAGATATTGCACATAGTGGTCTTATGCACCTACAGAAAACATCCTGATTTAATGGTAGAATTTCATATGATTTTTGAATATTTTATTTATATATTTATTATTTATATATTTTATTTTCTCAAGCGATATTTTCTTGTATTCCCACACATCCATCTCATCATACATATTTTATCCATGTTCATCTTGTTGATACCATGTTTCTTCACAACCAGACATTCACTCCCATATAGCATGGTTGGTCGTATAGCAGCTATGTAAAACTTGCTTTTTAATCTAAGAGGGATCTTCCACCGACATAATACTCAAGTTGCACTCCTCCATTTCAACCATCATGCAGTGATCCTGTGACAAACATAATTTTGTACATCCCCATGCATTTGAATAATAGAACCCAAGTATTGAAATTTATCACATTTTGGTATGTTTACTCCATCCAACTTGGCTCCACCATTCACACTGTGAGATTGGCTAAAATTGCAATGCATATACTCAATTTTGCGCTACTAATCATCAATCCATTTGATTCAAATGCCTTTCTCCAAAGTTCAACTTTATCATTTAATCCATCTTTAGTTTCATCAATCAATACAATATCATCAGCAAATAACATACACCAAGGAATATCATCCTGAACATTCTTTGTCAATTCATCCGTAACAAGAAAGAACAAATATGGGATGAGTGTGGATCCTTGGCGTACCCCAACTGTGATAGGGAAAGTTGGTATCTCTCCTCCAGGAGTCTTCACACTTGTAGTAGAGCTATCATATATGTCTTTAATCAAGTCAATGTATAGGACCGGAACACCCTTTTTCTTCAAAACCACCCACAACACTTCCCTGGGTACTTGATCATATGCCTTTTCCAAATCAATAAAAACCATATGAAGATCTCCTTTGCTTTCTCTATACTTCTCCATAAGCCTCCTTATTAGAAACATATTTGTTGTTGATCTTCTAGGCATGAAACCAAATTGGTTGTTTGATATTTGCATTATAGATCTTAACCTTTGCTCAATAATCCACTCCCAAAGCTTCATTGTGTGACACATCGACTTGATACCTCTTTAGTTTGTGCATCTCTAAACATCACCTTTGTTCTTGTAGATGGGGACTATAATACTATCTCTCCACTCATCTGACATCTTCTTGGTCTTCATAATCTTGTTAAAAAAATTTGTTAACCTCATAACTCATTCATCCCCCATACTCTTCCATACATTAATGGGAATATTGTCCGGTCTGCATGCCTTATTCATTTTCATCTTTTTCAGAGCATTCTTGACCTCAAATAGTGAAACTTGTCATGTGTAAATGATATCTCTTGTATTCATGTCACACTAGTCGTTAACGTTATTTACAATATCTCCATTGAAAAGCTTATGGAAGTAATTTCTCCATTGGTTCTTGATATCATTATCTTTCACAACACTCTGCCATCTTCATTCTTAATGCATTTTACTTGACTAAAGTCTCTTCCTTTCCTTTCTCTTATATGAGCCATTATATATATATATATTTCCCCCTTCTCTTGTGTCCATCTTCTTATAAATATCATCAAAGTATCTAAACCTTGCCTCCTAAACAACCTTTTTAGCTTCTTTCTTTACTTTCTTGTGTCTCTAGAACATTGCATCATCTTCAACAACTATGTAGAAGATTATATTCATTCTCTATAAAAGTCTTTTACAGAGGTCATCACATTGCTTTATCAATCATGGTATTGTCTTCATATACATTATTTTAGGACTATTCATGTCCTTTAAAACTCAAAATATCATACGAATGTTTGTGATAAATGTACAAATAGTTGGACATCCAATGAAATCCCTTGATAAAGTCTTACATATGAAAACAAAAGTTCTCCAAAGATTCATACATTCCTAAAAATACCTAATAAAGACAAATGACAGTTTAATGAGTCAAGTTATACTATAAGGTAGTCATATATACATTTATAGAAATCCTCCAAAAAGGCAAACATTTATAAAACCCTCAATACATCTTCTTCATGAATGGCTTAAGACCTATCGAGATAGTCATAATTCAATTCCTACCGAGGTAGGCAAAAATTTAAATCTTATTTTGATGAGTATAACTTCAAAGGTCATTGAGGTGAGCATGAACACATGCCTGATTTAGGTGAGGAACACTCTAGTCTTACCACAACAATGGAAACTACAATACTCATTACTGTTAAAAGAACTTTGATCCTCAATGAGGTGACAACATGCCTTTAAATCTTACCATGGTAAGAATCACTTCAAGCATTGCTCAAGTGAGCATGATTTCAAGAAATATCGAGGTAAGTGCCACTCTAATACCTATCTAGCTAAGAACAACTCCAAGTCATCCGGAGGCAAGAACGATCAAAATCCTTACCGGGGATAAATAAACAATGGTATATGCATTATTCATCTCTATCTATGAATGCAATTAGGGTCCATTCCACCAACAAAATAGGCTATAAATGGAAACTTCAATTGACCAAAATATCAATGAATCTTAAGACATCATGTTTCATCATGCGTGGGTTCACCAACAACACCTTAAGCTCATCTTGAGAGGGTCAAATTGTTGCATTCACTTTTATTCAATCTGAACTGAAGAACCTATTCATATTTTGGTCCCATATGCAAGCACATTTATCTTATTTAGTATGGTAGTTATCAACTACATGATAGTGAATCAAATTAATATATATGATCATGTTCAAATCATATTAAATTCAATTGTGAACTATAAATGTAAACTTAGTTGCTTGAATTTGGTCATAATATTCTAAATGTCGCATTATATTTGTAATCATGAAGAACTTCCTATTTTTATGAGATATATATTGAGGATGTTTACACAAAAAGGCTTTTCTATGTAATGCTTAATAAGTTCAACAGACCACAAGAATTTTAACTGAACATAAACCAACCTTACAGAAAGATATTAAATACAAACACATGTCTTTCTTCTTTGATTTACTTGATTAATGATTCTACTATCTCCTATGGTTATGATCATGCTAGTAAATTAAAATAGCAATTCTTACGACTAGAGAGTTTTGACCCAAAATGATTGTTTTCAGTGGATATCCCATTACAAAAGGCCTTGATGGGTTATAACCATCAGAGAACCACATCATCCTAGACCTAAACCTTAAAACCCAACTTCACTAACCAAATCCAAATAATTTATATAGCCACACCCAATCATACCAAAATAACCACCTTCAATGCGGGCGCCTATCATATGTGTGTCCAACTTGCTTGTCATTCAATCTTATACATTTCTTGCCACATTAGAACCAGTCCAGACTCATGATATTTGAATTAATTGGGGATCCAAATAGATGTGATCCCACCTTTGGAATCATCCATTACTATAGTGAAACATACCTCCTTATCCTAACCTTATTTTGAAACTATTTATAGAGGGCCACATGGGAGTAGAAAAAAGTTCTGCCCACACCTAGTATACTATTGACATTTTCAAGTTATCAATATTGAGTGAGTTTACCAAATGATCTTTAAAAAATAATTGATACATAGAGTCCATATATTAGATGTGGACATTTTTATTTCTAAATTGGTTTCAAAAAACACAAATGATACAATATCACATCCCATTTTATCCCCAAACACAACCTCCTCCCTCTACATAAATTACACCCACTGTCCCTACACAAAGATTCACAATCCCAAACCTTCCAGCACAAGAAACCCTTTTGCACCCCAGAAATCCTAGGTTATTTGATGGAATTCATAAAGTGTGGTATCAATTACAAAACCATGCACATTCTAGAACATATAATAGGATGAGTCAATAGTAGTACAACATTGGAAAGAATACAAAGAGATTTAAAGAAATTCATTACCAAATAATCCTAGAAAAGCAACAATCCATTTCAAACACTTAATTGGTCGATTAAGTCCTAAATTAACTAAAATTGTCACTTAGTTATCTTTCAAAAGATCAATTAAAACAAATGCATTTGGTACCAATCACCTATTAATCACATGTGAACATTTGCACAAAACATATTTGAACCTATCTCTTTTACACATCTCACACTACATTATGATTAATGATTTTCATCTATTAATTTTCTAGGTGGATAGATTACTTGTCTTTCAACTCATGATCATTTCACATAATATTAGCTCTCTTGGATTACTCCAAAGGGAATCATAAATCCAAATTTGTTGAACTAATAAGGAGGCTATAGCATGCATTCATTTGTATTCACTTTCATGTAATAATAATTAGTGCTCTAATTTCCCTCAAATAAATTATACCTCCCTCCAATTGCAAATATGAGGACTTAGAGAACCTATGCATTTGATCGTTATAAACACTATACAAAAATTTAGAGATAAAAGAGAGGAACTTCATAATATTAGAAATTGTTGATCATCACATGACTAATAGGGGTCATTTAGGCACTAAATACTAAGAAATCTACTCCATATTGATTGTTTATTCACAAACAATGTCGAAGATCATGAAATCAACAAGTTTCATGGAATAAAAAGAAGAAAATAGAGCACGAAGAGAAGAGAAAATGTTTAAAACACTTGTAGAGGAGTTTAGCCTTTAAAATGGAGTTGCACTTGAAGCTATTTAAGCTTTAAGAGTGGGAAATACACCTCCAAAGATTTCTTATTCTTTCTTTTAGCCTCTTCTATAGTTGAGTTGCCTCTAGAGTTTCCTCTCCTCCTCTCCCAAGTTTGGAAAAAAAATCTAGAGTTTCTTCATATGTATTTTCCACTTACGTGGTGGTGCACATTGAGCACTAGATTTGTATGTCGTTTGCCATCACAATTGCTAGAGGTCATCTTAAATTCTTTTGACATGTCATACATGTGGAAGTGCACCTCGTGATGAAGGCCGATGGTAGTGGTTATTGATAAGATTGCACAATGTATCATTCCCCATACACGTTATGTTTGGTAGTGAATTATCGAAGAAGATGCTAGTAATGTGGTGCACAACACGCTTGGATGATGCATGTTGTACATGTTGAGGTTGTATTTTCCAGAAGCTTCTAGGATCATGGACACTGAGAATGTGAAGGTTCATGTCACGTAGAAAACATAGAGAAAATGGAAGAGGCTCCTGCCTATGTGAACATCGTGCATATTAGTGGGCATGTTGTGCTTATTTGTGCCTTGATTTGAGTTTCTTCCTTTATCATTGAAGAGGGTGGCATTGGTTCAATATGAACCAAACTTCATGATATATGGATTAAAATGCCCTTAACTAGTTCAAAAACAAAAAGATGAATTACTCTAATTATATAATTTTAAGCTAAAGGTGGCCAAAACATGAAATTTGAATAATGAAATATATGAAATTAGGGAATAGAAGGTATTAAAAACTACATTCATTTTCTCACCCCGATCCTAAACTATTTCTTGTCCTCAAGAAATAATATCCAAAACAAGATTAAAGAGTATAAAATACACTCAAAAGATGAAAGTGAACTAGTATCAACCAAACTATTTTTAATTTAATGGATTTTTGACATGAATTACAAATCCTACTATTTTAAGGTGTAATTCGTTTTAAATAAGATAAATAACCAAGATCTCTCTCTATCCCCTGGAATCTAATGTTCTATAAGGTTTACATTTGTATAGTAACATAAGTTTTCTACCTAGGATCTCTTAATCTCAACTCAACTTTACTCGTATCTTAATATTAAATCAAACTTACTCATCTATTTTCATATGATAGGATTCTAGCATTTCACATTTGGAGTACATTGGAACCTCTTATTCTCAACTAAGATCTAGGTACCTAACCATCGAGATCATATTGATATTTTAAACTAGGTTGACATACCATGTGGGATGATATTGGAACTTATCCAAATCTGTAATATTTATATTTCAGTTCCAAACATGACAAAGCACCTAACCATCACAATCAGATTGATATTTTAAGCCAAGTTAGCACACTAAATGGAATATTTGTAGCCTCTTTAACAATTGTATGGAGAAAGACATGTTCTGAAGAAATAGATGAGTTTCTCTAAGTGGCATAGCCCTCAGGTTATGTGATAAGCACTCCAGGTTGATTCAAGATGATAATATGGATGGATGATTCCTTACTCAAGAGAAATATTAAAAATTACATTCATTTCAATTGCAATAGTCATTTTCATTATTCATATCCTTGAATCAATAGCAAACTACAACAATTTATAGATGACTGGTTCAATATAGTACATTTTAAGAGTGCAATATGCTCATTTATCATTATCTCAACAAAAAGAGTAGACAAGCTATGGTTAGGCAAAGGAATGGCATGATAAACATGTTCAACAATAGATTCGTATGCCCATTTTATGATGGATTTTGCAAATTTCCAAATTTCTTGCATTTTAGCTACAAACAAACTTTCAATTACCCCTACATACAACAAAACTAAATGTGCTTACACTAAATATAACGAAGATGGCAAGGTTCAAACATGATGAAATAAGGAGAAGAGATGATAGATAATCATGACAAGCATAATGTTAGGAGTGCAAAGATAGACAACAAAAGAGTCCAACTACCATCCCATCCCAAGATTATTTATTCAAAATAATGTATGCACTATAGGAATAAGTTTGTGCACAATACATCTAAATCCTCATTGTAGGTCGTTAGGGTCAATGATTGTTATATAGGCTATGAAAGTCAGTTGTAGGAATCATGTTCTTTTGGAGTGTTTCTCTTCAATGAGACACATAAATATAGAGAAACGTGACTTGGAAGGGTAAATTCACTTTATTTCTCTTTTAGTTATTAGGATCAATAGTTTTCCATTATGCATGATGTGCATAGATTTAGGAGCAATGCTCATCTTGTCAAACTCTTACTTGTTGAAGGAATCATATTTGCACTTAATTTTGGAGAACTAGCATGCCATGTTTTACTTCATTCATCTAGGGGGAATCTAGGGTGATTGGGAATGTTATGTTCCTTGGAGGACACGACCTACACACATTTTAGCAAATTTTATAGAAATCAATGCACGTTGTGTTCATCATCAATATGTTGGCCATTCTTATTAGTTTTGAACCAGAAACGTTATGGATATGGGAAAACTATGCTTTGCATGAATCATATCATGCATTATTATGATTTTACCCATATGCTTGTTCATTTCTTTTGATTAGTATCTTTTAAAACACAAATATTAATTTTTCTTAGTTCTATAGAGTGTGTTCCCCTTTTGTGTTTTTTAAAAAATTTGTATGTACAAAGTATTGCATATCAAGGAATAACATATAGAGAGAATGGATGAAACAACACAAGATAGAGAAATGGGCAGAGATAAATATATAAGTATGATTGACTATATCAATAATCTATATAATTTATGAAAAACCTCCAAATAAATTCCAAATCCTTCTCTCTTTCATAAAAAATTCTCTACTTCCTTTCTATCCAGATTACATAGAGGGTAACCAGAGAACATTTGTTTTCTACACTCTCTACAAACAAAATTAGATCATTCACTCCAAAAAGCTTGTGTGGTAAATATCTCATATCAATGGGACAATCCTAAATGTACTTTGAAAGACGACTTTGCAAAAATACATGAGTAGCATTCTCATACTAAGCTTTGCATAACACACATTGAGATGGAAAATTAATATATCTATTGTAAAGGTGAACATGTATGAGGAGTTTATCAAGTATAATTTTCTAGGCTACAAACTTACATATGTTAGGATCCTTAGCTTTCCAAACCCATTTTGACCAAGAAACACTCAGGTTTTATGCTCATAGACTCCCAACAATGTTCAATTTTCAATAGTTCATTACAATCCATTATAATCTTAGGAACGCCAGAACTACTAAGGCAATAGGAATGACTTACAAACTCAGTAATCCTAGCATGCATTGATCCACTAATGATCCACGTCCCAATATCAATCAAAGAGTCGATGTAGGAAAATATACCTTCCCTATATTTAGTATATCTCTCCTATCTAAGAGATCATCTAGATAAATACATTTCCCCAACCATGAGTCCTTCCATAAAGGTGTAATCTTATTATCATGTATAATGATAGAAAGTATAGGAAAGACTACATCTCTTAGCACAATAATTTGTTTCCACATCCAAAAAGAGTTAGATGCAATTCTGAATCTCCAACATGAATCCCCCATGACATACCTTTCATGAATGCACTAAACACAAAGATAATATTTTTTCTAGGCTAAAATCTATATATTCTTTATAGTCCATGCTTCACCAATATCCATTGTCCTTATGATATTGACACCACCTTCATTTTTGGGCTGACAAACCTTAGACCAAGAAACCATACAAGTATATGAACTTGAATTAAAGACTTCGCATAAAATTTTTCTACATATTTGCCAATATCCTCAAACACGTCAACATGTAAAGGAAAGGAATAAGCCCAAAAGATGTGAAATGATGCCAGGGTTGATTTATTGAATTCAGTCCTCCTGCATTAGATAAATGATCAGACTTCCATCCCTCAAGCTAAGAATTTATTTGTTTAATAGTAGGGGAGCATATCCTTCAGTTAATTTCATTGAAATAGTGGTAAAGAAAGATATTTCATAAGCAACCCTGAAGCCAAGATATCTTTTCAATAGTAGGGGAGCATAGGCTTCTAGTTAATTTCCCTTAAAAAAGTTGTACACCAAGATATTCATATGTAGGAAACCAACTTTATCATTAAGTCTCTCTTCTAAGAGATTCCTGTCAGCACTAGCATTGTATAAGATAATAAATTTTTTCTTGAAGGATAAACATGAAACTTCACTGAAATTCTTGATAATTTGATTAATAATAGTAACAAATTTATTAGCCACACTCAATAAGAAGACCACATCAACAAAAAAAGAGGCATGAGAAATTGAGAAATTGTGAGAGGCCTCCACATTATAGAACAAACCCAAACCTTCAACATAATTGATAATGATATATAAACCTTTCATAGAAAAAAATAAAAAGATAGAATGCAAGGGTGTCCTCTTACCTGATCCCTCTCCCAGGGGTAAAAGCATTTGCGGGGACTCCAATTATAAGGATCTGAAGACTAGTGGCATTCAGAATTTCTTAAATCCAATCAACAAGATTAGAAGGAAGAATCGTACTAGTAAGAATACATTTGACATAACCAACAAATATCAACATGATTTAAGGACTCCACTATTATCATTAATCAGTGCAATTTAATTTAACCATGTAAGTAAACATAACTAAACAAACAATATACATGGGTGAAATCCTCGGTTGCCTCTCACAAATGGTTGGATTTATTGTCCCTCAATCAGACTTATTACTTAAAGGTCTTATCAACTAGGGATGAGAAGTAAAATAATTGTGCAACTTATGGGAGCTCGTCTTTATAGTAAACATTTAGTTGTTTTCCATTGAATTTGAATGTTCCATCTGTATTGTTAATGAGTTCAATAGCACCATTAGGAAACACTCTTTTAACTCAAATAGACTTGACTATCTTGATTCTTACTTTCCAAAACAAAGTATCAAGTAGGAGTTGTAAAGCAATATGAGTTGACTAGATTCATAAGTCCTACTTAGAATTTTCTAGCATGCCATTTCTTGATCCTCTCTTTGTATAGTTTAGAACTTTATATGAACTTGATTCAATCAATATCACACCTTTTACATCATTCATGTCAAGGTTTAGTTCTTTATATATCAATAGGCTTGTGTTCTAGCTCAACTGCTGAATGACAATCATTACCATAAACTAGCAACTAGCATGTATGGAGACATACCTATTATTGTCTTATAGGAAGTTTGGTATGCCTAAATGGCATCATCAAGGAGTGAGGACCAATCCCTCCTAGAAGTGGAGATTGTTTTTGTGAGGAGGCAGGATCACCCCCTTACTAAAAAAAATTGAAGAATAAAACGTCCATTCCAAACACACTCAAAGGTATGCTAGAATAGGTGCAAAATTTTCAAACTTCAATAAATGGTATACAAAACAACCAAAGTATAGTAGTAGAATGAAAATGTTGACTATATTCAATTTATCAAAAGGTTATTACAAAAGTACATCATAATATCCCGTAATGGTTTACATGTATGATACAACATAAGGAACTAAGTAGAGGGAAATCTAAACCATAAAAACTTTGTCTCTAAGCTTTAACTCCTTAAGCTAGTCCAAAACTTCATGTGTTATCATCCAAGTCCTTCACCTAGGGTTGGAAGCATTCCTCACAAAGAAGAGAAAATAGATGACATCATTAAAGGCTGGCATGTGCATAATAAATAGTAAATTGAGCAATATATGGAGTAAAGGACATCAAATATAAAAGGCTTCCCATAGAAAGGATAAGGACCACCAAAATGGGTATCTAGAGAAAAGGAATTGAAATCAGATGATAACAAAAGAATACTTGCCATTAATAAAAACATAAACATTGTGCCACACAAGCACATGTAAAGAATTAGGGAACACACCCCATATCATCAACCTGCATGCATGTGAGATAAACATAGTCCTAGAACAATATAAACACAAAGGAGGACAAGTCTCATAAACTTGAAACCTGATAGAGAAAGGAATAATGCCAGTCTCCCAAATATATAAAACATGGGCCAAGAATCACACATCTTGCCATGGGTATGAGGTTCCTTTCCATCCCAAAAGAGCAGGAAATATCACGTCTACTCGGCAGGAAATAACACATCTACCATAAAAACCAATGCAATTACACTACTCTAGTGCTACTGAATCACATAGCATGTTAAATGTAGAGGCAAGTAGAAAGTCAAGTCAGAATATATAAACTAGTCACCACATAAGTGACCAACATATACATCCACCTCATAAGTGGGCAAAAGAAATCACATGTCATCTTTTAGAGTTCCATCATGAACAAGGCATAAGATCAGAGTTCAAAAGAATATCCATGATCACATGATCAATATCAAATAAGGTAGTTCACATGAACCATGGTTTTTAAAAGAAAAGACATTGTGTATAGGCTAATGTCCATAGGACAAAGAGAATGAATAAGCATAGGTGAATTGCTCAACATAGAAGAATAGGGGATACATCATACCTCAACTTCAGAGTCTAAACAGTCTAAGTCAATCCTAGATCCAAGCCTGGGCCTCCAAAGAACCTCTAGTGAAGGTGGACATGTTCAATAAGTAAGGTTCCCAATCTTAGAGAGACTGGTTTCTCCAACAAAGCTCCTATCTCGAGCAAGAAGCACCTTCTCTACTTTAGAGGTGAAAAACCCTAACAAAAGAACATAGAGATGAGGTGTTTATGGGTTCTAGGTGGGGTTTCACCATGGAAGGCCATGGTTCTGACCTGGAGGAAGGTGGAAGGAAGACTAAAAACGTGAAAATAGGGAAGGAAAGGAGGATACTTACTAGTTTTGGTCAAAATCACCAAGGAGGTGCTTAAGAAATCCTAAATAGAGAAATTTGGAACCCTAGGAGCCTTCTTCACCAAGTTAGGCACCTCCTTTTACCTTGGGATAGTACCTTTGTGGAAAAACAGAGTAGGAATGATGCTATAAGCTGGAGGAAATAATAGAGAGAAAGAGTTTTCAAATTGGGAGTTGGGAAGGGGTAGATATGGCTATATAAAGAAAGAGGTCAAGTATGAGGTGTCTATGAGACTTTCCATGTGTCATGTATAAGGGTGTCCATGGACATGTAAGCCTTTATGGATAAGGAAAAATTTAAGCACAAGGTGTCAATTTACTTTCCATGTGCCCAATGCTAAGGGTGCCTATGGACATGCAAACCTTTATGGATAAGGAAGAAGTCAAGCATTAGGTGTCCATGGAGCTTTCCATGTGTCCTTAGCCTAGGGATTTCATGGACATGCAAGAGGAAAGCTCATAGAGGCTTCTTGAATATCAAATGTCAGTTTATGGACACTTATAGGCCATCCCACTCGACCTCGAATCAAAGAAATAACCCCATTGGTTGATAGCTTCTAAAGATAAGCTCATTTATAAAGAGAGTAATCCCTAAAATGCCCTTGGAAAGAAACACCTTCAAACCAAGGTGCAACTAGGCTCATATTGTTCAAAAACTCGAGAATGGTAAGGGAATATATAAGTATTATAATTCATGTGACAATTTGCAAATAAACCTCCCAACTGGATTAATTTGTAGAAAAGCCTAGAATGTACCTAAAATTGCATAACTTGCACAAACAACATACAAATTGGACCAAACTTCATCCACAAGTTATCTTTGATGTGTTGAATATTAATTTGCCATTATTTCAATATTTTGAAGTTATATAATCACATTATTCATTACTTATGCCTTTTACTCATTTTCTCTCTCTGAAACTTATCCTAATATTTAAAGGTTGTCCAAATTAGATGAAATTTGACATGTATGCTAATTTTGATATGTAGATTTTGAATTTGATTTTTTTTTTTCACTTTTGAGACTTCCTTTTATGAGATATGTCATATGTCTCATTAACGACCCATTATCTAAATTATTCATCCAATGAAATTTCTTATCTTCATATTACCACCAAAATGAGTTGTGGGGCATATTTTATGTATCCATTATAAACCTAAGATTAATGTTAGAACATTAGGTTATATTAAGGTGATAAATACATGAATTATCTCATTGGGGTTATACTAAACATCTATTTAGGTCTAACCTTCAACTTTGTTTGGCTAAGTCCAAAATTTCAACTTCCAGGGTAGGGTTTGAGATCTAGTATGTTACAATTTTCTCTAGAGTTCTCTTGATTTATCAATTTGAGATCTTGCCTAGACACAAGTCTAGGATGGCAAGGGGTCAAGATCTTGTGAGTAATAGTATAGATTTTTAGAAAGTTTCAAAATTTTTATTGCAAAAGTATGTTATGCCATCACTATTATAGGCTCGTCGTGTGGCAAATCTATAAAAGATTCTTTTTTATGAACACACATAACCGTAGAATCATAGTTTCTAATTGAGAAAGATTGTACTTATTTGGACATATAATGTACAACTACAAGAATATAAATATACCCATTAGATAGTGTTAATGATCAAATAAAATCAATACCCCATACATCAAATAATTCCACTTCCAACATGGACTGCAAGGGTAATTGATGTCTCTTGGATATATTCCCTAGTTGCTGGCAACTATCACATTTGACCACATAGTGATGGTCATCCCTACATATGTTGATCCAATAAAAACTAAAATGTAATATTATAACAGTTCTTAATTTGAACTATGGTGGAATAATAATGATGATCTATGATACTGATGCCAAATATATTTATTATATACACCTATGAATAGTCCCATCATTTAATCTCCTATAAACATACGAGTCTTCCCAAAATAGAACACTTTGTATATCTCTTTTTATAGTCCCAACTCTAATTTTTAGGCATAACATCCCATACTATGAAGTTTTCAATGTCTGCAAACTAAAGAGTTAGGGCTTGAATTATAAAGAGGCTGTCATCAGTAACGGCATGTTTGATAGTAACATATGGTTGATTCCCTAAATGTTCTCTAAGCTAAAGAGGTGGTCTGTGATAACATTTATGAACCAGATTTATCCTTAATATTACAATCAAACTCTATGGAAAAATATTTCAATTAATCTTGGCTTGACATCCTTCTTTTGTAGTAGGTATTTGAGACCAGGATGGTCTATGTAACAAACAACTTTGGACCCTACAAGGTACTTCCTAAATTTCTCAAAACTAAAGAATGTGACTAAGAAGTTCCTTGTCAATGGGGAAAAATTGATTTTTGCATCATTGAGCAACTTAATAGCACAATAAATGATGTTAAAAACTTTTCCACAATGTCCTAAAAAACATCAACTTCCAAGTCACTAGTGTCACACATGATGACAAAGGGTAAGGTCCAATGCACTGTAAGTAATTATTGAGGCTGAATACAATAAAGGCTTGAACACATATTTCATAAAAATAAAAATTTGTAACTTTCACTATTAGGTTGCACATAGGTTTGTAATCTAAAATCTTTCAATGAACCATCTCTAGAACCCAACATGTCCCAAAAATCTTCTTATCCCCATCACAATGATAGGTGGTGGTAGTTTCTTTATAATATTTATATCGACTACTCTACCTCACTTCTTTTATGTGAGATCTTGTTCCATACTAATATTCCTTCCTTAACCATAAAATGGCATTTATCCCAATTTAGGACAAGGTTGGTCTTTTGACATCTTGCTAGGATAGATCACAAATTTGTTGACAATTATCAAAGCAATCCCCAATGAACAAAGAACCATCCATAAATAGCTCAAGAAATTTTCCATCCATATCAGAGAAGATTTCCATCATTAATCTTTAGAAAGTGGTTGCGGAATTACATAAACCAAAAGGAATTTTTCTAATGGAATCTGTTTCATAAGTGCAAGATATTGTAGTGACTTCTTAGTACTTAAGGTATATTTAAATATGGTTGTAGTTAGAGTGTCAATCTAAGAAGAAATAGGAAGGATGATTGGATAACCTAACAAGCATTTGGTCTATAAAAGGTAAGGGGAAATGGCCTTTCCTAGTGGAATTATTCAGATAATGATAATCTATACAAAACCTCCAAATAGGGACCATACATTTTGAATCAATTTGTCTTATGAGTTATGTATAATAACAATACCTCCATTCTTAGGCACCAATTGAACAGTGCTAACCCATTCTTTATCATATATGTCTCATATGATATCAACATTATATAATTTCACTACCTCATTTTTTAGAATATCTTTCATATTGGGATTGATCCTTCATTGTGTTTGAGCACATGGCTTATAATCTCTTATCATATTTATCTTGTTCATGCAAAGGGTTCATGAAATACCCTTACTATATTATATTGTCCATCCAAATACTCCATTAAGCTCCTTTGGTACATGCAAAATTTTTTCTTCTTAATCAGGCATTAGGCAAGTCGAGACAATAATAGGGCTAGTGAAGATCTCCCCCAAATAAACATAATTTATGTTAGAAGTTAGTGGTTTGATTTAAAGAGTTTCTTGACCTATGCAATGGAGGTTTTAACTAGAAGGAGCATTGGCAAAAAATCTTCCTTGACATGAAAGTTATCATTACATCACCCTAATCGAAGTATATAGCAAACTAGTCCAAGGTGTCTTCATAGAACTCTTTCATTGTATTTGTGAGAACTCGTTACACTAAACGAGATTACTCAAAACATAAACACAATAAATCACTAATTAATCACATACCAAAAAAATATGGGTAAATTAAAACCGATTTTAACGTCAGCACCTGCTCAGAAACGTTTGCATAAGAGTCCAACATCTTTCTTTTATCCATACTATGACAATAATTTGATATGAATTGTTCTATCACCTTATCCACAACATATATACTCAATATAACAATATTTGTATATGCCAACATACAAGCATTAACATGCTAATAAAATTTCAATTCGTTTGAAACACCATATACAAACTTTTCTTGCCTAGACCTGAGAGTACAGGGACGACTCTAGGATACACTAGACATCTAATCAACTTTCACAAAGATTCATTACTATAGCTCCTCTTTTCTGCCACATGTTTGTTTTTGTCACTTTCGATTACCTAAAAAAATGTGGCGAACCACAAGGGTGAGACCCATGTCCCAACAAGAGATATAACCTCCAACAACATTTTTTGATTACAACATGTTTAAGTAATTAAACAGTTAAGTAGTTTAATTAAATATAACAAATAAGATCAGCAATACTGATGATTAACAAAATACATACAGGAGCAGATAATAACTATCATCATTAGCCAGACTATAATCCTTTATCTTGTTGACAATATAAGCAATTTAGTAGCATATGCATATCTAGCATCATGAGCAAGTCTAGTAACATAGCATAGCTAACAACATGATCATGTATAATTGGTTGAACATATCAACATCATGCGAAGAGCTAACAACATAAGCACAACTATTTGGATAAGCATGATTATCAATATATGCATCTCTAGTAACAAAGGCATGGCTAGCATGCTAAACATAACTAACAACATGAGATAGCTAGCATCATGATTATAATCAGCAGTAGTAGTATAGTTATCAACATAAGCATGGCTATTGTATGTACGCATCTACAATATTAATAATATCCACAACATAAGTATATCTACTATCTCTTAATTACACTAAGCATCATCTTTATGTAAAGATAACAAACAAGGGTTATCATCCAATGTAAAATGTTGTGTATAACCCTAAACAAATATGCTACATGGTCGTATTACATCTTTTATTATGCCCTGAGGAAATTGAGAATACCACTCAAAATCCAACTGACCACTGCTAAGTTGATATTAGTGCCATATAAGATCTAGGAAGAGACACACTCCTAAGATCTTTTCTGCCCCCGGTCAGTACGGGTCCACCACAGCGACACATAAGGTCAAGTTGCTAACAACCTAGTCCATCCTTGGTACAAGTCATGACACTAGTGAAAGGAGGTGGGTACGCATACCCTTCCATCCGAGGTACAACCATAGTTGTCCTCCAATCTTGTCACATATATAATCCCTGAGACACGACCACATCCGTTCTCAATCACATCAGATGTATGAGGCATGACCATAGCCAACCTCTACAATCTGCATTGTGGATTACAAGGATATATCCTCAACTTGCCACCCCCACATAGTCAATAGTATGTGCTCCAAGTTTCCCTTAGGAATACTCATTTTACCATCTGGAAAATTCTGACACTCAGATGGATCTATGGCACATGGCACTACATGATTAGAGTTTCACTTGATTAGTTATGCCAATTGGGTGAATTACATATGCATCAAACAAGTGGACATACAAACCCTAATTCACTTCTAAAAAGCACATAAATATCACAACTTCAAAAGATATAAAATGTGTGAAACATAATTTCTCATATCATCATCACATGGTACTATTCACTTGCCATTCATGAGACCACACTAGTCATCATACTATCACAAGATATAAATCCTTTTCACAATATCACAGGGTATCAACCCTTATCAACACAAGAGGATTACACCTCATTCAAGGATCAACCATGCCCAAAGGTCACTAATACCATCATACTATTCCCAACAAGATCATCATTATCTTTACATGCCTTATAACAAGGCTCAACAACATCACTTACATATAATACACCAGATCAACACAATATTGCATTAATGAGCTAAGAGATATTCATAAACAATCATAGTAGGGTTATATTAACATTAAGAACATTCTTTTATTACATCAACATGCAAGGAATCTAGATATTATTAACCCTCATCATATTCATAATGCACATTTTTAGCATAAGAAAGTATCAACCATGTGGCTATGATAACCACCAATTAACACATTAGGGTTATGATCATATTAAGGAAGTTATTCCACCATCATTCCATCATATAAGAATGTGAAACATGAATACTCATCTTTATCTAATTGCATTAGAGTTAGGTTCAACATGACAAATTATATCAGTGTTACTAATTAGCACTTATACCCAAACCCTAACTCACAGCATCCCCATTGGATCATGGATGCATAAGGTGAAGCATCACCATAACATTCCATACTATTCTCAAGTATGAACCCACAAATAAATCAAGGTGTAACCATCAGGTTATAGCATACTAGGGTTTCAACAACAATAAGAGAGTACCCCATGATTGGATTAGTCATTCAAGGACTGTTCATACCCAATTACCATCATTTAGTTATATTAAAGCTAGGTATAACAAGGTATACCTCATTAGGGTTACATATCAACACAATATGGTTATCATCCCTTCTATTCATATGAGTTAATAGGTAATACTACCTTATTAATGGTAACCCTCCATTTGTTCCATCATCATTCAACCCATATCACCAGACCACAATGTCACCCAGAACTATTAGATGTTTAAAAGGTGAGACCATTGGTTGTTTACATAAGTAAACACCTTGGATAAAACACCTATGAAGCCCTTGATTTGTGCTCTATAAAGATCACCATCTAACCCTAGACATCCCTTGATTAACAACACAAAAAGTTCCACTAAGAGTAGGGTAAAACCCACAATTGACTGTTCATTTAAAACAAGCTATCCATTGTCAACAAGTAAGCTCCTTAAGTTGATCATATAAAGGAAACCATTTAAATCAAATTATTAGGACAAAAATATTACATTAGAAATCATTCCACTTTATTGGAGGAATAAACATTATATCTTGACCATTGGGTCAAGTTCATATATTAAAACCATCAATTACAGTATAGGTCTGACCATTGCATCAAGTTACACAAGAAACCATTGGTCTAAGGCTTAATTGATGATACACCTATATAATTAACTCACCATAGGTTTTGGAGACCTGATACACCATCATTAGTGACTATTAAGTCACCATAGATTATTAGATCAACACTATATTCATTAATCAACATCAAATATCAAACTAATATCACCATTGATTGATAGCATCATTAGGGTACTTAGTTGTTAATCACTACGCTTCTAATTAGGCCAAAACATGACCTAAGGGGGTGAAAATAAGTTGACACCCTTGGTTACCACCATCCATTGTCATGAAGACAACACCATAGGGTTGTTGCAATGGTACCATCATCGGGTCATGGGTTTATAAAAGAAATCTTCTTAAAACCCTAAAATTGACCATTGGTTGATAGGTGCTTACCACCATAGGTTGTCAAACCAACCTGATCCAAGTCATATTATACCTTAGGAATAACATACACATGATCACAGGTTCATCTATAAATGAAATCAGAATAGGGAAAATTATAAAAATCCAAGTCAAGCATAGCTTTTTAGTGCATGGATCATCATTTTCAAGCAAGAACATGATCTAGAAAGCTTATAGTAAGCAATAAACGTGGATCAAGTTATAAAACTTGCCTCTAATGAGATGATGAAACACTAATGAGACGATGAAACCCCACATATAAGAAATATAGAGCAGGTAGGGTATAAAATCCAAACATAAGCTATGAACTCATCCATCTAGCACCTTTCTTCATCAAATGAGCAAACCCTAAGCATAAGGAGCAAGAAAGGTAGGGTTTTAGAGCTTTAGAGAAATTTATACCATGGAAAAACAAGGTTACGACCTGGAGGAAGGTCTAAGGAAGGATAAGAGCAAGATAAATGGAGAAGGAAGGAAGAAAATAACTTGCCTTTACCGAAATCCCTAGAAGATGACCTTGGAAACCCTAGGTAGGGCTAAATGGAGCTCTAGGAGACCTTCTTCTCCAAAAAGAGGTTGTCTTCTACCTTAGAGCACTTGGTTATGCAGAAAAACAGAGTGGAGTCGTTTCTACAGGTTAGAGGAAAGATAAAGCAAGCAAAGTTTCATACTTGGGCAAGGAAGAGGTAAATATATCCCTTGGATAAGGATGGAAGTAAGCATGAGGTGTAAAAGTAGCTTCCCCATGTTTCTATGGCCTTAAACTATTAAGAATATACAAGAACACACACAATCAGCTCCCCCTCCATCCTTATGGACCTTCTTAGCTTTCCTTTGTTGAATTTCCCAACCAATCATATAATTCATTAGTTGATAGCTAGTAAAGGTAGCTCATCCATGAAGGGGTAAATCCTTAAATACCCTTAGAGAAAACACCTTCAAACCAAGGATTAAATAGGTGACCCATGGCTCAAAAAGCTCAAGAATGATGAGAAAATATCTAAGGAACATAATTCAAGTGATAAATTGCAAAGAAAACCTCTCAATTGGGTAAATTGCATAAAAGTCCATAATGTGCATAAAATTGCATAACTTGCTCAAACAGTGTCCAAATTGGACTAAATTTGAAACTTAAGCTTGTATTATGATTTAAAAGAATATCACAAGGTTATATTAGTGTTATAAGAATTCAATTATGATAATTAAGATTATTCAACTCATTAAGCAAGTTTAGGGGCCTTATTGTATTAGATGTGATGCAATCATCCGCTTTGTCAATTACTTGTCATGAATCAAAATCGCCTGGTTCCTTAATTTCTCTAATTACATTCAGTGTGATTTTCTCATTGAAAATGCAAATGGGAAACTAATTAGAGTCCACATCAATGACTGCCCTAGCCATATTTAGGAATGGATGACTCAGTGTAATATTGGTCAAGTGCTTGTCTTTAGTATTCTCTTTAGGAATGGACACATCTTAAGGGTAGCATTATTTTCTTGTCTACCTTTACCAACACATCCTCAGCAACGCCCTCAGGATACCAAGATGATAAATATACAATTTGAAAAGACATGGAAGCTGGTCTGGTTTTCTTAAACCCAAAATAGTAAGTGGCTTCAGATTTATCCTAGCCATGATCGCAAATCCTTACTAAAATTCAAATTTTCTTTATTAAAAGGGATATCAAATGTGACATGATCTTTTTATTTGTGAGAAAGGTTAGTTTAGGTTACAATATGTATGTAGGGGATTGTGTTATGTCTTCATTACGATCTTTACTTATCATATTAGAGATGATATCTTTGAGGAACTATTTAGAGACTGACATATGTTCATTATATTCCATGAAAGGAATTTTTATATCTAGTTTCTTGAATACCTTGACAAAACCTTCAAATTATTTGTCAACTTTCTCTCTATGCAACCTACCCTTATGTTTGGTGCAATGTAAGTGTTAATTATTTTTCTATGTTGCTAACCCACCACTAGTGGTTATCGCCCTTAGTTGGTGGCTTCAACAAGCTCATCTTTGATGGTGACTTGTGCTTTCTTCATTTTGGACAGGAAGAACTATGGGTGGTCTTCCCACCTCTCTTTCATTCCTAAGCAATAATACTTTAACATGCCCCATTTTATTGGAATCAACACAACTAGAAGGTTCTTCCTTCCTATTTTTCTCATCATTCATGGCATTAGAATATTGTTTGATTTGAGTTTCCAACCCATCTAAAGATTGAGTTTTGTTCTGCAAAAGGTTAGAAATCTCATTATATAAATTATCTAATTTAATTTCAATACTAGAGAGTTTGTCAATGATGTAGTGATTTCTTTTTCACACAGTGACTGTCATAGTGATGATGGACATTGTCCCTCTAGCTAAAATTAGGGAGGCTTCTCAATCCTAGATTTTAGGGGCCTAAGGGTTGGTTGTTCCTTTGATTCCATTTTATATAATTCACTTTCTCTATACCACCTTAATGTTGCATGGATGAACTGTAGTCCATCACTAGGGATGAGCATCGGGCCAGGTTATACTGGGTTTTGCATGTCCCAAACCCAAACCCACGTATTAAAGTGGGTTGCGGGCTGGGCTTGGTCCCAGATAAAATTGAAAAATGTCATCCCGTGCCCGACCCATATAAGAATGCTATATTTTGGTCCGGATTCAGACCCATATAACATCGAATGGTTACACCAAATTTTGCTAGATCTAACTAGCTAACATGAAAACTAAACTAGTATGATATATATGTTGTGAACAACCTTCAAAAGAATATATATATATACTTTGTGATCTATGTAGCTGGAATATATATACCTTAGTTGTGTGATCCCTTGCACCAATGAAATGGATATTGAAAGAGTAACAAATCATTTTCTTGTACATGTGAATGTATGAGACTTGAATAATTAGTGGAATCTACAATGTTGTGGCTTTTTGCTTATTCATCTTATATGTATATACAATGAAATGGGTGTTGGAAGGGCAAAATATCATTTCTCCTACATGTGGGTATATGAGCAAAAAAAAGAGAAGAATCTATTATGCACTGAGCTAGTTGCTTCTTTGTTTTTTCTTTAATGAGCTAATGACATGACTTTTCTAAGTGTTATATACATTGTAAATCAAAGTATGGATGCCATATTTTATTCAGTTGTTAAAATTTTCATAGTTAAACAACAAAAAGTTCTATTTGAATGACATAGTGAGATCAAAACAAAGAAATCAAGTACATCTATCCATGTCAATGATGGTTCTCTTACTAGTATCAATTCACTAATCATGTTGATTGTTTACAGATTATCCATGTTGCCATTGGTTGGATACATACTACAGATCACATCAAGAAATTTGTATGTTTTTTTCTTCTAACAAACATATATGTATACATATATAATGTACATAAAATCTAACCGGGGCATTCGAGTTTTTTTTGGCCTGGGTTTACCTCAGCCCGAACCCGGCCCAAATAAAATATGGGTTTAAATTTTAGGCCCAGTCCACCCATATTATAAATCAGGTTTGGGTCTGGACTGAGTTATGTGGGTTGGGTCGCGGGTCAGATTGGGTCGGCCCGACCCAATGTTCATCCCTATCCATTGCCCAGTGTGGACCCAAAAAAAAGTTAAACCTTATGATTTGTTGCAGTTTATTAACATTTATGGATTTAAGATGATTGCAAATGTTGTAAGTCTTGGTATAAAGAGTTGTCATTGAATCAAAACTATGCATGAGCTTACTTGTTCTATATACACCTCAAGCGGGTTGGTCATTGGACATTTTTTCTAGCAATTTCCTACCCTCACTTTCCTTCTTATCAAAAATTTTTATGTAGTGGACACATCATTTATCTAAGTGATGTCATGATAAAACCCACTATAGAATGTTTGCATTTTTTTCCACTCATGTTAATTGAAGTGTGGATACCTTTTGAGTAGCTCCTTGTATTTTTCCAAAAGTGTGTTCATCTTGTTTTTCAAAGATTGGGATCTTCTGAGTGGGAAGAATTTATGTAGGAAGTCCGCCAAGAGGGCATTCCATGTTTGAATGGATCTCCATTCCTTGTACCATATATTTTTTTCCCTCTCAAGGTCAATGGAAATAGTCGGAGTCATAGTTTCATCTTGATTGTATTTAAGATTTAAAGAAAAACCACTACACGAATATTGAAATCATTATGGTTCAACCTAGGGAACTAATTTTGCTATGTTAAGGTGATTACATGGGTCTAACTAAAAGTGTACAACATCAATGGTTAGTCTCATTATTGTCAAACCTGACTCCTCATTAGCATGAGGAGAGGTGTAGTCAAGCAATTCCTTCTTGGCTGCCATGGTTTTTGTGGGAATGACAACTAATTTATATTTTTTTCTTCTTCCTTCATGATCACCACTGCCTATCAGTTAATACAACCTTGGGGTTTTCAATGATCTCTATTAAAGCATCTTGACTCGACTAGATATGCATCATGTATGGTTTTTACTAAAGAAAAAAGGAAAATGGTTAAGTTCTACAAAACATGGTATGAAATACAAGAATGAAACAATTGTAGGAGGTTAAGCTTATGAAGATACACAATAAACTAAAACTAATTAAGGATCAATTAGAAAAGAATTTGGCTCCCTACAAATGGTGCCATAAATTTATGGCATGCACACTACATCATATCAATTACAAAACCAACACACAATATGTCACATGCAATAGGATTGGTCAATAGTAGTACAATGTCAGGTTATATCCACAGAGAGCCAATGCAATTCAACACAAAATAATTCGATTCAAGCTTACAATCCAACTAGAAAAAGTTGGTTGGTTTATTAAGCTAAAAATTAACTACGATTTTTGTAAGTTATCTTTTAAAATATCATTCCTAACAAATGCATTTGGTACCTAAGAAAAAAAATCAATCACATGATGAACAATTACACAAAAATATTAATTATCTCTCTTGTACACATCTCAAACTACATTACAATTAATAACTTTTCACCTATTAGTCTTCGATATGGATAGATTACTTGCCTCTCAAATCATAATTCTAGCACAAGGTATGAATCTCACTCAGATCACTCCAAAGAGAATCATAAAATCACCTTTGTTGAACAAACAAGGAGATGATAGCATGTATGAGTCTTTATTCACTTTAGTGTAACAGATATTAGAGTTATAATTCCTCTCCTCTAAACTCATACCTATTTCAAGGTATGAAATTGAGGACTTAGATAACACATGTGTTTGGTCTCATAATCACCTAACAATGATTATACAAACAAGATATAAAATACATATATGTTAATAACATACAAACAAGGTCGGGCATTACAAAAATAACAAGTTTAATTGAGTAAAGAGAAGAAAATAGAGTAGAAAATGAAGATAAATGTGTTAAAATACTTGTATCATGTACAAGGGAGTTGTACTTAAAGATTCCCATGTAAGAGATGGAACTCTACCCCCAAATATTTCTCTTCTTCTTCTTCTTCTTCCTTTCACAATCTTTAGGAGTTGAGTTTCCTTTGTAGTTTGCTGCAACTAAAACACATGTGTAATATGCAAGTGTACGTGTCAGAACAATAAGAGACTCAAAGATGCCTGAGTTTTGTATTTTAGGAAATTGGGATGGATAGGGGATACTACTTACTAAACAAATTATCTTGAACTAGTAAAAGAGTTGATTGGGTTGGTTAAATTAAAATTGAAAGTAAATAACAAATAATTGAAATAGTTTTAAGATCATATTAATGGAATCTTCAGGATGCCAATTTCACCATGTGTGATTCATGCACAATATCTCTTCAATTAACATAAGTTAACTCAACTTCTTTGGGTTATGTGTATGTGTGTTACACTACCCACTTTACTAGTGTAGTACATTATTTAACCTAATTACTAACCCTCTCTCATAGTATCAATGTATAAGATTGAAAGATATTATCTCTCTAGATGAACAAACTTACGATAATTAGCCCACTTTTTATATTGTTATGGATTATGTTGATATTGATTTATTTTATTATTAATCCTTCTCTCTGATAAATTGACAAACTAACACATATCTATATTGACCAAGCACAAATACAACAATTAAACAAACTTGCATTTTCAAAATTGAAGCAAATAAATATATATTAAACTAAAGATAAACATGCAAATAGTCAACATTAGGCTACTCTCCGGTTGTAAAGAACATGGGGTTTAGCCCCTCATATTTGAAATGAGATCAAAAGAAATTTTGGAGAATGAAAATAGAATAACAACTGGTGAAACCTTTTACATAGGCATAAGGATGATCCCCTTTAAAGATTGCCACAATCTAATAGAATTTAGACCATTAGATTGCTCCCCAAGGGTGTCAAAATGATCCTTGCTCCATGTCTCCACGTATCTGTCTCTTCTATCTATGGTCTCTTGTAAATTGGTTGATTCCCTCTTATTGGTCTTCCTCTTATATTTTGACCAAAGATGCTAGAAAATCACATATCCAATAAACTATCAGATGATGCTTATATTAATCACAGCCTATAGGGGAATCTTGGTGCCACCGACTTGAAGGTTAGTTCCACTAAGTCAGATATTTTATTGACTTAGGAAGGGATATCTCGATGCCACTGACTTGTGTGTCAGTGGTTCTAAGATTATAATGTGGCTTTCATATTCTTCTTGTCGAGACCACCGAGCTGACTGTTAGTGGTACCGATTTGGAATATCAGTGGTATTAAGTTCTATCTCAGTGTTATTGAGATGACATTATGAGTTTGCCTCTTCTTCTCCACCTTAGTTGTACCGACACTGTTGTCATTGGCATCAACTTTCTACAATTTATACTTGATTTTTCTGCAATAAATCAAAAAATGCATCATGTATAATAATTTTGAACCAAATATATTACAAATAAGTAAAATAAATGCCTAATAGCTACCACAAGATATTTGAGGCAAAAGATATATATTTGACTATACTTTTTCTATAATATCCTTTAAAATGTAAAAATGTGTGCATCAAGACCTCTTAATCTTGAATATTTCAAATCCTCAAGCAACACCACTTTGGATTTGGTTGAAACAGTCAAACGATATACACATATGTGAACTATATCATTCTAACCATCCCTGACTTGACAAACCCAAATCGGTCTTCTCCAAGCATAGAGAAAAAAACTTCTATATAAAGACCAGTTATTAAAGAAACATAAAACTAAAATTAGACTGCTTAATACAAAAATAAGACAAAATATAGAGATATCTTGGAAAGTACAAAAATTGTCGAGTGAATTTCAAGATAACCTATCTACGCGCTCTATTTAGATGTATCGTATGAATGAATGTAGTTCCCTAAATATGTATGAATGAAGGGGGAGAATTTTTATTGGTTGCCTAACATTCAAAGTAGTGGATCACCAAAACAAATTAGTAGGTGGATTAAATGGGTGGCATGGAATAGAATATGTAGATAAGCCAACTCATTTATGTGATGAAACAAAATGATGCACCTAAATAATGAATGCAAATGAAGTAAATGTGTCTTAATGCTTATTGCTCCCACTGGAATGATACATGTTGTGGATGCCTCATCAGGTGGAAGGTGCTTAAATAACAAAGTCCACAATCTCTATTCTTTATACTCTAGAGAGATGTGATTCTTTTCCATATCTTTTTCCTCCATTTTTGTTTTTCCTTTTGTTCATTATTCTCTTCTTTCTCTCGTCACCCTTCTAGTAGCCATGCATATATGTGATATAAGAGAAAGGAACTTTACAAAAATTGGAGGAGTAAAGATAACAAGGTTTTTCCTCTCTTAGTTCAAAAAAGATGTGGATAGTATCAAATTACACCTCTATGAACAATTCCATTCTATATGAAAACCATTTGATTTTTTATCCAAACTAACTTATAATATTAATGTTATTCATGTGATTTTTTTCTTTTAGATCTACAAATAAATCTATATGCGTCCAATCATGCTTTGCAATGTAATCAATAAAGAATAATGAATATAATGATGTATTCATCCTATGGTGGTTATGGCATGACATGATGGTGTATAAGATCATGTGATTAGGAGACACAATTTTACTAACGATGATACATATTTCTTCTAATAACCCATGTGCCAAGGTTATCCAAGATGTATTCTTGAATAACATAAAATTTGATGCTATTACTTGGTCATATTAGACTCCAACACCATTTTTATTTTAGAAGCCAAGGGTAGAATTAGGTGTCAAGTTAGCCACATATGTCTTTGGATTGACTATTATACTCAATTCCTAATCTAGAGTACTCTTAAATAAGAGAATTTAATTTTAAGGGGTACACAAAAGCCATTACTTTAGTTGACACATGTGATCATTTACTTCTAAATCTACTTTTACACTAGATGGATGTGGAGTACATGAAAGAAATAAAAAATTGAATAGAAAGTAAACATGAAACTTAACTAAGGATAGCTACAAACAAAAATAGAAAGATGCATGATAAGATAGATGTAATATAAATCTCATTTCATGACCCTTACTCTTGAATTCAATAATGTCCTCACTATCAAAAGGAAAACCTAGAGGTTGTCCGAGTGTATAGTATACTCAGGAACCAGGAGAAAGTAAGTCCCGACAACATATGTGGATCTAGAGGATAGAATGTACCATTGAATTGGGGTGGATCAAATGGCTTCAGTGGAGGTTGTGGGTTATTGGAAAAGTTACCCTAACTCCAGTGATGATAATAGATAGGTTGTTAAGTGTACTTCATATGTTGTAGATGTTGATGAATATTCTCATGGTTTCTCAATAGGAGGCACTTGTGCTGGTGAGCAAAGATTTTCTCCGGTTCCAGAAGATTCTTTCCTAATTTTTGATATATGAGTCCTCATTTTATGCTAGTTCTACTGGCCCATCTGGATATAATATCATGCTATACATAGTTTTTTAGGAATACGAGGTCCCCAAAGGATGAGTAGGGGTGGAGAAAGAGGTGTCTGGGAAGTACGGAGTATGATGTGGCCTCCTTTAAGGACTCAAATGGTGTAGCTTCTACCTCCAAGACCTACTCCTTGTCATCTTTGTCGGCTGGCTTACCGATATCTTCTTGATGATCTTCAGTGCCTCTCACATCATCATCTAGACAATTAAGGTTTGCTAGATGAATAATGTTTAATACATGATCTTGAAGAGCTCTCTCACCCATCTTGGAGATGGCATAGATGTAGTCTCCATATTGGGAAAACCTTAGTGTTGAAGTGTCTAAAGTTCAAATTCTCCTTTTACTTAACTGGATGGAGTTGGTATAGGTCAAGGTTGAAATGCATGGAGGTCTTTGTGATGACACCGACAAGGTGGATGGAAAACTTCTTCTTCTCACTTTGGCCACCTGGTATGCATGACCCAATAAAAATGCACTGAGGTTTACCCTCTCACTTCCTTGTGAGAGAAACACCTAGAGCACTATAGGTCTATCACCAGGACCATCCTTTGCCCCTGTGTAGATTTGATGAACAATATGTTTATCAATAGTTGATGTAGCAGTGAGAAAAGTGATGCTCGATGTCAGTGACATTAGACGATGCCAATTGATCTTGGCATGGGATGGCATCCATGTCATCTTGCACCATACAATGGAATGGTCAAAGTTGTATGGGTTGCATTGCATTCCACAGTTGACCCACCCAAAGATGAAATTGAGTGCATCCAATGAGATATAATGGGTGGCATTATAGAGCCAAAAAATGACCCAATCAACATTTCAATTGTTGCACCTGGTGTGGTGTGCATGGAAGCACACCTCAATTGACTCTAGGAACTCTAGTGTGATCTTGGTGTATGTTGGCCATACACCCAAGAAGGGATGGTTTGTCATCATCCCCTCACTTGAGCACACCTTGTGCATGTTCTTAGTGAAGCCTAGTTTATTAATGAAGGATGTGTTGATGTAGTGTGTAACCTCCTAATCATGTTTTGCTATCTCAGCATAGCATTTCTATAGCCTGCACTCCCAAGAGCCACATGCATCTTAGGGATAATATGGAATGATGCTTCTATAAATGAATCTCATCCTTGATGGGGTAACTTTATCATCATTACAAGGAATGATGATGCAACCCAAACCGACTATACAGGGTTTAGGCCCAACATGGAGATATTATACTAACCATACACTTTAACCACAAACTGAAAATAAGCAATGATCTTTTATTTCTTTAAACTAATATAACAAAAGAAACATCATGTTAACTAATCAAATACATTCAATTTAAGCATAATAATTATGAGTTCAAAATTTTTCTCTTACAACATGACAATTGAAATAAAATGAGTTATGCATTTAATGTACAGTAAATGTGACTTGTTAATAAATTTCTCTCAATCCTCACTCTCAAATTCCCAGAACCAGAAGAAGTAAATGTGACTTCAGTTGATCACCCCTAGAGGAAACTAGCTTCTAACTGCTCCTACTGAGTTGGTCCTAAACTTATAAAATGTTCTAGTAGAGTGCAGGCTACTGGCTCAGTGTGTGGAAAGTCATCAAGAAACCATGAAAATTTAGATATGTATTGTAGTTAACTTAAATACAAAGAATACATTCACAGAATTTGGAATCTATCAATCATTCAATAGGGTGGGATATTTGATATAATTCCAATTACTAAGTCAACTAAAAAATATTCCTTAGTCTTTGAGTTCCTTTGTTATGCTCTGGACCCACATAAATTGTACAAAAAATGTAGAAGTACCACAACAAGCTACAATGTCACTGTATAGGACTTAGAGTACTCTCATGACTCTAAGTATACTAAAATAGTTCCCTAGTCTACAACTGGGCTTTCCACATCTGGGCTTGATGAATAAATAGTTGTTTGGATGATGGGAATGCTCCTCTAAACCTGGGTACTCAGATGGAGACTGAAGCACTTGGCTTAACTACCTTCATCAGTGATTCCATAAGGGATACCTCACATAGTAGTATATAAGCTAACTAAGTTGTTATGGGTACCACTAGAATCTCCAGTTGATATTGGATACCTCACTATATTAAGGAGAGAGTCCTTACTAGGCTCAATCCCTTGTACTTCCATGGTACTCTCCAGATACTTCATCCTAGACTATGCTAGTTAGTAAGCATGTTTCCTCATTCTTGCTGCAAACCTCCATGATGGATTCTATGGTGTTCAGGGCATCTAATGTTTAGTTGAATCATTAGTTCCACTAATAGATATACTTTTGTATTGCTCTTAGCTTAACTATGTACTTATTAGATCCATTATTCATCTTTAAAACACTAAACTTAATCTAAATAACTAGCATTGATAAATTTCTACTTCAGTTGTTAACTAAGCATGGTAGATAATAGAATGAACTACTCTTTGGATTTCATACACATCTAGATTACACTACCCATTGATGATATGATGTTATCATAACACGTTTTAGTTATTATGGCATTTAGTAAAAGACCTAGGCTCCAGTGCCTCTAATTCAACCACTAGAATTGCCAAAACCATAGATAATTTAGTTTGGAGTAGAATCTGTAAGAAAAACATCACAAATATTCCAAAAAATCAATTACATAACTAAAATTTCATATTCAATCTTAATAAAACTCAATCAAACATCTTCGTACAAGGTAGAAGATTCCATTTATATTTTTTGGTTTGCTTTCTGTAAAATTAGGTTTAAAGGATGATTTTCCACTCACTTGGATCCATTCTTAGATCACTAGTCTCCGATGTAAGCTTTGTATGTCTAGATTATTTGTCTACTGAGCTAGGATTAAAGTTTGAAGTCTCAAAATCCTCCTTTAGACAAGTTGACGTTAGATTTGTTGCTCTAAACATGGACGAGTAGAGGAAGAACATGTAGAGGGGAGGTAAAGGAGAACCTCTTGTGAGTCTTATAGAAGATTTCAGGCAAGAGAAAGTGAAAGAGAGAAGAAATCTATGATCAAAACTAACTTACCATGACCGATCTGAGGCTAGATTAATGATATTCACTTCTTTTCACATTCTTCCTTAAAGTCAACCTAGAAATTGGTTTGCCTCTTTAGCGTTTTAGGGATCTGGGTGTGTGGAAAATTAAAATAGAAATCCAATGAGACAAATTTCATTAGATTTTGTTATTAATTGAAAAATCTATGGATATTTGTGTAATTAGTTGTCCTAAGAAGCAGCACAATTCATTTCCATTAGTAGGTGTGGCATCTACCTCATCATTGGCCTGTGTGGCCATCGGTGCAAAAAAGTGCACACTGAAGGCAATCATGCAAGAATTACTCAAATTGCCATAAGTCTCATATTTTAACTCCTTCATTCATTCTTTTTGTGTTGGATTCATAATTGAATCCCATAGAATTCAACAATATTAGTTTGTTAAATTTCTCAAATAATAATTTCTTTATTAATGATTTTCTCAAGTATTTTTAACTCTCTTCCCCACAAACATGTGTAAGGTATTACTATATCAACCAAAACTCAAATATGGTAGTATGCTCAAATCATGATTTTGACTTATCAAATCAAAAGTTTAAGATAAAATAAGTTTGCAATAAACCATGAGGTATTCAAGGTATTAACAAAGACACAGTTAACACTAAGTATATCTTTGACCCCTAAGATTACCAATAAAGAAAAATGTGGGTTGTAACAATCTCCCCCTTCAGTAAATTGTTTTCTCAAAATTCCTATAAAAGGAAGAGATACTTGTTGTACATCCACTAACTCTAAATTCCATGTGGCTTCATTTGCACCATGATTCCTTTAAAGACCTTGATTTGTACAATTTCTTAACATAGGAGATATCCTATCTTACTTGTATTGGATATGGATCTATGATATTCTCTGTAACTGGATGACACTTCTTTAATATGGATGCATGAAACACATCATTTAGAATGGCTAGCTCAGGAGGCAACTTAATCTTGTATGCTACTAGTCCAATCCTCTATATGATTCTATATGGACCCATAAATTAGCAATTAGTTTGCCTAGTTTTTCAAACCTCAATACACCTTTACATGATGATACTTTCAAGTAAATCTCATCCAAACCTCAAACTGAAGAGATTTACACCTTTTCTATGCAAAGAATACTATTCTATCATGTGTAGCTTTCAACAATTGTTTGTCCATAGATATCTTTTTGTTGTTTCCTCTATTAACTCGGAACCTAGAATTTTCCTCTCATGAACTTAATACCAACAAATGGGATATTAACACTTTCTCCCATATAGATCTTCATAAAGGGCTATACCTAGACTAGAATGGTAACTATTTCTATAAGAAAATTCCATAGGACTAAGGGAGATATCCTTATTTTAGCTAAACTACAAAACACATGCTCTTAGAATATCCTCTAGGAATTGGAGTTCCTATTCTTACGGTCCATATGTCTTAGGGTGAGATGATATGAGGAATTTCAAACCTATTCCCAAGGAACTATGTAGCTAATTCTAGAATCAAGTTGTGAACTTAGGATCCCATTTAGATATAATAGTGACTGGTATTCCATGTAATCTAACTATTTCATCTACGTAGTCATTGGCTAGCTTGGGTGTGTCCCAAGTTGGCTTAATAGGGAGAAATAGAAGATTTTGTTGATCTGACCAAAATCACCCATAAAGAGTCATAATCATGTGATTTTCTGGGCAACCATAACACAAAATACATGGTAATATGTTTCCACTTCCATAAATGAATAGGGATTGATTGAAGGGTACCTGGTGGCTTTCAATGTTTAGCCTTGAATTTTTGGCACACACTAGACTTGGATACATACACAACCACATATCTTTTCTTACCTCAACACAAATAAAGTTCCTTGAGGTTTTTGTACATATTGGAACTGCCTGGGTGAGTTGCATACACAGAAGAGTGACCTTCCTCAAGAATTTGCTTCTTTAAATTGATGTCATCTGGACACACAATTTTTCATGTTGGTATAACAACTCATCATCTCAATATTTGAACTTTATCCTCTTCCCTTTTTTCATATCATGCATGACCTGCTTGACTCTATTGAAGCTCTATGATTTGGTCATAAAATGTAGGTCTAACATGAATTTGTGCAATCATTCCACCTTGTTCATACACACTCAAATCTGAATTCATCTCTCTCATCTTCACCAATTAATCTCTTATAACACATTCCACAAAAAACATATCTAGAGGTGTTCTATACTTCCTACTCAAAGTCTTTGCCACAACATTAACCTTCCCAAGATGGTAATGAATGGTAATATCATAATCCTCAATAAGATCTAACCATGTTCATTGTCTTAGGTTGAGATCATTTTTCATAAATATATACTTTAAAATCGTATTGTCAGGAAAGACCCAAAATGACTTTCTATAGATATAATGACGCCATGTCTTTAAGGCATGCAATATTGTTGCTAACTTAAGATCATGTGTTGGATAATTCTCTTCATTCTTCTTGAGCTGTCTAGAAGCATAGGCCACCACCTTTCCTTCTTTCATAATAACACATCCTAATTCTCTCTAGAACGCATCATAGAACACCAGAGAACCCTTGTTTGCCTATGGTACAATAAAAAATGGTGTTGTAGTTAACTTCTTCTCTAACATTTGAAAACATTTCTTACATGATTTAGACCGAAAAAAGGTATATCCTTTCTTGTAAAATGTGTAAGAGGTGCTTCTAATACTAAGAATTTCCTTATAAACTTATAATAATATCTTGTTAACCCTAGAAAATTCCTAGTCTCATTAGGTGTTATGGGTTGATCCAACCAAAGAAAAGATTCCACTTTCTTAGAGGTCTAAGTCAGTCTCCTGAAATGTCATGTCTAAGAAAATAAACTTCTGCCAACCAAAAATCACATTTGCTAAATATAGCATAAAAATGATCTTCTCTCAACAACTTTGGGGGTATCCTCAGATGTTGCTCATGTTGTTTTGCATCTCTAGAATATATGAGAATATCATATATAAACACTACTAGAAACTGATCTAAGTATGGTTTGATAATTGTTCTCATCATGTCTATAAAATTTGCAGGGGCATTTGTCACTCTAGAAGACATGAATAAGACTCATAATGCATATACCATGTTTTGAATGTTGACTTAGGTACATTCAATGCCTTTATCCTTATCTGATGATAACCTAAATTGAGATCTATATTTGAAAAGATTGTTTCCCACGTAGCTAATCAAACATGTCATTAATCCTAGGTAGAGAATATTTGTTCTTAATGGTTATCTTATTCATTGTTGATAGTTTATGCACAACCACATAGTTCCATCCTTCTTCTTCACATAAAGCACTATATATTCCCAAGGTTTTGCACTAGGTTGAATAAAACCCTTGTCCAATAATTGATGTAACTGAGTTTTTAGTTCCAAACTCTAAAAGTGTCTTTCTATACTCTAGTAATGCTATCTGGTGACTAACCATGTAAAATCTACATCTCAAAGTCAATATCATTCTCAGGTGGTAAACATGGTAACTTAATAGGAAAAACACATGAGAACTCACATACTACAGGAACATCCTCTACATTAATTAGTCTTTTCTCTGCTCTAGCTCCCGCTACATGTGCCAAAAAGGCTCACACCCTTTTATCATCATATTATCAGCTACAAAAATTGATATTAAGCATGTGGGTAAGACTTTTTAGTCTCTAGTGAAGACATGTGAAAAATCATGTTTCTAAAAGATAACCTCTTTCTTCCAACAATGCAATTAGACACAGTATGTTTCAAGGGAATCCATACCCAAAACAATCTGAAAAGAGTTAATATCTAAGTTTATGAGATTAACTGCTATGGTATACCCGTTAAACTCAAGCGAACAAACTTATGTCAGAATTTTTTACTCACCTAAGAGTACTCTCAACAGCAATTCATAAGGTAGTTTCTGAGTTAAAATATTTAATCCACTAACTAATAATCTTTGTATAAAAGAATGAGATACACTAGGATCTATCAATATTATAACTGATATATTGTTAAAGAGAAGCATCTCACCTCAACTCTGGGTGAGACTACTCATTCTAGTTGAGTCATAGAAAAATAACATCATGTAACTATCTCTCTCTACCATAGTGTCCTTGTTATCCACTACTAGTACTAGGTGTTGCCCATTTAGAGCCGACAGCCACTAAAGAACTGTCTCCCCTATCTAGAGCATGCCTCTTCAAAGTCTAAAAGTATGATTGCTAACTATTTGATGGTGCAATCCAAAGCTTAGGATAGTCTCTATGAAAATGTCCCATCAGACCATAGTAGTAGCATCCTTAAAAAAGAGTTTCCCAACATTAACCATAATGTGTCCTACTGTAAGTGACACGTACAACCGCACATGCCTTAGTGGTTCTCTCATTGATGTTGATGAACCTAAAGGCCTTGATGAAGATGCCCACTGTGACGACCATCACCACACAAAGTGAGATTACTCAAAACAAAGAGCAGAATTACCATTAACAACAATATTACCAAAAAACAGGATAAACTAAAACCATATACAATTCAATATCCCAACTGGAAGTATTTTATAAACAATCCCTCAACTCAGTTCATATGTATTCCACATATATACCAAAATATGTTACACTATATGTTCAAAGGTTGTCAAGCCACAACTATTACATATTACAACCTGTTATATGTACATGTCATTTCTATACACTCATGGAAGAAAGACAAAATCTATGTGTTGATATATAAAAAACAAAATCTCCCCTAAGACCTAAGAGTAGAAGGACGACACATAGGAATCTACTATAAGACTCTAACTAGCAGGATGTCCAACCTTCTGATAGCTACTTCTCTCTCTGTTGCTCAGTACCAACACCATGACCTTGACCTCATTGTCCAGGACCACCTAAAAAGTTGTGGAACCCATGGAGTGAGACTAAACATCCCAGCGAGAGATATAACTCTTCACCAACATCTATTATAAGCACTATTATATAATAAAATAGATAAATAAAGTAGGTAATATTATTGAGCAATCTAAGGAATTACAACTGAGCAGTAAAACAATTTATACTTTTGAAAGGTATATGAAGAACATGTATTTGTATTATAAACTAAATAGTACAAGAGTGAAGGCATGGGGCATCCAATGTGATTCATATTTGACCCTGATTAAATATGCTACACGGCTATATTATCAATGTTGTTATTATGCCCTGAGGATTTGAGGCGTACCACTCAAATCCAACCGACCATTGCTAAGTCAAAATAAATACCATACAAGATCAATGGAAGAGCCTGACTCAATGATCATCACCAACACTACTCGGTCAGATCAAGTTTGCAACACAATAGCATATAGTTCAACTGCAAAGACATCAACTTATAGTCAATGCTATAGTCCTATAGAGACAACAAGTCATAGTCAATGATATGGTATTGTAAAACAACTAGTCTGTCTTGGTACATGGCAGAGCACTAGAGAACAAGTTCACACATGACCTTTCAGTAATAAACAATATACCACTATTTCAATAATTTAAGGATACATAGAGTTATCTCTACGGGTACCCTCACATATTCAATAATATGCACTTTGAGTTTCCTGTAGGAGTTACTCGTTTCACCATCCATCTAATTACTGACGCTGAAGATGGATCTATGGTATAGGGCAACTACATGATTAGTGTTTCACTTGATTAGATATTCCAATTGGGTATCTTTTAATGCATCAATCAAGTTACAACGCATAAACCTTAAACAAACTTTATAAAATTAAGGATTGATTACAACTTCAGAAGATGTAAAACGTATTAAGTGAGAACTTGTGTCATCATCATATGGCATTGGTAATACTGCCATTCACAAGGTCAATCAACAATGTGACATAACTATGGGATTTCAATCCCTCAATCACATCTCTAGAGGGTTTCACCTCAAAATGTGTTCAAGGCACTTGTCAGGTCATTAGACTCAATCACCTGATCACTGGACATTCAATATCATATCATAACTCAATAATGATCATAATCACCACCATGTATTATATAAGGTTCACCATAGTATTCACATAGCTATGCTATACATCTCACCTACAAGTTAGTGTTATACAAGTTAGGGAGAGAAAACACTATCATAGAATAATAATCTTCAAATAGAGAGAGAGTACATTTATCACATTATGACAAGATTAGGGTTAGGGTTCATATATAGTCGATTAGAGTTCCATAAAATCATGCCACCTATAAACCCTAATTCTATCACCTCCCACATTATTGGAGAGTACTAGTGTTAAGCATTATTGTTAATGATTAGGCATCCCTAATCACATCACCTTATGTAAACTATTGCACTATGTATTACTCATGTACATGTATGTGCATAGGTGTCTCGACCACTTTACAACACATGGTCTCGACCACCTATAACACTTGGTGTCTACCTCTCATAACATATGGGTCTCGACCATTATACCACATGTGTCACAACCGAGACACTCCCATATCCTCTCGACCCTGGTGTTACAACCATAACTCCACCCTAACGGGGCGTTGCGACCACCTACAACTAAACATCTTGACCCTCCTAAACCTGGTCACAATTGAGATACAACCCAAGCACAACGTCGTGACTGTGACACAAGGTAACACCCAACAAGGCATCATGACCGCGAATCTACCAAGCAATGTGGCGACTGTCACACCACAGGGTGCGTCGCGCCCATAACACAATAGGGTGTCACGACCCAATAATCACAAGGAATTATAACCGTAACCCATTATGTTACGTTCTCTACCAACCTATCCTTAACTAGTTATGACCTTCACACAAACTGAACAAGTGTTTCAACCATTAATCTTAGCCTTCTTGGCTGCAATGCTACTGAACAAACTTATCCAAACTTAGTCTCAATGTCAACCAATAGGTAGGGAGATTATGCAACAATGTTGTGTTACCAGTGTAGCGGCCACCCTTAGTTTTAAAGAGGTGTCACGTTCGAAACCACCACTTCAAGGGTTTCGACCATGATGGAAGACCAAAGGATGTCTCAACAATCTTCCCAACTCTATAATAAATCAGAATCAAGGTCAAAATAGGTGGTAACATCAGGGAATACTAATTGTCACATAAGCAAAATAGATCCATGCCAGGTTGTTCATCAACCCTAAGTTATGGGTCAAAGAAGATCATCAAAAGGACTATGTTTATAGAGATAAAATGAATATTTGTATGCTTGTTATCATCTTCAAATCCTATTGTTATCTATAGAAAATGAACCATATATCAGATATTAGTGTTCCATCAATAATTATCCATTTACTAATAAAATTGGGTACTATGGATTTAGGGTTTATTACAAGAATAATCCATTCAAGAATACTACCAGACCGACCCTAAACTGGGTCATTATCCTATCATAAGTAACATGCTTTTAAGATCTAGAACAACATCAAGAAGATCAGGTTTTATGATGCCAATAATAGATGTGGAGAAAGGTTATATAACCCACCTATTTTTGGAGAGAAACTATCTCCTAAGATGTCAAGCTCCAAAAGCTTCAACCAAGCTTCAAATCTTCAGCCAAAGTATCACCTCCAAGAAGAAAAAATCCATGATCACAAGGAAGTCCAAGAAAAGAGGGAAAATAGATATAGGCTGAACCAAAGGAGAAAGGAGAAAGGGATGAAATCATCCTCTCACTTGGGTTCCATCTTTTTCAAAACATGATCTATGACCATTGTGAAGAGGATATCTCCAAGAAAAGCCACCATGGATAGTACATAGTCTACAACTAGGGAGGAGGAAGAAGATGAAGGTTTCAAAAGAGAAAACATGATCCAAAGAAGAAGATCACTTACCAAGAGAAGATTCACCAAGAATAACCACCAAAAGTTCATCCTAGCACAAGATGTTTAATATCCAAGATGGATCGGCCACCTAAGGTTTCAAGATTTAACCTTCCTTACTCTTGAATCTCTAAGGATGATCTCAAGGTAGAAGAAAGACTGTGGGGCCAAAATAGATTGATCACAAGTAAAGGGAAGGGGTTATATACCTAAAGGAGGAGGGAAGTAAGAGATTTTGAGGTGTCAACATAATAGATCACCAAGGGACACATAGCCTTCAAAGAAATAACATTTCCTCCACTCACATTCAAATTGAATTTTTTTAATGTTTAACCAGACAAGATTTCATGACCAACTAAGTCGGTTACCCCCTTTTATTGGTTGAGACACTCTATCAACACGTCTAGGTCGAAACCCTAAGTCACCATATGTGTATGGTCGAGACACTAGAGGACAAATTTGTTGACTCAAGGTCAATTAGGTCAATGTTGACTCACGTCTAAATTGAATAAACCTGTGTTTTGATGATGACTAACCATTCCACATATTGGTGTCTAATGTCTCTACTTGAGTGATTTCAGATTAGGTATAGACACACTCCAAATGCCCTAACTTGCGCATATCAAATTGGAGAAAAGACAAGTCAAAGTCAATACAAGTGTACATTTTTGTAATATGATGTAAATCCATTAGAATCATGTTGTAAATCACTTGTAATGATTGTATGACTTGTAATTAAGCTTAGAAAAAATTAGGAGCACTTAGATCAAATGTTAGATCACTTTAGATGCAACTTTGAAAATTGATTACAGGCATTTTTTCGGTCGAGTTTCCCAGTCTGAAAACTCGACCGATCATCCTTGATCAATTTTCTACATATTGCATCGGTCGAGCTGTGTTTACACAGAACTCGACCGATCAAGTAACTGACCATTTCAATTCCTAATGGTCGGTCGAGTTTTATTAGGACAAACTCGACCGATCATTTGAGTATCAACCTTGTCGTTTACTTGATCGGTCGAGTTACCCTTATAGAAACTCGACTGATTGCACTGTACGGAAAAGTGCATAAAAGTGCTTCTAGCCGTTGTGGAGTTGCAACAAGAGAAAATATATCCGTTGCAAGCCACAAAATGGCTAGTTTTCGTTCTCAAGTGTTCCCAAAGGCTAAGAGGCATCCCCAGCTATAAATAGGACCCCTTGGGCTTCATTCCAAGGTTGAGCATTCATTGCAAAACTCTATGTGAGGTTCATATTCTGTAGTTGAGTGCTTCCTACAGCCTCCTCTCTCTCTCTAATCTTAATCACTTTCTACATCCATTAGAGTGAGTAGGAAATATGTAAGAGAGATAGTCCTACATGTATATATTGTGAGGCTCTCACTTCCACCACCTCCCTTTCTCTCATTTCAATCATGAAGATGAAGGTTCTCTCTCTTGGCTAAGAGAGGTGAAGAAGAACAAGGGAAGGAGTCCATTGGTGAAGATCAAGGCTGAAGACTTGGAGCAAGACTGGGTAAGCCCTTGGTGAAGGTAGAAGACTCCTTGCTCAAGTGGGTAAGTCCTTGGTGGAAGCTTCTCCGAGTGAAGGTGAAGTCAAAGGCGGAAGATCCAAGAAGAGTGGGTAATTCCTGCAAGGCTGAAGACTTGTGCAAGAGTAGGTAAGTCCTTGGAAGAAGGCGGAAGACTCTTACAAAGTGGGTAAGTCCTTGGTAAGGTTAAAGAATCTTTGTATTGGATAGGTAAGTCCTTTGGTGGTCATGTATTGTATCTCTTATAATAAATATAATGAAGGTGCAAGGTTAAGAAATCCTAGAGGTTAACCTCTCTAGGTAAGTGGACTGACTCACTTCTAGTTTGAAGTGAGGAACCACTCTAAATAGCTTGTCCTCTTGTGTTTGCTCAATCTCTCTCATCCTTGCTATGTATGTTTTTAGTTGCACTCAAATTTCCTATTTAGCAACCTTATCTTGTGATATATCCTTAAGGTTTAATGAATTTTGTTTAAGTGCATTCAGCTCTATTCACCCCCCTCTAGAGCATCTAATCACCCATCTAGGATCCAACAAAATTCTCTCAACCATCCTCCTCTAGAGTCTCTACCATCACCACAGGTGGTGTAGGGCTCAACCCTATCATAGTTACCCTATCAACTATGCAAACCCTAGAAACCCTAGAATCACAATAAGGTGTCACATTTGCAACCATGATTCAAACACAGTGTCCCATTGCATCATATTCTCTCTCATGATGCTAAAGCACAAGAACCATTTTCAACATGTGACATTTTGCAAGATAACCCTCACTCATGGGTAAATTGCAATTTAGTCCAAAACAAACACATATATAGCAAAGATAGCTCAAACATTAATCAAATTGGGACAAAATGAAAATATAAGCATGTCACATGATTTTAAGACATCTCACAAGATTATATTAAGGTTTAAACATCTCATTATGCAAACTAAGTATAGTTAAGCATAAATCTAGGTCAGGAGTCTTACAACTATAAACCCCTAATGGGGACTTCACTCCCGAAATCCTATGTAAAAATAGACATATACTTTTTTTGCATCTCATCCTCAAGCTCCCACGTGGCTTCTTCTACATGATGATGACGCTACAAAACCTTGACTAACACAATGTCCTTCTTTTTCAACTTCTTGATCCTTCTATTTTGAATCAGAATAGGACTTTCCACATAAGATATATCATTATCTAGCTCTACCTCAACAGGATGAAGAGTCAACTCTATATTAGGGTGACACTTCCGCAACATAGAGATATGAAACACAATATGTAACTTGTACAAATCAGGTGGCTACTCTAGCTTGTAAGCCACCTTCCCAACACATGTAACTACAGGATAAGGTCCCATATATCTGGGAGCTAACTTACCCTTATTCCCAAAACTCAGAACACCTTTCCAAGGAGAGACTTTGAGGTACACCATGTCTCCCACTTGGAACTCTAAGGTCTACAATGGTTATCAGCGTAAGACTTTTGTCTGTCATGTATTGCTTTTAGTTGTTGTTGAATAACTTTGATCTTTTCTATCGTTTGCTGCACTAGTTCAGGACCTAGAAGCTGATATTCTCCCATCTCATACCAACACAAAGGAGGTCTACAATGTCTCCCATACAATGCTTCATATAATGCCATATCGATGCTCCTCTAATAGCTATTGTTGTAGGTAAACTCTATCAGACTAAGGTGCATATCCCAACTACCCAAAAATTGCAACACACATGCTCTCAATAGTTCCTCTAAGGTCTGTATTGTCCTCTCAGACTGTCCATCTCTCTGTTGATGAAACACAATGTTGAACCTCAAAATCATACCCATCGTTGTATGCAAATGCTCCCATAAGAGACTAGTGAACTGTGGACCTCTATTTGACACAATAGTAGTTGGGATACCATGTAGACATATTGGACCTCTATTTCACACAATAGTAGTTGGGATACCATGTAGATGTACTATCTCATCAACGTACACCTATGCAATCTCCTCAGCCATATACATCGTCTTTATTGGAAGAAATTGTGCTGACTTAGCTAACCTATCCATTATTACCCAGATGGAATCATGACCTTTGGATGTCCTTAGAAGTCCAACCACAAAGTCCATTGTGATATGATACCACTTCCACTGTGGTATAGGAAATGGTTGCAAAGTCCCTGTAGGCTTTTGATGCTCAACTTTAACCTATTGATACAATACACACTTAGCCACATACTCGACTACATCACACTTTAATCCTGGCCACCAATACAAATCCTTCATATTCTAATACATCTTGGTGCTACCTAGATGCATATCGTACATAGAAGTGTGAGCCTCCTCTAGAACTAAAGTCCTCAAATTATCTACCTCTGGTTCAACTGTCCTGCCATGATAACACACTATCCCATCATCAGATTCATGGAATACATCATGCTTCTCACTGCCTAATTCTACCCAAATCTATTGTACCATAGTATAATTCTGCTACGCATCTCTGATCTCCTGACTCAATGTCGACTTTACTTGTAACTGTGCCAACAAACCTGCTAACATTGACACTTCTAACTGAACATTCATCTATCACAAGGAGACCAACATGTCTCTCTTATGACACACCAAAGCACTCAATTGTGCCCTCTCGACAGATGATGATGAACAAGACTTTCTGCTTAAAGCATCTGCCACCACATTCACCTTCTCTGGATGGTTATATATGGTACAATCATAGTACTTTATCAAATCCATCCAGTGTCATTTTTGCATGTTCAATTCCTACTTTGAAAAGATGTATTGGAGGTTCTTGTGGTTGATGAAGATCTAACACTTCTCGCCATACAAGTAGTGTCTCCATATCTTCAAGGCATGGACCACAATGGCTAACTCTAGATCATGCATCGGGTAGTTCTCCTCATTTTCTTAGACTATCGTGAAGCGAAAGAGATCACACTTTTATCTAGCATACGTACACAAACCATACCATTCTTGGATGCATCACAAAAGACAATATAACCCTTTCCTTTCTCTGGTAGCACTAATACTGGTGCACTTGTTAACCTATCCTTTAGGATCATAAAAAATCATTGACATTTGTAATCCCAAACAAACAAAATATCCTTCCTTGTTAACTTTATTAGGGGTAACGCCACCGCACTAAAATTCTTAATGAACCTCCTGTAATACCCTGCCAACCTTAGAAAGTTGTGAATCTCTGTAGGTGTCTTTGGCTGATCTCATTCCAGCACTAACTCTACTTTCTTTGGGTCTACATAGACTCCTTTAGTAGATATTACATGCCATAGGAAATCCACTTCCTTTAACTAGAACTTGCACTTACTGAACTTTGCATGTAATTGGTGTTGCCTCAACAAAGTCAAACCCTAATGTAAGTGTTGCTCATTTTGTTGGTTATCTCTAGAGTAGATCAGTATGTCATCTATAAACACAACTACAAACTGATCTAGATATGTTCTAAACACCCTATTCATCATATCCATAAATGTTGTTGTGCATTAGTTAGCCCGTACAACATAACTAGGAAGTTATAATGACCATACCTTGTCCTAAAGGATGACTTTGGTATGTCATCTGCCTTAATGTGCAACTGATGATAACCCGACCTCAGGTCTATCTTAGAAATGATGGTGGCACCTCTTAAATAATCAAAAAAATTATTATATGTGGCAACATATACTTGTTCTTAGTTGTCATCTTATTCAATTGTTGGAAGTCAATACATAACCTCATCGATACATCTTTATTCTTTACAAACAAAATAGAAGAACCCAAGGAGACATGCTTGGCCTAATGAAACCTTTCTCAAGAAGTTCTTGCAACTATTTCTTAAGCTCTTTCATCTCTGTTGGTTCCATTCTATACAATGTTTGTGCTATAGGTTGAGTACCCCGAACTAGATTGATCTTGAAATCAATCTCTCTAGGAGGAGGTACACCTAGAAACTCATCAAGAAACACATCCTCAAACTCCTGTACAACTGGTACTTCCTGGATACTAGGACTCCCTGCCTTGGTATCTACCACATTGCCAAGAATGCATCACAACCCTGTCTCATCCACTTCTCTGTTGTCATAGTTGAAACTAGACATGTCATAAGAATCTTCCTATCACCTGGGGAGACCCATGAAACATTACCATCCACAAACGTTGCCACCTTGGCACTACAGGAAAAGACTACATGATACTTTTCCAAATTATCCATCCCTAGGATCACATTGAATCCATGCATATCAAGTGGTAGGAGATCCACTTGAATGATATGTCCAGATAAGGAAAGAACGTACGATGGACACACTTCCCGCAACTCTACGAAACCAACTAATGGAGTTTATAGATAAAAAAATATCTTGTCTATGATTAACAGGTAAGTAATGTTTATGTATCGCTTCTCTAGTGATAAAGGAGTGTGTCATACCTGGGTCAATAAAAATAGATATGAAACATAAAGAAGACAAATCAGAATGAAACAATTCCATCTGACTTGTCATGATATGAGGGTCAACGACTCCTCCGACTGACTTATCACACATAATCTAGCCCTCGCCTATTGTCACCCCCTTCCTCTTCCAGCTTGTCCTTAAGAACCACCCTGTGACGCATGTCTGCGTCCTCTACCACTATGTTGTTGTCACTACTGTGACCCTTGCTAACTCTGCCTAGACTGTTGAGTCACCTCTTCATCTTTCACAGGGAAATACCACTTAGTATGCCCCACTTATCCACACTTGAAACAGGTCTTGCCCTCGTACCATGGCCTAAACGGCCCTATCACAGACACTGATGTTGCACTACAAGCTCCCATAGGTAGAAAACTATGACCTCTACATTGTGTCTACTACGACTGAGTCACTGACCTCTACTAATACTAAGGTATTGAGTACCTAGTCTTCTTAAAGCCTCCAGATAATTGTCCTTGGTACTGCACATGCCTCTTCTTAGCCTTTATCTCACACTTCTCTAGAACTGACCTCTCGACCCTCCTAATTGACTCAACAAAAGTGGGAAACCTTTCTCTATTCTCTAAAGATGATATTGGAGTTTTCAACTAAATATTTAGACCCTTATCAAAGTGTCTAATCCTCTCCTTGTCCGTTTCATCCATATGAAGATAAAACCTTAGAAGGTCCATAAACTTAGATTCATAAGCATTGAATCACATATATCCCTGTTGAATATTCTCAAACTGTACAATCTTCTCATCCAAGTAAGTCTCCAAAAAGTAAAAACTTACAAACTCCCATCAGAACTCTTCCCAAGTTATCACAATAGCTGGCCTTTTGTCTTCCTCTATGGCCCACCAGTTCCCAGCACTCCCCTTTAATAGATATACAACATGTTTCACCTTATACTCTTTGGGGATGTTGAGGATTTTAAAGGCCTTTTCTAGTTTATTCAGCAACATATCTGCATCAGCGGGATCAAATGTACCAACATACTCTAATCCTCCTACACGTCAAAGTCTTTCATAAGTGTTTTCACAACCATGAGTTTTAGCACCAAAAACCATTTCCCTTGGTTGGATTGTAGGCATTCTATCCATCATGTTGTTCATTATAGTCATAAATTGTCCAACCATGGACTCTAAAGCAAGGTTGTCTACATTGGCTGGATCAACCTAAGGCACTTCTGGTACAACATTAACCCTCTCTTTTCTCCTTGCCCCACCTCCCGGTGTAGCAACACCGCTCTTAGCAACATGTTCCTCATGTTCTCTAGTCATCTTTTCTTATCTTCATCTTCTTCTTCTGCATAAGAACAAGTAACCATAATGCGACACCCAATTTACACCAAATGAGACTACTCAAAACACAAAACATAATGGATCATTAATTAGTCACATTTCTAGAAAAATGGGTAAATTAAAACTGATTTCAATCATAATAACATGCTCTAAAATATTATACATAAGTCCAACAAATTGCATGTATTCATATTATACCAAAAATCTTTTACAAATGTTCCATGGCATCAGCCACCACATATACATTACACATGAAACGTTCCACATCTATTACTTGATCAAGCATGTGTCATGTTACTAAAATCTTATGCATCTGAAACATCATTTACAAAACTTTTACGCTCGGACCTAAGAGTACAAGGATGACTCTAGGACACTCTAGACATCTAATAACTCACTCGAGGATTACCTTCAAAGTTCTTCTTTGATGCCATGAGTCTGCTGCCACTTTTGCTATTTACCTAAAAAGTTGTGGTCACCCATAGAGTGAGACCCATGTCCCAACAAGATATATAACCTCTAACAACTTTTATTTATTACAGTAGATTAACTACTTAACCTATTTAAGAATATTTAAGCATGTAAGATAGAAAATCTAGTAACTATGATGATTACCAAAGTACACAACAGTAATGACAAAAAACTATCATCATTATTGTGATTATCAACAAATGATTTTCTCACAATATAAACAATTTAGCAGCATGTGCCTTACTAGCATTATAAACAATTCTAGTAGAATACTATCTCTATCATCATGAATAAGACTAGCTACATAATCATGACTATAACTTTATCATGTCTAATAGATAGAATAGATCTACATAATCAGTAGGGCTAAGATCACATGTAAAGTTATGTGTATAAGAAAGATTAACGGTACAGACATATCTAACTATAGATACATGACTAGCAATGTAGCATAGTTAACATCATTTGGTGATTGATATCATAATCATAATCAATAGTGGCACCATATCTATTAAACATAAGCATGTCTGCTATTATAAATAGTTCTAGTAGTATAAACATGCAATATCATCAAGTGAGCCTCAATACTAGTTATCACACAGTTCTAGTAGTATAGTGTCACGCATGGCCTACATTTGCATGGTCATGCAGTTCTAGTAGAGTGACACTATACTACTAGAACTGTAGGCCATGCAAATGTAGTCCATGCAAATAGTTCTACTACATCAAGTAGGGTACTAGTTATCAGACTTGACATCATGTTGCCACAGTACACAATTTCTTATCATATTATTTTAGGGTTCCAACCCTTATCACATCATGAAGAGAAGTATACCTCATTCAGGTCTTAACTATGCCCAAAGGTCACTAAAACCATCATACCATTCCTTGAAATATCATCATTATTTTTCCATACCTTATAACAAGGCTCAACAACATCACTTTACATATGATACACAAGCTCAACACAATATTGCGTTTATGATCTAGAATATATTCATGAAATAACATAGCAAGGTTATTTTAGCATCAAGATCATTCTTTTATTTCATCATCATATAGAGAATCTTGGTATGATTAACCATCATCATATTCATAATGCACATCTTTAACATGAGAGGGAGTGTTATTTATAAGATAGTGATAACCACCAATTAATATATCAAAGTTACCATCATATTTAGGAAGATTGTTTCATCATCATGTCATCATATAAGGATATTAAACATGAATAGTCATCTTTGTCTCATTTGCAATAGAGTTAAGTTCATCAAGATAAGTTATGTTGAGTCTATAATAACACTCATACACAAATCTTACTCATGCCATCCCCATTGGGTTAAAGATGCATAAGGTGAAGTATCACCATCATATTCCATATTATTCTTAAGTATGTATTCACACATAACTGAAAGTGTAACTATCAAGTTATAGTTTCAAGAATCATGAAAGAGTTATCCATTATCCTATTAATCATCCATGGAAGGGTAACATGACTAACCACCATCATTTATTTGCTTTAGACTTAAGTTCAATGAGATAAGTTACTCTAATATTATAGTCCTCACTCATTCCCCAATTCTTAGCTTATTAAATGTCACTTCATGCCTAAACTAGGCTCATAACTATCACCTTGTATTATACAAGGACTACCATAGTATTCAATTACATATGCTATGTTATTCAACTCACATACAATGTGAGGGTCACATATTGGGGAGAGGGAAGATATCAATATATGTCAATCACTCCAAGGAACAGGGGGAGAACATCATTTTACCCAAGCTTAGGACTAAGATTACAAGTATAATTAAACTAGGGTTTATCATGTAAACTGATCACCAAACCTTAACTCCATTACTTCCCTTATCTTTTGGGTGCATTAGGGTTAACCCTTGCTATTTATGCTTTCTCAATCATCATTACACAATAACATGGTCACTTCGACAATCATGGATGAGCAATCACCTTACCACCCCCAGATTAGGGTTAAGTACAACAAACCATACATCTTTTAGGGTTACTTATTACACAATATGATCTTTATAAAGTCTTATTCATGTAGGAGTAAAGATAAGAATATATCATGAAGGCCATACTCTATTTGGTATCAACATCATATGGGGAAGTTATCATGAATAGTCATAATTATTAGGTTGTAATGTAGCTATGTTCTAAAGGTAAGTTACATTAAGTCTATCACCATATTCATGTACACATACTATCTAATGGAAACCCTAGTTGTTTGTATAAGGTGGAGCACTACCATTACATCCCATGCCATCCTTAAGTGTGATTTTAGTGTACAAATATCTCAAAAGTAGTAAGGAAGTACTCCATTGCCTTATTGACCCTTCATGAGGTTAAGTACAACCAATCACCCCCACTTAGTTACATTGGAGTTAGGTATAGAAATATATATCATAGTTAAGCTTCACACCCCTTATTATGAAGAATCGTCAAATATATCATATGGGGGCAAAGGTAAGATAGCAAGAACAAGGGTGTCATTCCATTAGATTCTCATTCTTATAATTAATGCATATGTGTAGGTTTCAACCTGAACCCTAGATTGTTGAAGCATTCAATCTATGTTAATTGAGTTATCTCATTATTCAAAATACTTACTTTCGGACCAGGTAACATAACTGACTTACTCTACCCAAGGGACCATTAGTTACACTCCAAGTATAACAAGGATGAACCTTGCATCACCATTGGGTTCATAATCAATGATCACCACCCTTAGTCGCCAGATGGTATCCAACCATTGTTTAATCAATGACCACCACCCACGGTTGACCATCAACCTTCCCTCATACATGACCTTCAGTCATCACCCTAATCTCCCTTAGGTCACCACTCTAGGTTGGCCATCATTCTACAAACTGAATATGGTCATCTTCCTCCTCAAGCCATCGGGTCATGGCGGAACCCTAGAAAAGGGTCATCGACCTATGGTTATATAACATCTATAGCTCACACCACCTCTTGTTTCCACCTATTCTAAATCCTTCTCCACTCTAGGAGGGATGTGTCACACAAAACATGTTCATCTATAACAGCAAAGAAGGTATCAAACAACAAGAAATCGAAACCCTAGCTAAGCATAGTGTAACATACTAAAACTCAGGTTTATTTGCAATTTAACCCAGTTTCAAGCTTTTGATCTCCATCATATCCTTTTTGTCCTTTTCCTAAATTTCCCCATCTTTTCTATCCTCTTTGTCCTCAATGTTGAAATTGAGCAATACTTAGTGGTTTGAATTATATTTGACTCATATTTATTACAATGAACGGATTTGTGCACAAATACCTTGATTACTGTCTTAAATAGAGTGTAATAATGCAAAATTACCACTAATGAGAGAGAATTAGTAGATTATATTAATTTAGAGTTTTTATGGCTTTTGAAACAAGGAATGAGAAATAAAGTGGTATTGAGTTAGTTAAAAGAGAATAATGTGGTGAGGTATGACACTTGAAATTAATATATGTTGCCTAGCTTGAATATTCACTTAAAGGTTTAATTAGAAAACCTTTTTATATTAATTCACACTTTTAATACATTAATATATATTAATGGACAATATAGTGGTTAAGGGTCAAATATTGTGTAAAATGAAAATCTAATACTATAGCATTATTATAGACATTAATATTAGCCTATGGTCCAAATTTGAGGTCATTTAGTCAATACTTGACCCCCCAAATAAATTAAATAAGAATTGATTATAGTTTGACCTAGGTTTCATTATTATTTTATAAATGCGATGCATTTAACCAAAGTCTCAGTTATTTCCCTATTTCCCTGTCACATGTTACATATTAAGTCTCGCCTCTCCTGTGCGCCATCTTATGACTACAATTCCAGCACCTGATCAAATAAGTGATCCAACGGTCCATCAACTGTCAACTACCTCTAAAATGTTCATGGTCAGCAAGTGTTTCACTCCGCGACCCCTTTCTCCTTCAGCTGGCCACCATTTCTTGTGATTCCTTTTTTCCCTCAGCTTGTCTCCCTCTCTCAAACAAAATGAGCCCCTATTCTCCCTCTGTCGTGGATCATATAAGAAATTCCCAATTTTGGGTTCTGCCTCCTCTCTTCCCGGAGTTTTAGATGCCACCCGACTCTTCTCCTCCCCTTCACGCACACAAAACCACTGTCACCCTCAGCTCATATCTTCTCCACCACCAATTGATGCCCAAAATCCCTAAGACTCACAGACCAACTCCATCTTCAACCTCAGACTTCCGATCACAATCCTTTTCATCCTCATTGCCTAAAAGCAATTACATCCTTTTGGATCATCCTTGGGCACTAGCCGACCACCCTGAAAGCCCAGGAGGCATCCACAAATAGAGCCCCTCCAGACGGCACAACCATAGTCAAGTCACAGAGTAGGATGTAAGGGAACTAGCATTGATGCTCAACAGACCACAGAAAAGACCCAGAACTTTTCGATGATCCCTTGGGAAGCTTCCTGCATCAATTATTCGACTCGATAGTAAGTGATTCTTGTCTGCCCAATTTTGATTTCCTTCTGTATTTTCCGATGATTCCATGTTTCTAGCCACCTTCGTGACCACCAAATTGGGTCAGAGACTTCTCGATGACCTTGCAAAGTCAGTGGCAAGGTTGGTTTCTCTAGGAACGATGATTAATGCAAATTTTGGAGTCGATCCCTTGAAGCATCTACTTCCATCAACCTTAGTGGTTTTTCTAGGAACGATGATTAGGCCACCACAGCTGACAAGGCATGGATCGTTCAACCCACCTAGATCTCGTGAATATGTTCTTAGTTTTGGTTTATGCATTCTGGAATCAGAAATCGAACTCTATGGAATACAAATCATGTTTTGTGTGCTTGAGAGGAACAATCCATCACCAGGTTGACGATGAGATTCTAACTGTTATACCCTCTGTTACGCGTATGATCGTGAAACCCTAGTTCATACATATATGAAACCCTATGATATATGAAACCCTAATTCATACATATATATTGTAATTTAGGTTAAAGAGGTTTTAGATACAAACAAGTTGGTGAAAGAAATAATTAGGACTCTACATTAAGGTATGTGCAACCCTATTTATGCATGAGTGTGTACACTTGTTCCTTCAGTTAGGCATTTTGATATCCAACCCTAATATTTCCAATGAGGCATAGTCTTAGCCTTTAATCTTTTTATTTCCTTCTTGTAGAATCTTTACTTCACTTACTTCGTGGGTTTTGAACCCCACTTCTATATTACTTTTATTTCCATTCTTCTAATTTAATTTACTCAACATGATGAATTATTGACTAAATAACTAATCTAGTGTACATGTGTACAACCACCCATAGTTGGGAATGAGTTATTTCACCCAGGGGAATGTGATTACTCTCCCCATTTTATATGCATTTAGGTGTTTGGGAATGTGTTACTCTCTCTTACCTATTGGTTGAGGTCAGGTAGGTTCCTCCACCCTATATTAGCTTTTGTAGTCATAATGTTTTTCATGCATGGAACTTTGTTATTCTTTATCATGGTAGTCTTGTTATTTATTACATGCCTCACACTTTTGACACTCTTACAATAGTAAATCTTTATAATGCAATATTTTGGTTTATAATTGTCCTTATTCCTTTAATTGACACATACTTTATTTATCATCTTGCTGGGTGATCCCAACCACCTAGGTTTAGGATCAGAGTGCGCAATAGGAGCATGATGGACCAACCTAATATTAGGGATAAGGATCTCATCATTTCATCTAGGACCTATCCCTTAAGTTATTTCTTGGACACATATTGATGTAGTTTAGTTTCCCTCTATCTTAAGATTCATATTTTGTTGTATGTATCATGTACACCCTTATTGGGATAATTTTTGATGTAGCCTTATGCTATTGAATATAATCAATGTTTTAAATTCTACTAATATTCATTGGTCTTTTGCATACCATTACTATTAGTAGAGAGGTGTTATGACTTATTTACAACATGGTATTGAGCCCATGGTATTTGGAATCTTGACTATTTCAATGTGTATCCATAGTTAGAATGCATACCTAATGTAGTTTCCCGTTAGTTAAGATGTTCACCTTAGAATTTATCTATGATGTAAGGTTGATTTAGGAGCATAGAAGTTTCATATTAGAAATATCCTTAATTAACCTTTAGCTGATGAGCCTGTTAGTTAGCTACTAGGACATAATTTAAAAGTGAGGGTGCCTAGAAAAGATCAGGATCTAGGGGCTAGAAATATTATCCTCTGTGCCACTAGCTTGGTTAATGAGGACTCTCGGATCTATATGACACCGAACTGGCCTGAGCTAATACTGGTTGTCTGAAATAGCATACCTTTGGGCAATAGTGGCCTTAGACATCTATGTTGAGTACCCTGAGAACCTAATATGATGACCTAGTTACCAAATAAAATTCCCTTATGTCGCATAATTCCCTATAGGAGCCTTAGATTTTTGCATGTCTGGGGTAGTCTACCTCCTATACTAGACTTTGAGATTGGTGATAGTGATTAGTAAAGCAATCAAGTGTTGGATATTATACATGGTTCAATTAGACTCACTCTTTTACCTCTAGTTTAGTTTGACTTGGTAGATCAAACCTTTAAAGAGTGAAGAGTTATCACCTTAGAGAACATGGATATGCTAATTTTGAGGACGAAATCCCTTTTTAGGAGGATGGAATCCTATAACATACTGAAATCTAGCTACTCTAGAATTAGAAACCCTAACTCCATAGATAAGAGATTAGTGATCTTCGATCAATAGATTTATCTAAAACAAGTTATGCTTATAACCTAACATGTTTGTTTATATACTAATGAACATATATAATGAATAGTTTACATGTTTGAACCCCAATTAATACCTAATGCACATAATATGAGTAACTCACATATCAATTGTGATGCACATGATGTTGACCATGTCATCTACCAATAAACCCTAATGATATGATGAGTAAGGTAGATGGAACCTAAACATGGATTGAATGCATGCTAGGAACATATATGTGGCACATAATGATCATGTTGATCTAAACCCTAAGTGGTAATCACCTAACCTTAATATATATATATATATATATATATATATATATATCCATGATGACTTTCATGATACATTAGGGACATTAGGTGTCATAATCTACTTTGATATGCATTAATTATATATAATCACCTAATCATGATTTGGTAACAAATCATGCATCTTGTAATGACTCAAATATGGTTATTAAGTAATTTGATTTACATAAATATGCATGTATGGCTAGTGTGAGGTTGAATGTGCATAATCAATAATAGGAAGTGAATCAATGAGAGTAAATTTTTAATGATGACATTAATGTGAGTATGATAGGTAATGTGACAATGTGTAATATATGTGGCATATTTGAATTAACTGTAGACTATATACCAAATTTGATAGAATGTTTTAGTTCATGAAAAATAATTTGATATAATGCAATATGGTGATAATATGAGGATAATGGAGTCTAAATCCAAATTATGAAGGGTTGTGATCCAATATATTAGTAGATGTTGATATAAGTGAGAAAACCCTAACTGTGCTTAAAATTCTTAATGAGTAAATAAGAAATACATATGATTTGTGCATAATGTTGAGATGTAATTCTTTTGACAACAATGTGAATATAACCTGACGTAATTAATAAAATATTAAAGATGATGTAATTTCATAATGAAGATAATGCTAATAAGTCAAAAATGTTAATTGTGTTATATTTGATAAAAGGTAATATGAACAAAGGAACCCTTAGGGAACCATGAGAATCTGACTAATGAGTAAAGTATGTGAAGTGCCATAGATTAGGAATAGTCAACTAATTTCTTGGTGTTGGGATGTTACATACTCACCCTTCCCTCTTGTTGAGATTTCGGGGATGAAATCCTCTTTATGAGGTTGAGTGTTGTAACATACCGAAACTTGAGTTTATTTTCATTTAACTCAGTTTTAAGCTTTTTATCTCCTTCATATCATTTTTGTCCTTTTCCTAAATTTTTCTATCTTTTCTATCCTCTTTGTCCTCAATGTTGAAATTGAGCAATACTTAGTGGTTTGAATTATATTTGACTCATATTTATTACAATGAACAGGTTTGTACACAAATACCTCAATTAGTGTCTTCATTAGAGTCTAGTAATGCAAAATTACCACTAATGAGAGACAATTAGTAGATTAAATTAATTTAGAGTTTTTATGGCTTTTGGGACAAGGAATGAGAAATAAAGTGGTATTGAATTAGTTAATGAGAGAATAATGCTCTTTTCCTTTCTCTCTCCTCCTAGGTGGCAATAAAGATTAAAAGTAAATAATATGGTGAGATATGATACTTGAAATTAATATATGTTGCCTATCTCGAATATTAACCCAAACATTTAACTAGAAAACCTTTTTATATTAATTCACCAGTTTAATACATTAATATTTATATTAATGGACAATATAGTGGTTAAGGGTCAAATCTTGTGTAAACTGAAAATCTAATTGTATATAATTATTTTAGACATTAATATTAGCCTATGGTCCAAATTTGAGGTCATTTGGTAAATATTTGACCCTCCAAATAAATTAAACAAGAATTGATTATGGTTTGACCTAGGTTTGATTATTATTTTATTAATGTGGCATATTTAACCAAAGTATTGGTTATTTCCCTATCACATGTTACATATTAAGTCTTGCCTCTCCTGCATGCCATCTAACAGCTACAATTTGAGCACCTAATCAAATAAGAGATCCAACGGTCCAACGACCATATGCTACCTCTGAAAAGCTCGCATTCAGCAAGCGTTTCACTTCACGACCTCTTTCTCCCTCAGTTGGCCACCATTTCTCATGATTCCTTATTCCCTCAGTCTGTCTTTCTCTCCCAAACAAAATGATCCCCTATTCTCCATATCCCATGGATCATATAAGAAATTCCCAATTTGAGATTCTCCCTCCTCTCTTTCGGGAGTTGCAGACGCCATCCGACACTTCTCCTCCCCTTTTCACGCACATAAAACCACCGTGACCCTCAGATCGTATCTTCTCCACCACGAATTGATGCCTAAAATCCCCAAGCCATGCTAACCTACTCCATCTTCAACCTCAAACTTCCTATCAAAGTTATTCTCATCCTCGCTTCCTACAAGCAATTACATCCTTTTAGATCATCCTTGGGCACCAACCGACCTCCCTGAAAGCCCAGGAGGCATCCACAAGCAGAGCCCCTCCGAGACGACACGACCACAATCAAGTCGTAGAACGGGACATCAAATAACTAGCCCCAATGGTCTGCAGACCACAGAAAAGACCTAGAACTCTCCGATGATCCCTCGGGAAGCTTCCTACATCATCTATTCGATTTGATAGTAAGTGATTCTCATCTTCCAAATTTCGAGTTCCTCATGTATTTTCTGACAATTCCATATTTTTGGTTGTCATCGTGACCACCAAATCAGGTCAGAGACTTTGTCCTGACCCTATGAAGTCAGTGGCAAGGTTGGTTTTTCAAGTTACGATGATTAATGTGGATTTTGGAGTCAATCCCATGAGGCAAATACTTCTGGCAACCTTAGTGGACTGATCAGGCCACCACAGATGATGAGGCGCGACTCGTTCAACTCAACTCGACCTCACGAAGATGTTCTTAGTTTTGGTTTATGCAGTCTTGCATCAGATATCGAACTCCATGGAATCAAAATCTTATTTTGTGTGCTTGAGAGGAACAATCCATCACCTGGTTGATGATGAGATTCTGACCGTTATACCCTCTATCACACCTATGATCATGATATAGGATGATGGGTATTCTCATGTTTTCATGCACGAGATTCTTTTAGAATGTGGATGATGTTTTGAGTGGACCATGCAACGTGGCCAACTTCAATTGCCCACATCAGATGGGCTGACGACTCAGTGGATAAATAGTCATCCATGTGGATTTTCCTTAATGGTCAATTTTAAACAATGTCTAGTAAATTGATATTTTATCATAAAAATACAAATAAATCGTCATTAGAAAGGTTTTTCTTGAATAGAATCAAATTTGATGGTTTTCATGTCATGTTTTACATCTCTATTTTGATGTTTATTAGAAACAATATTTTTATTTATATAAAAGCCTTAAAATTGAAAACTAATTCATTTTATCTCCAAATTTAATAAATAAATAGGTTTTCTTAATTAGGAGAATCGAATTGATGATTGGTCCATGTTTTGAGTCCTAAATGGAAGGTTTTCCTAGATGGTCCAAAATTAGGGTTTACTTACACTCTATGATATATGAAACCCTAATGCATACATATATATTGTAATTTAGGTTAAAGAGGTTTTGGACACAAACAAGTTGGTGAAAGAAATAATTAGGACTCTGCATTAAGGTATGTGCAACCCTATTTATGCATGAGTGTGTACACTTGTTCCTTCAGTAGGGCATTTTGATATCCAACCCTAATATTTCCAATGAGGCATAGTCTTAGCCTTTAATCTTTTTATTTTCTTCTTGTGGCACCTTTACTTCAATTACTTCATGGGTTTTAAACCCCACTTCTATATTTCTTTTATTTCCACTCTGCCAATTTAATTTACTCAACATGATGAATTATTGACTAAATAACTAATGTAGTGTATATGTGTACAACCACCCATAGTTGGGCATGTGTTATTTCTCCTAGGGGAATGTGATTACTCTCCCAATTTTTATATATATTTAGGTGTTTCGGAATGTGTTACTCTCCCTCACCTATTGGTTGAGGTTAGGTAGTGCCTCAGCCCTATACTAGTTTTTTTAGTCATAATGTTATTCATGCGTGCAACTTTATTATTATTTATCATGGCAAATTTCTTATTTATTACATGCCTCATACTTTTGACCCTCTTAGCATAGTAAATCTTTATCATGCGATATTTTGGTTTATAATTGTCCTTATTCCTTTAATTGACACATAATTTATTTCTCCTCTTGCTAAGTGATCCCAACCACCCAGGTTTAGGATTAGAGTGCACAGCAGAAGCATGATGGACCAACCTAAGATTAGGGATAAGGAGTTCATCCTTTCATCTTGGACCTATCCCTTAAGTTATTTCTTGGAGATAGATTGATGTATTTTAGTTTCCCTCTATCTTAAGATCCTTATTTTGTTGTATATATCATGTACACCCTTATTGGGATAATTTTTGATGTAGCCTTATGAAATTGAATATAGTCCATGTATTAAATTCCGCTTCTATTCATTGGTCTTTTACATACCATTATTATTAGTAGAGAGGTGTTAATCCTTCTTTACACATAGTATCTAGAAGTGGAGATCATCTACTTTTATCATAGAAACATGATCCTTAAGCATGTAGTAAACAACAAATGTGGAGAAAGTTATATAACTTGCCTCTAGGAAGTAGATCAAGTTCCAATCAGCAAGGTTTTCAAGCTAGTAGGGATGGTTGCTCCAAACCAAGTTCGTTTCTTGAGCAAATATCACCTTATCCACTTTAGAGGTGCAACCCTAGAAAACGAGCATCGAAATGAGGTGTTTTAGGGCTCTAGGTGGAGTTTTGCCATGAAAGACCATGGCTCAGAATGAAGGAAGGTTGAAGGAAGAGGAAGTAGGGATGAGCATCGGGTCGGGTAATACCAGGTTTTGCATGTCCCAAACCCAAACCGACATTTTAAAGCTGGTTGTGGGCCAGGTTTGGGCCTAGATAAAATTGAAAAACGTCATCCCATACCTGACCCATATAAGAATGTTGGATTTCGGGCTGCATTCAAGTTTACCCATATAACATCGAATGAGTATACCAAATTTTTCTAGATCTAACTAACTAACATGAAACCTAAACTGGTATGATATATATTTTGTGATCAACCTATATATATATATATATACACTTTGTGATATATGTAGTCGGAATATGTATACCTTATTTGTGTCATCCCTTACACCAATGAAATGGATATTGAAACAGAAACAAGTCATTTTCTTGTACATGTAAATGTATGAGACTTGAAAAATTAGTGGAATCTACAATGTTGTGGATTTTTGCTTCTTCATATTATATGTATATGCAATGAAACAAGTGTTGGAAGGGTAAAAGATCATTTGTCTCCTACATGTGGGTATATGAGCTAAAAAAGAGAAGAATCTATTATGAACTGAGCTAGTTGCTTTTTTTTCTTTAATGAGCTAATGACATGACTTTTCTAAGTGTTATATACATTGAAATCAAAGTATGGATTCCATATTTTATTTAATTGTTAAAATATACATATTTAAACAACAAAAAGTTCTATTTGAATGACACAGTGAGATCAAAACAAAGAAATAAAGTACATCTATCCATGTCAATGATGGTTATCTTACTAGTATCAATTCACTAATCATGTTGATTGATTACAGATTATCCATGTTGCCATTGGTTGGATACATACTACATATCACATCAAGAAATTTGAATGTTTTTTTTCTAACAAAGATATATGTATACATATATAATGTACATAAAATCTAATATGTGCATTTAGGTTTTCGAGCCTGGTTTTTTACCTCGGTGCATACCTGGCCCAAATAAAATATGGGTTTAAATTTTAGGCCCGGTCCACCCATATTATAAATCGGATTCGGGTCTGGACTAGGTTATGCGGGCTGGGTTGTGGGTCGGATCGGGCCGACCTGACCCGATGCTCATCCCTAAGAGGAAGAAAAGGAAAAACAAAGAAGAAAGAGAGAAAACAGTTGCCTTGGTCAGAAACCCTAGAAGAATACATTGGAAACCCTAGCTTACATAAAATGGAGCTCTTGGAGACCTTTTTATTAAAAAGGAGGGTCATCTTCTACCTTGGACCACCTGGCTATGCATCCAAGTAGAGCAAGGTCAGTTTTGTAAGCTAGAGGAAAGAGTGAGTGAGCAATGGGTTCAATTTGGAGATAGGAAGGGGTATATATAGCTTCATGGATAAGGAAGGGGTCAAGCATGAGTTGTCCATGGAGTTTTCCATGAGTCCATAGCCTAGAGATTCTACGACCATGCAACACCTCCCTCACTTACCACCAACCTCTCTCTCCCTTATCCATATCCATATCCTTATCTTTATCCTTATCCTTATCTTGACCCTTATCCTTATGTTAATCTGTATCCTTATCCTTATCCTTATCCTTACCCTTATTCTTATTCTTACCCTTATCCTTATCCTTACCCACCTTATCTCTCTTAGTCCTTCATGAAATGACTCATAGCATATCCATGGTTGACAGGACAAGAAGAAGATTCTAAATGACCCCATTAGTTGATAACTCCTAAAGATAAGCTCATCCAAAAATGGGGAAAACCCTAAAATACCCTTGAAGAGAAACACCTCCAAACCAAGTATAACTAGACACCCATAATAAAAAAACTCGAGCATGATTAGGAAACATCTAAGGATTATAATGCATTTGAAAATTTGCAAAGAAAACCTCTCAATTGGGTAACTGCAAAAAAGTCCAAAATGTACATCAAATTGCATAAGTTGCATAAACAACATCTAAATTGAACTAAATTTTAAACATAGGCTTATTTTATGATTTCAAAACACATTCCAAAGTTATATTAAGGTTTAAAACACATAATTAAGGTAAATAAGCTTGTTCAACCAATTAATCAGGGTTTGGGATCTTACAGCTATAAACCCCTAATAGGGATTTCACCCCCAAAATCCTATGCAAAGAGAGATGTATACATCTCATGCACTTCATTCAAAATCTTCTACATGGTTACTTTCATATCATGGAGATGCTAAATCATTCATATAGAAGTCATATTCTTCTTCTTCAACCCATATATGTTACCTTGGTTCAGCATAGGAATTGTTGCGTTACAGGTCTGGTAGTGCCTTTTAACATGGGACATCATGTACTTCTTAATCACATGTAATACAACAAGGTTTCATCTCTATGCTTGTAATTAGCAACTCTATAATCAAGTGGGCATCATGTAATTGTCAAGAAATATGAGACACATGTTCTTAGGAAACTCTCCAAATATATTCTAGGCTAGCCACATCTTATAAAACATAACCTGAGTACTCTGTTCCTCTCAGCCTCATATTCTATTGATATATTGGTTAGTCTAAACTACTTAATCCTGAACTCATCATGGTCATGTAGAGTATGTCACCCACTGTAATTCTCATTCGTTGATATTTTGATCCTAAGTTTATCTTAAAGAAACACTGTAGCACGTGTCTACTGATCAAAAACCCATCTATCCTTAATAGTGGTTTTTACCCATTTGTTAGTGGATCATACACAACATCATATTTTCATGTCTTATTCCTTACTTAGACATCATCCTAGTCATAATTCCTAGTGTCCCTATAGACTCGGCAAACCTAAGATCTGATACCACACTTGTGACATCCAATTTACACCAAACGAGATTACTAAAACCACAAAACACAATGGTTCATTAATTAATAATATTTCCAGGAAAATGGGTAAATTAAAACCAATTCTGATCATAATAACATGCTATGAAATATTGCACATGAGTCTAACAACTCACTTGTATTCATATTATACCAAAAATCTTTTATAAATGTTCCATGGCCTCAGCCACCGCATATACATTACATAGGAAACATTCTACATCTATCACTTGATCAAGCATGTGTCATGTTACTAAAATCTGATGCAGTTGAAACATCATTTACAAACTTTACCACCTAGACCTGAGAGTACAAGGATGACTCGACACTCTAGACATCTAATAACTCACTCGAAGATTACCTTCAAAGATCTTCTTTGATGCCATGAGTCTACTGCCACTATGGTTGTTTACCTCAAAAGTTGTGGTGCCCCAAAGAGTGAGACCCATGTCCCAGCAAGATATATAACATCAACAACGTTTATTGATTACAGTAGGTTAACATCTTAAACTATTTAAGTAGATTTAAGCATGTAAGATAGAAAACCTAGTAATAATGATGATTACCAATGTACACAAAGGTACTGACAAACAACTATCATCATTATCTTGATTATCAACAATGCTTTGCTAACAGTATAAATAATTTAGTACCATGTGCCTAACTAGCATTATAAACAATTCTAGTAGCATACTATCTCTATCATCATGAATAATACTAGCAACATAAGCATGGCTCTAACTTGATCATGTCTAACATATTAACAGATCTACATAATAAGTAGGGCTAAGATCACATGTAGAGCTATGTGTATGAGCAAGATTAAAACTATAGGCATCTCTAACTATAGATACATGACTAGCAGTGTAGCATAGTTAACATCATTTGGTGACTGATATCATAATTATAATCAATAGTGGCACTATATCCATTCGACATAAGCATGTCTGATATCATAAACAAGTATAGTAGTATATACATGTTTATAGCATGAGCATATCTACATTAGGAGCATATATGAAATATAAGCATATTTACTTTCTATCTTTATGCCATACATTGTTCTTACATAAAGAGAGAAACAAGAGTTGTCATCCAATGTGAAGCGTTGTGTGTATAGCCCTACACAGGTATGCTACACAGTCGATTACATCTTTTATTATGCACTAAGGAATTCGAGTCGTACCACCCAAATCCAACGGCCCCCCTATGAAGGAATACCGACAGTGCCATGCAAGGTCTATGGAAGAGGCAGGTTCTGCAACCAAACCCTCGTTGTTAGTAAGAGAAACAACATAGAGACATAACAATCAATTGCCAATAGTGACATATAGATAGTTGAAACAACTAGCCTGCCTTGGTACATGTGACGGCGCTAGAGGGATCCACCCACACATGGCCATCAAAAATGTAGGCAATGCAAATGAACATGATCATGCATGGCCATTCTATAATTTCTTGACTATCATCACATATCACATATCATAATTTTAAGGCATGATCTGAGGCTCACGCATGGCCACAGTCATCCTCAACCACTTGATGTCAGGATAACTAGTACCCCACCTACTCAATAGTATGTACTCCGAGTTTCGTGTACGAGTTACTCATTTCACCGTCCAACATCTCTGATTCTGAAGATGGATCTATGGCTAGGAAAATAACACGATTGGGGTTTCACTTGATTAGTTATGTCAATTGGATGTATTAAGTCTTTATCAAATAAGTGGACATACAAACCCTAATTCATTTCTAGCAAGCATTGATATATAACAATTTTAGAAGATATAAAATGTATGAAACATTATGCACAATCACAATCACCATATAATATTATTCATTACCACACATGAGTTCACACTTGACATCATGTTACCATAGTACATGATTTCTATCATATTATTCTAGGGTTCCAACCCTTATTACATCATGAAGAGGAGTATACCTCATTTAGGGCTTAACTATGCCTAAAGGTCACTAAGACCATCATACCATTCCCTACAATATCATCATTATATTTCCATGCCTTACAACAAGGCTCAACAACATCACTTTACATGTGATACACAAGCTCAACATAATATTGCACTTATGAGCTAGAAGATATTCATAAAATAACATAGCAGGGTTATTTTAGCATCAAGATCATTCTTTTATTTCATCATCATATAGGGAATCTAGGTATTATTAACCATCATCATACTCATAATGTACATGTTTAACATGAGAGGGAGTGTTATTTATAAGATAGTAATAACCACCAATTAATATATCAAAGTTACCATCATATTTAGGAAGATCATTTCATCATCATATCATCATATAAGGATGTTAAACATGAATAGTCATCTTTATCTCATTTGAATTAGAGTTAAGTTCAACAAGATAAGTTATATTTAGTCAACAATAGCACTCATACGCAAAACTTACTCATGCCATTCCAATTGGGTTAACGATTCATAAGGTGAAGTATCACCATCATATTCCAAATTATTCATAAGTACGGATTCACACATAACTCAAAGTGTAACTATTAGGTTACAGTTTCAAGAATCATGAAAGAGTATTCCATTATCCTATTAATCATCCATGGAAGGGTAACATGACTAACCATCATCATTTATTTTCTTTAGAGTTACGTTCAATGAGATAAGTTACTCTAATATTATAGTCCTCACTCATTCCCCAATTTGTAGTATATTCAATGTCACTTCTTGCCTCAAGTAGGCTCATAACTATCACCATGGGTTATATAGGTACCACCATATATTATTCAAGTCACATACTATAACATACTAAATCTCAGACCCTACCCCAGAAGTTGACATTTTGGACTTAGCCAAACAAGGTTGAAGGTTAGACCTTAGTATAACCCCAATGAGCTAATGCATGTATACATCACCTTAATGTAACCTAAGGTTCTAACATTAATCTTAGGTTTATAATGGATACATAAAATATGCCACATAACTCATTTTGGTGGTAATATGAAGAAAAGGAACTTAATTGGATGAATAATTTAGATAATGGGCCGTTAATGGGCCATAAAACATATCTCATAAACATAAGTCTCAACATTGGAAACAAAATTCAAATTCGTAATCTACATATCATAATTATCCTACATGTCAAATTTCATCTAATTTGGACCACCTTGAAATAATAGGATAAGTTTAGGAGAGAGAAAATGAGTAAAAGGAATATTTGATGAATAATGTGATTATATAACTTCAAAATATGGAAATAATGGCAAATTCATATTCAACACATCAAAGATAACTTGTGGATGAAGTTTCACCAAATTTGGATATTGTTTGTGCAATGTATACAATTTTAGGTACATTCTGGACTTTTCTGCAATTTACCCAATTGGGCGGATTTCTTTGAAAATTGTAACATGCATTATAATCCTTAGATATTTCCTTTTCATTCTCGATTTTTTTGGGCTATGTGGCTCCTAGTTATACTTGGTTTGGAAGTATTTCTCTTCAAGGACATTTTAGGGTTTTCCCCCTTTATGGATAAGGATGAAGATAAGGATAAGGATAAAGGTCAATATAAGGATAAAGATAAAGATAAGGATAAGGATAAAAGTCAAGATAAGGATAAAGATAAATATAAGGATAAGGATATGGATAAAAGATAGAAAGTGTGGGTAGTAATTGAGGGAGGTGATGCATGGACATAGAATCTCTAGGCTATTGTCACATGGAAAACTCCATGTACACCTCATTCTTGACCCCTTCCTTATCCATGAATCTATATATACCCCTTCCTAGCTCCAATTCGAAATCATTGCTCACTCCCTCTTTCCTCTTGATTGGAGTGCCTATCTTTCTCTATTTTGCTACAGAACTAGATGGTCCAAGGGAGAAGATGTTCCCCTTATTGAGAAAAAGGTCTCCTAGAGTTCCATTTAGCCATACCAAGGGTTTCTAAGATCCTTTTCAAGAGTTTTTTACCAAGGCAAGAGATTTTCTCTCTTTCTTTTTCGTTTTTCCTATTCTTCCTCTTCCTTCAACCTTCCTCCAGGTCGAAGCCATGGTCTTCCATGGTGAAACTCCACCTAGAGACCTTAAACACGTCATCTTCATGTTCTTCTGTTAGGGTTTTTCACCTCTAAAGTGGAGAAGGTGCTTCTTGCTCAATATAGTAGCTTTGTTGGAGAAACCAACCTCTCTAAGCTCAGGGACCTTGCTACTTGGACATGTGCACCTTCCCTAGAGGTTCTTAGGAGGCCTAGGCTTGGACTTATATTGGACTTTGGACTGTATAGACTCTGAAGTTGAGGTATGATTGCATCCCACATTATTTCTATATTGAGCAACTTCTAATTCTTCCCTATAAATGTATGATGTATCCCCTATTCCTCTATGTTGGGCAATTAACCAATTTTTGTCTTACTCTTGGTCCTATGGACATTATCTTGTACAATTCTCTATTCTTTTGATATCATGGTTCTTATGAACTAGATTATTATTATGACCTTGTATATTCTCTTGGACTCTTATCTTGTGCTTTGTGCCCGCATTGATGTGGATGTTTATGTCCACCTTGTAGTGGATGTTTTGTGCCTCTTTTCCCACCATGGTAGTGGATGTTTATGTAGCACACTTTGTTGGATATTTTTTATTTCATATCTCTTGTTTATCCTTGTTATGCATAAAGTGATGACTACTAGTATAATGTTGTATGTGAATTTATGTGGATGTGAAAATTCGCACATATGAATGCAAATGTGAAAGTCCCTGCATATTTTTATATATATTGGCAGATGTAAAAATTCCTGCTAGGAAAATGTTGACAAGCCCTACCACCGCCCTATTATAGAGAAGATGTATACAAGACCATGCTCGCTCTACATTTTTGGTAGATGTGTATTTCCTACCTACATGATATATTATTCTAGTTTTGTCACAGGTGAAACACATGGATGCTTTGAACTTATATTTTTCTTTCATCATGATATGAATGTTCTTTTCTTTTAAGCCCCTTTGGGTAGTACTTTCCTCTTCTATGGGATGCATTTATAATTGATATACTTATTTTTATATATTGCACAATTTCCTATTTTAGTATGCACATAACAACCTTTGCTGATGTCATTTATTTATCTCTTCTTGATGGGTTATGCTTCCAACTCTAGATGAAATATATGGAGGACATGGCATAATTATATGGACTTAGATAAAGGAGTTAAAGCTTGCAGACAATCTTGATTTGGTTTAGATTTCCCTCTACATAGATCCTTATGATGTACATTTACATGTAAGATTAAGATGTTCTTTTGTAACCTTATGTGAAATTGAATATAGTCAATGCATTTTCTTCCGCTACTACACTTTGGTTGTTTTGAATACCATTAATTAGGATTTGAAAATTTTACACCCACTCCAAGAATACCTTTGAGTGTGTTTGGAATGGATGTTAATTCTTCAAAATTTTTAGTAAGGGGCTGATCCCACCTCTTTATAGTATGGTATCAGAGCCCATGGTAGTCGGAATCTGACTATTTTAATTTTTTCTCCCTAGTTAGAATCCTTACCTTACATTTAAATGACATGTTTGACCTAGTGTTGATTAATAGATGATGAAGGGTTGATTTAGAATCCTATAGTTTCACATTAGAATCATGAGGAATAGATCTCTAGAATACTTACAACTAAAAGATGCATAAGTAACCATAATAACTTGAGGTTGTTTAGTTTTGTCTTTAGGAAGCTACTAGGACATGAAGTTGAAAGAAAAGGTGTCTAGAAAGGATCAGGGTTTAGGGGCTAGCAAGATTTTCCTCCGTGCCACTAGCTTGGTTTACGAGGACTCCTGATTCCATATGATGTCGGCCTGGCCTGAGCCGATATGGATTGTCTGGAATAGCATACTTTTAGGCAATAATAGCCCTACACATCTATGTGATATATCTTTATTGACCTTAATATGTTGATCCAGTCTCCCAGGTGTAGTGACTTGTTTGAGGATGGATACCCAATATAGTTCCCTAATGTCCCATAGAACCACATGTTTGGATAGTTATCCCTATAAACTAGACTTTGAAGTTTGGTTTTTAGTAAGAGATCAGAGTGCACAATAAAGCATTTTGGATGTTGTACATGGTTTAGTTACACTCACTGTTTTACCTCTAGATTAGTTTGACTTGGTAGGTCAGACCTTTTAACAGGTAAAGAGTAGTTTTGGCTTAATAGGATGAATCCCTTAAGGGGTAATAGTCACTTTTATATGGATGTTTTGATTTTGAAGACGAAATCCCTTCAAGGGGTGGTGCGTTGTAACATACTAGATCTCAGACCCTACCCCGGAAGTTGACATTTTGGACTTAGCCAAACAAGGTTGAAGGTTAGACCTAAATAGATGTTTAGTATAACCCCAATGAGCTAATGCATGTATATATCTCCTTAATGTAACCTAAGGTTCTAAAATTAATCTTAGGTTTATAATGGATACATAAAATATGCCACATAACTCATTTTGGTGGTAATATGAAGAAAAGGAACTTAATTGGATGAATAATTTAGATAATGGGCCGTTAATGGGCCATATCACATATCTCATAAACATAAGCCTCAAAAGTGGAAACAAAATTCAAATTCGTAATCTACATATGATAATTATCCTACATGCCAAATTTCATCTAATTTGGACCACCTTGAAATATTAGGATAAGTTTAGGAGAGAGAAAATGAGTAAAAGGAATATTTGATGAATAATGTGATTATATAACTTCAAAATATGGAAATAATGGAAAATTCATATTCAAAACATCAAATAAAACTTGTGGATGAAGTTTCACCAAATTTGGATGATGTTTGTGCAAGGTATACAATTTTAGGTACATTCTGGACTTTTCTACAATTTACCCAATTGGGGGGTTTTCTTTGAAAATTGTAACATGTATTATAATCCTTAGATATTTCCTTATCATTCTCGATTTTTTTGGGCTATGTGGCTCCTAGTTATACTTGGTTTGGAAGTATTTCTCTTCAAGGACATTTTAGGGTTTTCCCCCTTAATGGATAAGGATGAAGATAAGGATAAGGATAAAGGTCAATATAAGGATAAAGATAAAGATAAGGATAAGGATAAAGGTTAAGATAAGGATAAATATAAATATATGGATAAGGATATGGATAAAAGATAGAAAGTGTGGGTAGTAATTGTGGGAGGTGATGCATGGACATAGAATCTCTAGGCTATTGACCCATGGAAAACTCCATGTACACCTCATGCTTGACCCCTTCCTTATCCATGAATCTATATATACCCCTTCCTAGCTCCAATTCGAAATCATTGCTCACTCCCTCTTTCCTCTTGATTGGAGTGCATATCTTTCTCTATTTTTCTACAGAACTAGGTGGTCCAAGGGAGAAGATGTTCCCCTTATTGAGAAAAAGGTCTCCTAGAGTTCCATTTAGCCATACCTATGGTTTCTAAGATCCTTTTCAAGGGTTTTTTTACCAAGGCAAGAGATTTTCTCTCTTTTTTCTTCATTTTTCCTATTCTTCCTCTTCCTTCAACCTTCCTCCAGGTCGAAGCCATGGTCTTCCATGGTGAAATTCCACCTAGAGACCTTAAACACATCATCTTCATGTTCTTTTGTTAGGGTTTTTCACCTCTAAAGTGGAAAAGGTGCTTCTTGCTCAAGATAGTAGCTTTTTTGGAGAAACCAACCTCTCTAAGCTCAGGTACCTTGCGACTTGGATATGTGCACCTTCCCTAGAGGTTCTTAGGAGGCCTAGGCTTGAACTTATATTGGACTTTGGACTGTATAGACTCTGAAGTTGAGGTATGATTGCATCCCACATTATTTTATATTGAGCAATTTCTAATTCTTCCCTCTAAATGTATGATGTATCCCCTATTCCTCTATGTTGGGCAATTAACCTATTTTTGTCTTACTCTTGGTCCTATGGACATTATCCTGCACAATTCTCTATTCTTTTTATATCATGGTTCTTATGAACTAGATTATTATTATGACCTTGTATATTCTCTTGGACTCTTATCTTGTGTTTTGTGCCTGCATTGATGTGGATGTTTATGCCCACCTTGTAGTGGATGTTGTGTGCCTCTTTTCCCACCATGGTAGTGGATGTATATGTAGCACACTTTGTTGGATATTTTTTATTTCATATCTCTTGTTTATCCTTGTTATGCATAAGGTGATGACTACTAGTATAATGTTGTATGTGAATTTATGTGGATGTGAAAATTCCCACATATGAATGCAGATGTGAAAATCCTTGCATCTTTTTATATATATTGGTAGATGTAAAAATTCATGCTAGGCAAATGTTGACAGGCCCTACCACCGCCCTATTATAGAGCAAATGTATACAAGACCATGCTCGCTCTACATTTTTGTTAGATGTGTATTTCCTACCTACATGATATATTATTCTAGTTTTGTCACAGGTGAAACACATGGATGCTTTGAACTTATATTTTGCTTTCATCATGATATGAATGTTCTTTTCTTTTAAGCCCTTTTGGGTAGTACTTTCCTCTTCTATGGGAAGCATTTATAATTGATATACTTATTTTTATATATTGCTCAATTTCCTATTTTAGTATGCACATAACAACCTTTGCTGATGTCATTTATTTTTCTCTTCTTGATGGGTTATGCTTCCAACCCTAGATGAAATATATGGAGGACATGGCATAAATATATGGACTTAGATTAACAAGTTAAAGCTTGGAGACAATTTTGATGTGGTTTATATTTCCCTCTACATAGATCCTTATGATGTACATTTACATATAAGATTAAGATGTTCTTTTGTAACCGTATGTGAAATTGAATATAGTCAATGCATTTTCTTCCACTACTACACTTTGGTTGTTTTGAATACCATTAATTAGGATTTGAAAATTTTACACCCGCGCCAAGAATACCTTTGAGTGTGTTTGTAATGGATGTTAATTCTTCAAAATTTTTAGTAAGGGGGTGATCCCGCCTCTTTACAGCATGGTATCAGAGCCCATGGTAGTCGGAATCTGACTATTTTAATTTTTTCTCCCTAGTTAGAATCCTTACCTTACCTTTAAATGACATGTTTGACCTAGTGTTGATTAATAGATGATGAAGGGTTGATTTTGAATCCTATAGTTTCACATTAGAATCATGAGGAATAGATCTCTAGAATACTTACAACTAAAAGATGCATAAGTAACCATAATAACTTGAGGTTGTTTAGTTTTGTCTTTAGGAAGCTACTAGGACATGAAGTTAAAAGCAAAGGTGTCTAGAAAGGATCAAGGTTTAGGGGCTGGCAAGATTTTCCTCCGCGCCACTAGCTTGGTTTACGAGGACTCCCGATTCCATATGATGTCGGCCTGGCCTGAGCCGATATGGATTCTCTGGAATAGCATACTTTTAGGCAATAATAGCCCTACACATCTATGTGATATATCTTTATTGACCTTAATATGTTGATCCAGTCTCCCATGTGTAGTGACTTGTTTGAGGATGGATACCCAATATAGTTCCCTTATGTCCCATAGAACCACATGTTTGGATAGTTATCCCTATAACCTAGACTTTGAAGTTTGGTTTTTAGTAAGAGATTTGACTACACAATAAAGAGTGATGGATCTTGTACATGGTTTAGTTACACTCACTATTTTACCTCTAGATTAGTTTGACTTGGTAGGTCAGACCTTTTAACAGGTAAAGAGTAGTTTTAGCTTAATACGATGAATCCTTTAAGGGGTGGTGAATAATAGTCACTTTTATATGGGTGTTTTGATTTCGAGGATGAAATCCCTTCAAGGGGTGGTGCGTTGTAACATACTAGATCTCAGACCCTACCCCGGAAGTTGACATTTTGGACTTAGCCAAACAAGGTTGAAGGTTAGACCTAAATAGATGTTTAGTATAACCCCAATGAGCTAATGCATGTATAGATCACCTTAATGTAACCTAATGTTCTAACATTAATCTTAGGTTTATAATGGATACATAAAATAAGCCACATAACTCATTTTGGTGGTAATATGAAGAAAAGGAACTTAATTGGATGAATAATTTAGATAATGGGTCGTTAATGGGCCATATCACATATCTCATAAACATAAGCCTCAAAAGTGGAAACAAAATTCAAATTTGAAATTTACATATCATAATTGTCCTACATGTCAAATTTCATCTCATTTGTACCCCTTGAAATATTAGGATAAGTTTAGGAGAGAGAAAATGAGTAAAAAGAATATTTGATGAATAATGTGATTATATAACTTCAAAATATGGAAATAATGCCAAATTCATATTCAACACATCAAAGATAACTTGTGGATGAAGTTTCACCAAATTTGGATGTTGCTTGTGCAAGGTATACAATTTTAGGTACATTCTGGACTTTTCTACAATTTACCCAATTGGGGGGTTTTCTTTGAAAATTGTAACATGCATTATAATCCCTAGATATTTCCTTATCATTCTCAATTTTTTTGGGCTATGTGGCTCCTAGTTATACTTGGTTTGGAAGTATTTCTCTTCAAGGACATTTTAGGGTTTTCCCCCTTTATGGATGAGGATGAAGATAAGGATAAGGATAAGGATAAAGGTCAATATAAGGATAAAGATAAAGATAAGGATAAGGATAAAGGTCAATATAAGGATAAAGATAAATATAAGGATAAGGATATGGATAAAAGATAGAAAGTGTGGGTAGTAATTGAGGGAGGTGATGCATGGACATAGAATATCTAGGCTATTAATACATGGAAAACTCCATGTACACCTCATGCTTGACCCCTTCCTTATCCATGAATCTATATATACCCCTTCCTAGCTCCAATTCGAAATCATTGCTCACTCCCTCTTTCCTCTTGATTGGAGTGCCTATCTTTCTCTATTTTGCTACAGAACTAGGTGGTCCAAGGGAGAAGATGTTCCCCTTATTGAGGAAAAGGTCACCTAGAGTTCCATTTAGCCATACCTAGGGTTTCTAAGATCCTTTTCAAGGGTTTTTTTACCAAGTCAAGAGGTTTTCTCTCTTTCTTCTTCGTTTTTCCTATTCTTCCTCTTCCTTCAACCTTCCTCCAGGTCGAAGCCATGGTCTTCCATGGTGAAACTCCACCTAGAGACCTTAAACACGTCATCTTCATGTTCTTTTGTTAGGGTTTTTCACCTCTAAAGTGGAAAAGGTGCTTCTTGCTCAAGATAGTAGCTTTGTTGGAGAAACCAACCTCTCTAAGCTCAGGGACCTTGCTATTTGGACATGTGCACCTTCCCAAGAGGTTCTTAGGAGGCCTAGGCTTGGACTTATATTGGACTTTGGACTGTGTAGACTCTTAAGTTGAGGTATGATTGCATCCCACATTATTTCTATATTGAGCAATTTCTAATTCTTCCCTCTAAATGTATGATGTATCCCATATTCCTCTATGTTGGGAAATTAACCTATTTTTGTCTTACTCTTGGTCCTATGGACATTATCCTGCACAATTCTCTATTCTTTTGATATCATGGTTCTTATGAACTAGATTATTATTATGACCTTGTATATTCTCTTGGACTCTTATCTTGTGCTTTGTGCCCGCATTGATGTGGATGTTTATACCCACCTTGTAGTGGATGTTTTGTGCCTCTTTTCCCACCATGGTAGTGGATGTATATGTAGCACACTTTGTTGGATATTTTTTATTTCATATCTCTTGGTTATCCTTGTTATGCATAAGGTGATGACTACTAGTATAATGTTGTATGTGAATTTATGTGAATGTGAAAATTCCCACATATGAATGCAGATGTGAAAATCCCTGCATATTTTTATATATATTGGCATATGTAAAAATTCCTGCTAGGAAAATGTTGACAGGCCCTACCACCGCCCTATTATAGAGCAGATGTATACAAGACCATGCTCACTCTACATTTTTGGTAGATGTGTATTTCCTACCTACATGATATATTATTCTAGTTTTGTCACATGTGAAATACATGGATGTTTTGAACTTATATTTTGCTTTCATCATGATATGAATGTTCTTTTCTTTTAAGCCCCTTTGGGTAGTACTTTCCTCTTCTATGGGAAGAATTTATAATTGATATACTTATTTTTATATATTGCTCAATTTCCTATTTTAGTATGCACATAACAACCTTTGCTGATGTCATTTATTTTTCTCTTCTTGATGGGTTATGCTTCCAACCCTAGATGAAAGATATGGAGGACATGGCATAAATATATGGACTTAGATTAAGGAGTTAAAGCTTGGAGACAATCTTGATGTGGTTTAGATTTCACTCTACATTGATCCTTATGATGTACATTTACATGTAAGATTAAGATGTTCTTTTGTAACCTTATGTGAAATTGAATATAGTCAATACATTTTCTTCCGCTACTACACTTTGTTTGTTTTGAATACCATTAATTAGGATTTGAAAATTTTACACCCGCTCCAAGAATACCTTTGAGTGTGTTTGGAATGGATGTTAATTCTTCAAATTTTTTAATAAGGGGGTGATCCTGCCTCTTTACAACATGGTATCAGAGCACATGGTAGTCGGAATCTGACTATTTTAATTTTGTCTCCCTAGTTAGAATCCTTACCTTACCTTTAAATGACATGTTTGACCTAGTGTTGATTAATAGATGATGAAGGGTTGATTTAGAATCCTATAGTTTCGCATTAGAATCATGAGGAATAGATCTCTAGAATACTTACAACTAAAAGATGCATAAGTAACCATAATAACTTGAGGTTGTTTAGTTTTGTCTTTAGGAAGCTACTAGGACATGAAGTTGAAAGCAAAGGTGTCTAGAAAGGATCAGGGTTTGGGGGCTGGCAAGATTTTCCTCCGCGCCACTAGCTTGGTTTACGAGGACTCTCGATTCCATATGATGTCGGTCTGGCCTGAGCTGATATGGATTTTCTGGAATAGCATACTTTTAGGCAATAATAGCCCTACACATCAATGTGATATATCTTTATTGACCTTAATATGTTTATCCGGTCTCCCAAGTGTAGTGACTTGTTTGAGGATGGATACCCAATATAGTTCCCTTTTGTCCCATAGAACCACATGTTTGGATAGTTATCCCTATAACCTAGACTTTGAAGTTTGGTTTTTAGTAAGAGATCAGAGTGCATAATAAAGCATGATGGATCTTGTACATGGTTTAGTTACACTCACTGATTTACCTCTAGATTAGTTTGACTTGGTAGGTCAGACCTTTTAACAAGTAAAGAGTAGTTTTGGCTTAATAGGATGAATCCTTTAAGGGGTGGTTAATAATAGTCACTTTTTTATGGATGTTTTGATTTTGAGGACGAAATCTCTTCAAGGGGTAGTGCGTTGTAACATACTAGATCTCAGACCCTACCCCAGAAGTTGACATTTTGGACTTAGCCAAACAAGGTTGAAGGTTAGACCTAAATAGATGTTTAGTATAGCCCCAATGAGCTAATGCATGTATAGATCACCATATTATAACCTAATGTTCTAACATTAATCTTAGGTTTATAATTGATACATAAAATATGCAACATAACTCATTTTGGTGGTAATCTGAAGACAAGGAACTTAATTGGATGAATAATTTAAATAAAGGGCCATATTACATATCTCATTAAAAGAAGCCTCAAAAGTGGAAACAAAATTCAAATTTGAAATCTACAAATCATAATTAGCCTACATGTCAAATTTCATCTAATTTGGACCACCTTGAAATATTAGCATAAGTTTAGGAGAGAGAAAATGAGTAAAAGGAATAATTGATGAATAATATGATTATATAACTTCAAAATATGGAAATAATATCAAATTTGTATTCAAAACATTAAAGATAACTTTTGGATGAAATTTCACCAAATTTGGATGTTGTTTGTGCAAGTTATGCAATTTTAGGTACGTTCTGGACTTTTCTGCAATTTACCCAATTGGGGGTTTTTCTTTGAAAATTGTCACATGCATTATAATCCTTCGATATTTCCTTATCATTCTCAAATTTGTTGGGCTATGGGGCTCCTAGTTATACTTGGTTTGGAAGTATTTCACTTCAAGGACATTTTAGGGTTTTCCCCCTTTATGGATGAGGATGAAGATAAGGATAAGGATATAGGTCAAGATAAGGATAAAAATAAAGATAAGGATATGGATAAAAGAGAGAAAGTGTGGGTATTTATAATGGAGGTGATGCATGGACATATAATCTCTAGGCTATTGACACATGGAAAACTCCATGTACACCTCATGATTGACCCCTTCCTTATCCATAAAGCTATATATACCCCTTCCTAGCACCAATTCAAAATCATTGCTCACTCCCTCTTTCCTCTAGATTAGAGTACCTATCTTTCTCTATTTTTCTGTGGTCCAAGTGAGAATATGTTCCCCTTATTGAGAAAAAGGTCTCCTAGAGTTCCATCTAGCCCTACCTAGGGTTTCCAAGGTCCTGTTCTAGGGTTTTTGACCAAGGCAAGTGATTTTCTCTCTTTCTTCTTCGTTTTTCCTATTCTTCCTCTACCTTCAACCTTCCTCCATGTTGAATCCATGGTCTTCCATTGTGAAACCCCACATAGAGACCTTAAACACCTCAACTCCATGTTCTTTTTTTAGGGTTTTTCACCTCTAAAGTGGAGAAGGTGCTTTCACCTCTAAAGTGGAGAAGGTGCTTCTTGTTCAAGATAGTAGCTTTGTTGGAGAAACCAACCTCTCTAAGCTCAGGGACATTGCTACTTGGACATGTGCACCTTCCCTAGAGGTTCTTAGGAGGCCTAGGCTTGGACTTATATTGGACTATGGACTGTATAGACTCTGAAGTTGAGGTATGATTGCATCTCACATTATTTCTATATTGAACAATTTCTAATTCTTCACTCTGAATGTATTATGTATCCCCTATTCCTCTATGTTGGGAAATTAACCTATTTTTGTCTTATTATTGGTCCTATGTACATTATCCTACACAATGATCTATTCTTTTGATATCATGGTTCTTATGAACTAGATTATTATTATGACCTTGTATATTCTCTTGGACTCTTATCTTGTGCTTTGTGCCCGCATTGATGTGGATGTTTATGCCCACCTTATAGTGGATGTTTTGTGCTTCTTTTCCCACCATGGTAGTGGATGTATATGTAGCACACTTTTTTGGATATTTTTGATTTCATATCTCTTATTTATCCTTGTTATGCATAAGGTGATGACTAATAGTATAATGTTGTATGTGAATTTATGTGGATGTGAAAATTCCCACATATGAATGCAGATGTGAAAATCCCTGCATATTTTTATATATATTGGCAGATGTGAAAATTCCTGCTAGGAAGATGTTGACAGACCATGCCACTTCCCTATTATAGAGCATATATATACAAGACCTTGCTCGCTCTACATTTTTGGTAGATGTGTATTTCCTACCTACATGATATATTATTCTAGTTTTATCACAGGTGAAACACATGGATGCTTTGAACTTATATTTTTCTTTCATCATGATATGAATGTTCTTTTCTTTTATTCCCCTTTGGGTAGTTCTTTCCTCTTATATGGGAAGCATTTATAATTGATATCCTTATTTTCATATATTTCTCAATTTCCTATTTTAGTATGCACATACCAGCCTTTGCTGATGTCATCTATTTTTCTCTTCTTACTGGGGTATGCTTCCAGCCCTAGATGAAAGATATGGACGACATGGCTTAAAGATATGGACTTAGCTTAAGGAGTTAAATCTTGGAGACAATCTTGATGTGGTTTAGATTCCCCTCTACATCGATCCTTATGATGTACATTTACATGTAATATTAAGATGTTCTTTTGTAACCTTATGTGAAATTGAATATAGTCAATTCATTTTCTTCTGTTGCTACACTATGGTTATTTTGAATACCATTAATAAGGATTTGAAAATTTTACACCCGCTCCAAGCATACCTTTGAGTGTGTTTGGAATGGATGTTAATTCTTCACATTTTTTAGTAAGGGGGTGATCCCGCCTCTTTAGACATACAAGGTGAGGGTCACATATTGGGGAGAGGGAATATATCAATATATATCAATCACTCCAAGGAACAGGGGGAGAACATCATTTAACCCAGTCTTAGGATTAATATTACATGTATAATCAAACTAGGGTTTATCATGTAAACTGATCACCAAACCCTAACTCCATTACTTCCCTTATTTTTGGGTGAATTAGGGTTAACCCTTGCTATTTATGCTTTCCCAATCATCATTACACCATTACATGGTTACTAGTGCAATCATGGATGAGCAATCACCTTACCACCCCTAGATTAGGGTTAAGTACAACAAACTATACCTCTTTTAGGGTTACATATTACACAATATGATCTTTATCAAATCTTACTCATGTAGGGGTAAATATAAGACTATGTCATGAAGACCATCCTCTATTTGGTATCAACATCATATGGGGAAGTTTCATTAATAGTCATCATTATTGGATTGTAATGTAGCTATGTTTTAAAGGTAAGTTACATTAAGTCTATCACCATATTCAGTACACATACTATCTCATAGAAACCCTAGTGGCTTGTATAAGGTGGAGAAATACCATTACATCCCATACCATCCTTAAGTGTGATTTTAGTGTACAAATATCTCAACAGTACTAAGGAAGTACTCCATTGCCTTATTGACCCTTCATGAGGTTAAGTACAACCAATCACCCCGACTAAGTTACATTGGAGGTAGGTATAGCAATCTATATCGTATTTAAGTTGCATACCCCTTATTATGAAGAATCATCAAATATATCATACTAGGGAAAAGGTAAGATAGAAATAATAAGGGTGTCAACCCATCATATTCTCATTCTTGTATTTAATGCATATGTGTAGGTTTTAACCTAAACCCTAGATTGTTGAAGCATTCAATCTAAGTCAAATGACTTAGCTCATTATTCAAAATTTTTACTCTAGGATCAGGTAACGTCCTTGAATTACTCTACCCAATGGACCATTAGTTACAATCCAAGTATAACAAGGATTAACCTTGCATCACCATCAGGTTCATAATCAATGATCAACACCCTTAGTCACCCAATGTTATCCAACCATTCTTTAATCACTGATCACCACTCATGGTTGACCTTTGACCGTCCCTCATACCTAATCTACAGTCATCACCCTGACTTCCCTTAGGTCAACACTCCAGGATGGCCATCATTCTACAAACTGAATATGGCCATCCTCCTCCTCAAGCCATCGTGTCATGGTAGAACCCTAGAAAAGGGTCATCGACCTCTGGGTATATAACATCTATAGAGAACACCACCTCTTATTTCCACCTATTATAAATCCTTCTCCACTCTAGGAGGGACTTGTCACACAAAATAGGTTCATCTACAACTACAAAGAAGGTATAAAACAACATGAAATCAAAAACCTATCCAAACATAGTATCTAGAAGTGGAGATCGTCTACTTTTAGCATAGAAACATGATCTTTAAGCATGTAGTAAGAAACAAACGTGGAGAAAGTTATATAACTTGCCTCTAGGGATTAGATCAGGTTCCAATCAGCAAGGTTTCTGAGCTTAGTAGGGTCGGTTGCTCCAAACCAAGCTCCTTTCTCAAGCAAAGATCACCTTCTCGACTTTAGAGGTGAAAACCCTTGTAAACGAGTGTATATGAGGTTTTTTAGTGCTCTAGGTGTAGTTACACCATGAAAGACCATGGCTCTAACCTGATGAAGGTTGAAGGAAGAGTAAGAATAAGAAAAACGAAGAAGAAAGAGAGAAAACCACTTGCCTTAGTTAGAAACCCTAGAAGAGGACCTTGGAAACCCTAGGTAGGGTTAATGGAGCTCTAGGAGACCTTTTAATTGAAAAGGAAGGTCATCTTCTACCTTGGACCATCTGGTTTTGTAGCCAAATAGTACAAGTTCGATTCTCTAATTTGGAGGAAAGAGGGAGTGAGCAATGGGTTCAGTTTGGAGATAGGAAGGGGTATATATAGCTTCATGGATAAGGAAGGGGTCAAGCATGAGGTGCCCATGGAGTTTTCCATGTATCCATAGCCTAGATCTTCTATGTCCATGCAACACCTCCCTCACTTACCACAAACCTTTCTCTCTCTTATCCATATCCTTTTCCTTATCTTTATCCTTATCCTTATCTTGACCCTTATCCTAATCCTTATCCTTATCCTTATCCTTATCCTTACCCTTATCCTTATCCTTACTCACCTTCTCCCTCTCAGTTCCTCATGAAATGACTCATAGCATATCCATGGTTGACATGAAAAGAAGAAGATTGTAGATGACCCCATTAGTTGATAACACCTAAAGATCAGCTCATCCAAAGAGGGGGAAAACCCTAAAATACCCTTAAAGAGAAACACCTCCAAACCAAGTATAACTAGGCACCCCATAGTCCAGAAAAATAGAGAATGATTAGGAAACATATAAGGATTATAATGCATCTAAAAATTTGTAAAGAAAACCTCCCAATTGGGTAATTGTAGAAAAGTAAAAAATGTACATAAAATTGCATAACTTGCACAAAGAACATCCAAACTAAACCAAATTTGAAACATAGGCTTATTTTATGATTTAAAAACTCATCCCAAAGTTATATTAAGGTTTAGAATACCTAATTAATGTAATTAAGCTTGTTTGACCAATTAAGTAGGGTTTGGGTCTTACATCTATAAACGCCTAACAGGGATTTTGCCCCCAAAATCCTATGTAAAGAGAGATGGGTACTTCTCATTCACTTCATTCTTAATATTCTACATAGTTGCTTTCATCTCTTAGAAATGTCACATAATTCATATAGAAGTCATATCCTTCTTCTTCAACCCATATATGTCACCTTGGTTCAGCATAGGAAATGTTGTGTTACAGGTCCGGTAGTGCCTTTTAACATGGGACATCATGTACCCCTTATCACATGTAATCCTACAAGGTTTCATCTCTATTCTTTTTTTATGATTGTTGTAATTAGAAGCTCAATAATAAAGTGGGCACACTGTAATTGTCACAAACTATGAGACACATGTTCTTAGGAAACTCTCCAATCATATTCTAGGCTTGCTACATCTTATAAAGCATAACTTGAGTATTTTGTTCCTCTCATTATCATGTCTTGTTCCATAAGAAATGAAACAAAAGATAGGGTAGAACTAGGACAATTATTGTATGGGGTCTACCCAATGCTAGATGGAGAGGTGCATAATAGATCAATATGAACATCATGAGTTGTCTCGTAATAAAACTAGTTGTTTCTGATATCTCCTTCTCGGCTTAATCCTATTCCGGTGCCCAACCTTTATACCTTTCTTCTGCAATGATTCTAGTTCTATTGATATATTGGTTAGTCTAAACTACCTAATCCTGAACTCAACATGGTTATGTAGCTTATGTCACCCACTCTAATTCTCATCCATATATATTCCGATCCTAAGTTTATCTTAAAGAAACACAGTAGCACAGGTCTACTGATAAATTACCCATTTATCCTTAATTGTGGTCTTTACCCACTTATTAGCAGATCATACACAATATCATATTTTCATGTCCTATTCCTTACTTAGGCATCATCCTAGTCATAATTCCTAGTGTCCCTATAGACTTAATGAACCTAAGATCTGATACCACACCTGTGACACCCAATTTACACCAAATGAAATTACTCAAAACACAAAACACAATGGATCATTAATTAATCACATTTCTAGAAAAATGGGTAAACTAAAACTGATTTTAATCATAATAACATGCTCTGAAATATTGAACATGACTCTAATAACTCACTGGCATTCATATAATACCAAAAATATTTTACAAATGTTCAATGGCCTCAGCCACCACATATACATTACACAGGAAACTTTCCAAATTTATTACTTGATCAAGCATGTGCCATGTTGCTAAAATCCGATGCGGTTGAAACATCATTTACAAATTTTGTCGCCCAGACTTGAGAGTACAGGGATGACTCTAGGACACTCTAGACATCTAATAACTTGCTCGATGATTACCTTCAAAGTTGTTCTTTGATGCCATGAGTCTGCTGCCATTGTTGTCATGTACCTAAAAAGTTGTGGTGATCCACAGAGTGAGACTGATATCCTAGCAAGATATATAACCTCCAACAATGTTTTTTGATTATAGTAAATTAACTACTTAAACAATTTAATCAGATTTAAGCATGTAAGATAGAAAACCTAGTAACAATGATGATTACCAAAGTACACAAAGGTACTGACAAACAACTATCATCATTATCTTGATTATCAACACATGCTTTGCTAATAATATAAACAATTTAGTAGCATGTCCCTAACTAGATTTATAAACAATTCTAGTAGCATATTATCTCTATCATCATGAATAAGACTATCAACATAAGCATGACTATAACTTTATCATGTCTAACAGATTAACAGATCTACATAATAAGTAGGGCTAAGATCACATGCAGAGCTAGGTGTATAAGCAAGATTAATAATATAGGCATCTCTAACTATAGATACATGACTAGAAGTGTAGCATAGTTAACATCATTTGGTGACTAATATCATAAGCATCATCAATAGTGGCACTATATCTATTCAACATAAGCATGTCTGATATCATAAACAAATCTAGTAGTATAAACATGTTTATAGCATGAGCATATCTACATTATGAGAATATTTGAAATATAATCATATTTACTTAATATATTTATGACATACATTGCTCTAACATAAAGATAGCAAACAAGAGTTGTCATCCAATGTGAAGCGTTGTGTGTAGAACCCTATATAGATATGCTACACGGATGATTACATCTTTTATTATGCCATAAGGAATTTGAGTCGTACCACCCAAATGCAACCGCCCCCGTGAAGGGCTACTGATAGTGCCATGCAAGGTCTATGGAAGAGATGGGTTCTACGGCCTAACCCTCTTTGTCAGTAAGAGAAACGATGCAGAGACATAACAATCAACTGCCAATAGTGACATATAGTCAGCTAAAACAACTAGCCCACCTTGGTACAGGTGACAGTGCTAGAGGGATCGACTCATGCATGGTCGTCCAAAAATGTAGGCAATGCAAATGAACAGGCTCACACATGGCCATTCTGCAATTGCGCTACTATCATCACATATCACGTATTATAATTTCAAGGCATGATCTGAGGCTCACGCATGGCCATAGTTACCCTCAACCACTTGATGTCAGGATAACTAGTACCCCATATACTCAATAGTATGTGCTCTGATTTTTGCGTAGGAGTTACTCATTTCACCATCTAGCATGTCTAATTTTGAAGATGGATCTATGGATAGGGAAACTACATGGTTAGGGTTTCACTTGATTGGTTATGCCAATTGGGTGAATTAAGGCTTTGGCAAACAAGTGGACATACAAACCTTGATTCATTTCTATCAAGCATTAATATATGACAACTTCAGAAGATATAAAACGTATGAAACATAATTCATGATCACAATAACCACATAGTACTATTCATTACCACACATGAGTTCACACTTGACATCATGTTGCCACAGCACACAATTTCTTATCATATTGTTCTAGGGTTCCAACCCTTATCACATCATGAAGAGGAGTATACCTCATTTAGGGCTTAACTATGCCCAAAGGTCACTAAGACCATCATACCATTCCTTGAAATATCATAATTATCTTTTCATGCCTTATAACAAGGCTCAACAACATCACTTTACATGTGATACACAAGCTCAACACAATATTGCATTTATGAGCTAGAAGATATTCATAAAATAACATAGCAGGGTTATTTTAGCATCAAGATCATTCTTTTATTTTGTCATCATATAAGGAACCTATGTATGACTAACCATCATCATGTTCATAATGTACATGTTTAACATGAGAGTGAGTGTTATTTATAAGATAGTGATAACAACCAATTAATATATCAAAGTTACCATCATATTTAGGAAGATCGCTTCATCATCATATCATCATATAAGAATTTTAAACATGAATTGTCATCTTTATCTCATTTGCATTAGAGTTAAGTTCAACAAGATAAGTTATATTGAGTCTACAACAGCACTCATACACAAATCTTACTCATGCCATCCCCATTGGGTTAAAGATGCATAAGGTGAAGTATCACCATAATATTCCATATTATTCTTAAGTATGGATTCACACATAACTCAAAGTGTAACTGTCGGGTTATATTCTCAAGAATCATGAAAGAATATTCCATTATCCTATTAATCATCCGTGGAATGGTAACGTGACTAACCACCATCATTTATTTTCTTTAGACTTAGGTTCAATTAGATAAGTTACTCAAATACTATAGTCCTCACTCATTCCCCAATTCTTAGCTTATTCAATGTCACTTAAAAACTCAACTAGGCTCATAACTATCAGCTGGTGTTATATTGGGACCACCATAGTATTCAAAGACATATGCTATGTTATTCAACTCACATACAAGGTGAGGGTCACATATTAGAGAGAGGGAAGATATCAATATATGTCAATAACTCCAAGGAACAGGGGGAGGACATCAATTAATCCAAGATTAGGATTTAGATTACATGTATAGCCAAACTAGGCTTTATCATGTAAACTGATCACCAAACCTTAACTCCATTACTTCCCTTTTCTATTGTGTGCATTAGGGTTAACCCTTTGTATTTATGCTTTCTCAATCATCATTACATCATAACATGATCACTAGTACAATCATGGATGAGCAATCACCATACCACCACTAGATTAGGGTTAAGTACAACAAACTATACCTCTTTTAGGGTTACATATTACACAATATGATCTTTATCAAGTCTTACTAATGTAGGGGTAAAGATAATACTATATCATGAAGGCCATCCTCTATTTGGTATCAACATCATATGGAGAAGTTATCTTGAATAGTCATCATTGTTGGGTTGTAATGTATCTATGTTCTATAGGTAAGTTGTATTAAGTCTATCACCATATTCATGTACACATACTATCTCACAGAAACCCTAGTGACTTGTATAAGGCTGAGAACTACCATTACATGCAATACCATCCTTGAGTGTGATTTTACTGTACAAATATCTCAACAGTAGTAAGGAAGTACTCCATTCCTTATTGACCCTTCATGAGGTTAAGTACAACCAATCACACCCACTTAGTTACATTGGAGTTAGGTAAAGCAATCTATATCATATTTAAGTTTCATACCCCTTATTATGAAGAATCATCAAATATATCATACGAGGGCAAAGGTAAGATAGAAAGAAAAAGGGTGTCATCCCATCAAATTCTCATTCTTGTAATTAATGCATATGTGTAGGTTTCAACCTAAACCCTAGATTGTTGAAGCATTCAATATAAGTTAAATGACTTAGTTCATTATTCAAAATCCTTACTCTAGGATCAAGTAACGTCCTTGACTTACTCTACCCAAGGGACCATTAGTTACACTCCAAGTATAACAAGGATTAACCTTGCATCACCATCGGGTTCATAATCAATTATCACCATCCTTAGTCACCTGATGGTATCCAACCACTGTTTCATCAATGATCACAACCCCCAGTTGACCATTGACCTTCCCTCATACTTGACCTTCATTCATCACCCAGACCTCCCTTAGGTCACCACTCCAGGATGGCCATCATTCTACAAATCGAATATGGTCATCTTCCTCCTTAAGCCATCGGGTCATGGCAGAACCCCAGAAAAGGGTCATCGACCTATTATTATATAACATCTATAGCTCACACCACCTCTTGTTGCCACCTATTCTAAATCCATCACCACTCTAGGAGTGACGTGTCACACAAAACAGGTTCATCTACAACTGCAAAGAAAGTATAGAACAACAAGAAATCAAAACCCTAGCCTGACATAGTATCTAGAAGTGGAGTTAATATACTTTTAGCATACAAACATGATCTTTAAGCAAGTAGTAAGCAACAAACATCGAGCAAGCTATATAACTTGCCTCTAGGAAGTAGGCCAGGTTCCAATCAACAAGGTTTCTGAGCTTAGTAGGGTTGGTTGCTTCAAACCAAGCTCCTTTCTCAAGTGAAGATCATGTTCTCCATTTTATAGGTGCAAACCCTAGCAATAGAGCATGGAGATGAGGTGTTTTAGGGCTCTAGGTGGAGTTCTGCAATGAAAGACCATGGATCCAACCTAAAGGAAGGTTGAAGGAAGATGAAGAATAGGAAAAATGAAGAAGAAAGAGATAAAACCACTTGCCTTGGTCAGAAACCCTAGAAGAGGACCTTGGAAAACCTAGGTATGGCTAAATGGAGCTCTAGGAGACCCTTTTCTGAAGAAGGGGGGGTCATCTTCTACCTTGGACCATCGGGTTCTGTAGCCAAACAGAGCAGGGTTGATTCTCTAATCTAGAGGAAAGAGGTAGTGAGTAATAGGTTCAATTTGGAGATACAAAGGGGTATATATAGCTTCATGGATAAGGAAGGGGTCAAGCATGAGGTGCCCATGGAGTTTTACATGTCTCCACAACCTAGATCTTCTATGTCCATGCAACACCTCCCTCACTTACCACCAACCTTTCTCTCTCTTATCCATATCCTTATTTGTATCTTCATCCTTATCCTTATATTGACCCTTATCCTTATCCTTATCCTTACTCACCTTCTATCCCTTAGTTCCTCATAAAATGACTCATATCATATCCATGGTTGACATGACAAGAAGAATATTATAGATGACCCCATTAGTTGATAACTCCTAAAGATAAGCTCGTCCAAAAAGGGGGGAAACCCTAAAATGACCTTGAAGAGAAACACCTCCAAACCAAGTTTCAGTAGGATCCCCATAGTCAAACAAAATCAAGAATGATTAGGAATCATCTAAGGATTATAATTCATATGAAAATTTTTAAAGAAAAGCTCCCAATTGGGGAATTGTATAAAAGTACAAAATGTACATAAAATTGCATAAATTGCATAAATAACATCTAAGTTGAACCAGGTTTAAAACATAGGCTTATTTTATGTACATTAAGGTAATTAAGATTGTTCAACCAATTAAGCAGGGTTTGGGATCTTACACATAAGATATACTGGAGGACACTAGAATAGATTCAAACCCTAGTCCTATGTCCTTATGGACTCAGCGAACCCATGGCTCTGATACCAAATAAATTGTGACGACCATCTCCACACAAAGCCAGATTACCCAAAAAAAAGCATAGAATTACCATTAACAATAATATTACCAAAAACTAGGGTAAGTTAAAACCATATGTAATTCAATATCATAGCGTAAGTATTTTATAAACAAGCCCTCAACTCAGGCCATATGTATTCCACATATATACCAAAAGATGCAACGCTATATGTTCAAAGGCTATCAAGCCACAACTATTACATATTATACCATGTTATATGTACATGCCATTTCTATACACACATGGCACAAAGCCAAAATCTACATGTTGATATATAAAACAATAAACCCAAAGACTTAAGGGTACAGGAACGACGCATATGACTCTACTATAAGACTCTAACTAGCAACATGTTCAAAATTTTGATAGATACTACTCTCCCTACTACTCAACACCAGCACCACGACCTCAACCTCCTTGTCCACGACCACCTAAAAAGTTGTGGAACCCACTGAGTGAAACCAAATGTCCCAGTGAGAGATACAACTCTTCACCAATGTCTACTATAAGCATTATTATATAATAAAGAAGGTAATACAATTCAATAGTCGAAGTAGTTACAACTAAGCAGTAGAACAATTTATACTTCTAAAAGGATATAAAGAACATGTATAACTATTATAAACTAAACAGTACAAGAAATAAGGCATGGGGTCATCCAATGTGATTCATATTTGACCTTAAGTAAATATGCTACATGGCTGTATTATCACTATTATTATTATGCCCTAAGGATTTGAGGCTTACCACTCAAATCCAACTGACATCTGCTAAGATGAAATTAGTACCATACAAGATCAATGGATGAGTCAGACTCCATGATCATCACCAGCACTACTCAGTCAGTTTGAGCCTGCAACGCAGTGACATATAGTTCAACTACAAAGACAATAACTTATAGTCAATGATATAGTCTGGTAAAGACAACAACTCATAGTCAATGCTATGGTCCTGTAAAACAACTACTTTGGCTTGGTACATGGCACAACATTAGAGAATAGGCTCACTCATGGTCATTCAATAGTAAAAAAATATACTACTATTTCAACAATTTAAGGATATAAGGAGTTATCTCCATATGTACCCTGCATATTTAATAATATGCACTCCGAGATTCCCGTAGGAGTTACTCATTTCATCATCTAGCTAGTTAGTGACGCTAAAGATGGATCTATGGTACAGGGAAACTACATGATTAGGGTTTCACTTGATTAGATATTCCAACTAGGTATCTTTTAATGCATCAATCAAGTTACAATTCATAAACCTTAAACAAGCTCTAAAAAATTAAGGATTGATTACAACTTTAGAAGATATAAAATGTATTAAGTGAGAACTTGTCTCATCAACATATGGAGCAGGTAATACTACCATTCACAAGGTCATAAACAATGTCACTTCACTATGGGATTTTAGTCCCTCAATCACATCTCTAGAGGGTTTCACCTCATACTGTGTCCAAGGCACTTGTTAGGTCATTAGACATAATCACCTGATCCATGTACATTCAATATCATATCATAACTCAATAATGCTCATAATCACCACCATGTAGTGCGTAGGGTTCACCATATATTCACATAGCTATTCTATACATCTCATCTACATGTTAGTGTTATACAAGCAGGGGAGTGAAAAACAATATCATAGAATAATAATATTCAAATAGAGAGAGCATATTTATCACATTATCACAATATTAGGGTTAGGCTTCATATATAGTCGATTCGGGATCCATAACATCATGTCACCTCTAAACCCTAATTCTATCATCTCCCACATTATTGGAGAGTACTAGTGTTAAGAATTATTATTAACGATTAGCCATCCTTAATCACATCACCTTATGTAAACTGTTGTACTATGTATTGATCATGTACGTGTATGTGTATAGGTGTCTCGACCACTTCACAACACATGGTCCTAACCTCCTATAACACCTAGTGTTGACCTCTCATAACATATGGTTCTTGACCACTATAACACATGTGTCATGATTGAGACACTCACATATCGTCTCAACCCTTGGTGTTACAACCATAACTCCACCATGATGGGGCATCATGACCACCTACAACTAAACATCTCGACGACCCCTATACCTTGTCACGACTGAGATACCACCCAAGCACAGTGTCATGACCACGACACAAGGAAACACCTAATAGGGCGTCATGACTAGGACTCCACCAAGGAGTGTCGTGACTATCACACCATAGGGTTCGTCGTGCTCATAACACAACAGGGTGTCACGACCCAACTATCACAAGGCATTATGATCGGAACCCATAATGTCGCATTCACTACCAACCTATCCTTAACTGGTTACAACCTTCACACAAACAGAACAAGTGTTTTGACCATTAAGCTTAGCCTTCTTGGCAGCAACGCTATGCAATAGACTTTGCCAAACTTAGTCACAATGTCGACCAATAGGTTGGGAGATCATGCAGCAACGTTGCGTTACTAGTATAGTAACCACCCTTAGTTTTAAGGAGGTGTCGAGGTTGAAACCACCCACTTCAAGGGTGTCGACTATGATGGAAGAGCAAAGGATGTCTCGACCATCTTCCCAACTCCATAACAGATCAGATCCAAGGTCGAAATAGGTGGTAACGGTAGGAAATACTAATCGTCACATAAGCAAAATAGATCCATGCCAAGTTGTTCATCAACCCTAAGTTATGGGTCAAAGAAGATCATCAAAAGGACTATGTTTATAGAGATAAAATGAAGATTTGTATGCATGTTATCATCTTCAAAACCTACTGTTATCTATAGAAAATGAACCATATATTAGATATTAGTGTTCCATCAATGAAGATTTGTATGCATGTTAACATCTTCAAAACCTACTATTATCTATAGCAAATGAACCATATATTAGATATTACTGTTCCATCAATGATGATCCAAAGTAACACATCAATCTTCCATTTACTAATAAAATCAAGTATTATGGATTTAGGGTTTATAACAAGAATAATCCATTCAATAATACTACAATATGGACCATGAACTTCATCATTATACTATCATAAAGAACACACTTTTAAGATCTTCAACAATAGCTAGAAGATCAGGTTTTAACATGCCAATAATAGATGTGGAGAAAGGTTATATAACCCGCCTATATTTTGAGAGAAACTATCTCCTAAGATCTCAAGCTCCAAAAGCTTCAACTAAGATTCAAATCCTTGGCCAAAGGATCACCAACAAGAAGAAGAAAACCCTGATCACAAGGGAGTTCAAGAAATAAGGAAAATAGATCTAGGCCGAATCGAAGGAGAAAGGAGAAAGAGATGAAATCATCCTCTCACTCAGGTTACATCTTGTCAAAACATGATCTATGACCCTTGTAAAGAGGAGATATCCAAGAAAAGCCACCATGGATAGTCCACAATCTATGTCCAGGGAGAAGGAAGAAGGTTGAGGTTTCAAAAGAGAAAATGGATCCAAAGAAGAAGATCACTTACCAAGAGAAAATTCACCAAGAATCACTACTAAAAGTTGATCCTAGCACAAGATCTTTAATATCCAAGATGGATCGGCAACCCAAGGTTTTAAGATATGTCCTTCCTTGCTCCTGAAGCTCCAAGGATGATGTCAAGGTAGAAGAAAGAGTGTGGGGCTGAAAAAGATTGCTCACAAATGAAGGGAAGGGGTTATATACCCAAAGGAGGAGGGAAGTAAGAGATTTTGAGGTGTCAACATAATAGATCACCAAGGGACACACACCATTCAGAGAAATAACATTTCCTCCACTCACATGAAAATTAATAAATGTTAATGTTTATGTAGAGAAGATATCATGACCAAATAGGTCGGTTACCCCCTTTTCTCGGTCGAGACACTCTATCAACATGTCTAGGTCAAAACCCTAAGTCACCATGTGTGTATGTTTGAGACACTAGATGACAAACTATGTCGACCATCCTACTATAGGTTGTCTCAGTCGAGACCACACTGCAAAAGGTATGTGTTATGTTTGCTACCCTCACCCCAAGTGGTGTATGGTTGCAACACTCAACCTTATCATAGTCACCATATCAAATATGCAAACCCTAGAAACCCTAGAATCACCATAAGGTGTCACATTTCCAACTATGATTCAAACAAGGTGTCCCATTTCATCATCTTCTCTCTCATGATTCTAAAGCACAATAAACATTCTCAACATGTGACATTTTGAAAGATAACCCTCACTCATGGGTAAATTTCAATTTAGTCCAAAACAAACCCATATATAGCAAAGATAGCTCAAACATTAATCAAATTTGGCCAAAATGAAAATATAAGCATGTCACACGATTTTAAGACATCTCACAAGATTATATTAAGGTTTAAACATCTCATTATGCAAAGTAATTATAGTTAAGCATAAAGCTAGGTCAGGAGTCGTACACTCACCTAGGTGGTGTATCTGCTAGAGACAAATCTCCCTCTATAATGGGAAGAAACAACATCGCTCAAGTTCCTTGCCTTCCACAAAAACCAATACCTCATCCTATTTTGTAAAACAAACCAACACCTCCTATGTATCCACCATTACTATGTCCTCCTCTACTAAGATCTCCAAATCTTTTTTACCCTCAGAACATTTATCAGAACTAACTGACTCTTTGATATGTCTAGCAGCCTCTAAAAAACTCTCCAACATTCTCTCTATATCTTTGATAAATTTTTTATATGTTGTGTCTATTTTTTTGTCTCTCCAACATTCTCTCCAACATTCTTTATGTCATCTGGTACAAGTTGTTGATAGAAATTAACCAACCTCGCATAATATGCCTCATATTCACTAACTATCATGATGCCATGTCTAATGCTCTCTGGATATTTGATCTTATCACTCAATAAAGTAGGATAGAAATTCTTCAGTTGAAACTCACCCACAAACTCATTTGTACAGAAAGCTTGGTGCGTCTCTCCTAGGGCCACACACTAACCAACTTCATGGCGACTAGATGCAACCCTAAGAAAACACACTTTGATCTTTCAAAATTATAAGGATACCTAGTATAACACACTTACTTACACCAATCACACTTCACCTACAAGTGCACATGGTCGTGTTATAGTATAGGCAAGGGGCAAGACAAGGTTCAGTCTGTAGGGAGAGAGGGGGCAATAGAGCTTAGTTAGTGTCGGCTATGTTACTAAAGCGGAGATTAGGGTTTATAGGGGTTAATCTTGATTTGGGGTCAAATACACTAAGATGCAAGCAATTAAATAAGAGAGGAAGTAAGACAAGAAAGATATATAAACCCTACTTTATCCCTAAAAAATCAATTCTAAGTATCAAAGAAAGTAACTCATTAAGAAAGAGCACAAGACTACACTAGACTAGAAATTAGCACACTAAAGTAATTAGAAACCTCAATGACTACTAACTAGATAAAGCAAGCACAAAGATGCACTAACTACCCTAGAAAGGCTTAACTACCAAGAACAAGGCAATTGAATAAAGAACAATTAAATCAATCAACTAAACTAGCATGAGAAAGCCTAGAGAGAAAATTGGGTTTTAAGCAAGTTATGGGAAGAGTGGGCTTTTTGGGGGAATGTCACATGAATCCAAGTCAAGGGGTGATAAAACATGCAAATACTATCTTTTCATTCTAGATTGCCAAAGCAAACAACAAGACAAGTTCTAATTGAATTACCCTAAGCTACTAGTTGGCCATGGGTGGTATGGAGTGTGTGTAGGGGAAATACACCCTTACACACCCCATCCAATCTTACGAGGCTCAATTGAAATAGGGCTTAGGTGTAATTCTAATAGGACTAGGCAAATCTAGGTTTCTAGGGAAAGTATTATTAGGGTAATTGAGAGCCAAGGGTAGGAAGGGGGAGTAGAGATGAGGGTGTTTCACCTCATGTTATTCACCATCTAGCCTTTAAAAAACTCTAGGCAATTACACTAATCCCTCTTACACTAGCTACTTAGATCTCACACCTATTTGTAGGAGAAGATATTTGTATGTAGGAAGATAGGGTGCTATCTACAAATCCACTAGTTGGACCTAGGAGCGATTCCTATGATAGCCATACAATTTTCCCCCCTAGAATCTAGGTGTTTTCAAGCATCAAAAAATAAGAAATCCATGTTTAGAAGTATAAATCTCTATTAGAATAATGGAAAACATAATAGAAGAAAGATATAATCATCATAGAATGAAATTATGTTCATTCCAAGTCATATTCCCCAACATGCTATCAAAGTGACATTTAATCCCCCAAACAACCCTCCAAGGGGGCTTAGATACACATGGTCAAACAAAATAGCAAAAGAGAAAGGGAAAAGACTAAGATTGACATGGAATCTCATGGAAGCTCCACCTTTCTTCACATCCTAACTAATGTAGCTCGAGCACCTCCCTCCAAGGTAGGTAGATGGTAAGGAAATATGAGGTTTTGTAGTGGAAACCCTACAAAACTAGGGTTTTGAGGTAGTGGAATGTGGAAATGGAGTGGGTGTTGGATGGGAGAAGATGATAGCTAAGGGAGGTACAAATGAATGTTTCGGGGCTGTAATAATGGCTAACCTCGAGCTCCATCCACCACCTATGTATATATATGTCATGGGGAAGCACTAGGTCAAGTGGGGGTAGAATAGGAAATGCAGTGAAAAACTATTGCTAGGGTGTGGTGGGTAAGGATGATTATGGCCTTGGTGGAGTGGAACAGGTGAGGCGGAAATGGTGAAAAGTTATAGTAGAAATTTGGGAAAATGGAAGGTTGGTGGCACAGCCTTGATGGTCACCATGTCCATGGTGAGACACTGGTAGCACGACCATGGCGGTCACCATGGACATTTTTGCCTGAGGGAGGGTTGGTCATTCTTAGTAGCATGGATATTCTATCTTCTTAGCAACACAGTCGTGTTGGACAGAACGGCCGTTCTGGGTCATGTTAGAACAACCATGATGTGTTGCACGGTTTGTGCTACTGAACTTGAATTTCCAACCTTATTTTTGTGATTTTGAGTGGACCAGCACATCTGTTTTGTGGTACCACAACCGTGTTGGTTTCTTCATCAACACTTAGAGCTTGAATTTTGTGTTTCCTTGGACCTTTTTGCTGAAATTGACCCTTAGCCACTAGGGGTAGGTTGAGGGATATTTTGACTTCACTTTGGATCTCTCTAAGGGTAGAGAAACCCTAGGACCATTCTTCTCTCTATTCCATCCAAGCATGGTCCAAGTACCTAAAGAACATGTAAATAACGTCCATAAGTGCATTTTATATAAATATGCATATTAAGGAAAATAGCATGTAATCTAGCAGGTATGGATGTGATTGAAGTGCAATAAAACACAAGATGAAACCCTAAAATAAGGTTGCATCAATTCTCAATGTAATTCTCCTCCTATCTTATTTTTCATGCCACCAAATCTTTAAGTAGATAGATAGCATGGTTAATTTGCTTCTCTTCAGACAACTCCATCAGGCAGAAAACATTTTCTAGTTGTTAAAGACACACATTTGACAATGTTGGGTCTTTTGTCCCAAAAAAGTTAGTCCAACCAAGATTCTTTACTAGCTCATAGGATCTCATCAAGTCCTTGCTAGAAGATGTTAACCTCCTATCCAACTTATATCATGGTTAATTTGCTTCTCCCTAAAGTAACTCCATTATGCGGAAAACTTTTTCTAATTTTGGAAGCCACACATTTGCCACATATGGGTCTGTTGTCCTCAAAAACTCAATCCCACCAAGCTTCTTTACTAGCTCGTAGGATCTCATCAGGTACTTGCTAGAAGATGTTGACCTCTTGTTCAACTTATATTTCTCCTTTGTATGAAAAAAGATACAATACATCCAGGTAATCTCATCTCTTTCATCTCCACCTTGATCCACTATCTCAGGGTCATGGCCATAATGGCTCTCAATCTATTCTTCACTGACCATTTCTTCTTCCTTCCATCTGCATATCCATAATAGAAACATATTTGTTAGAAAATTGCATTTCAAATAGGAAAACATCCTAATCCTATCGGTCTCTTACCACCTATGTCTAAACCTAATCTTTGATATCAAGTTGTTGATGCAATTCAAACCCGCTCCACAGGGTTTAGGCCTGCCTAGGAGGGACTATACCAGCCAATCATGTTTAATCACTAATCAAACATTCTTAATTTTTACTTAATTTTTTAAATTAATAGAACATAAGAAACTTCATGTTAGCTTGTGAGAAAACATTTGATTTAAGCATAAGCATCACGGGATCACAACTGAGCATCATGATCAACTGAAAGAATATGAGTTATTCCTTTAATATACATAAATATGACTTATTATAAAACTGCTCTCAATCATCAGTCTCTAATTTGCATGACCAAACAAAGGATAAGATACCATCTAGTTATTCCTCTCTAGACCTCAGTTGATCACTCTTGATGGAAACTATCTTTTGACACCTCTCATTGAGTTGGGATTGTAATTGAAATTTTTTTCACTGGAGTGTGAGCTATTGGCTCAATGTGCGAAAAGTCATCAAGAAACCATGATAAGTTAGATGTGTATTGTAGTTACCTTAAATAGAAAGAATACATGCATGATAGTTAGAATCTATGAATCATTTAGCATTGAAGAGAGACTTGATAATAATTTCAATTAGTGTATTAGCTAAAACCATTCCTTAGTCCTTTAATTCCTTTTATTATGCCATAGATCCTCATGAATTGTACCACAACATGTAAAAGTATTGTAGGAAGATATGACCTCACTGTATAAGGACTTAGAGTAGATTTGGGACTCTAAGTCTAGTAAAGTAGCTCCCCAATCAGCAATGGGGCTTGCCATGTCTGGCCTCTATAGTTAGATAGTTTGTTGGATAACTGGATTGTTCCACTAAACCTGGGTAGTTAGGTTGAGAGTCAAAGCACTTATCTTAGATACCTGAATTAGAAGTTCCACAAGGGCTAACTCATTAAGCAGTATCCAAACAAAGTGAACTGTAATGAGTACCATGGTAATCTCCTATTAATGTTGGGTATATTAAGGAGACCATCCTCACTGGGATTAGTCCCATGTAACTCCATGGTACACTCCGTCTACCTCATCCTAAACTCTGCCAGTCGGTAAGCACCTTTCCTCCTTCACAGTGATGACCCCCATGATGGATCCTATGGTGTTTAGGGCATCTAATGTCTAGTTGAATCATTATTCCCATTGTTAGATTTATAATTGTATTACTCGTAGCTTAACGCTATACTTATTGGTTATATTTTCATCTTCAGAACATTGAACTTAAGCTAAATCACTACCATTAATAAATTTCTACTTGAACTACTAACTAAGCACATTGGATAATAATAGAATGAACTACTCTTTGAACTAAATAAGTATCTAGATAATAGCAATCATTGATTATATCACACATTCATAACATAATGTCATCATTGTAAAAATCAGGGTAAAACCAGGGTTGTAGTGCCTCTCATTCTACCATTAAGATCATCACAGCCATAACTAGTTTATCTTTTAGCATAATTCATAAGAAAAACATCACAAATATAACAAACATTCCTCAACTGAAATATCATATCTAGTCTCAATAAAATAAAATCAAACATATTCATACAAGGTAGTACATGTTATTTATAATTTTTGGCTTGATTTCTATACATTTTGGGTTGAAGGATGATTTTGTACTCACTTGGATCTGTTCCTAGGTCACTGGTCTTGGATCTAATCTTTGTATGTCCATATTCCTAGTATATTATGCTTGGATTCAATCTTAAACTCTCAAAATCCTCCTTTGAACAACTTGACTTAAGATCCATTGTTCCAAATAGTGACTAGTATAGGAAGAAGATGGAGAGGGGAGGTAAAAGAGAACATTTGATGAATCTTATAAAATGGATTTAGCGAGGGAAAGAGAAAGAGAGAAGAAAATGTGGTAAAAACAAACATTCCACAATCGATATGATGTTAGATCATCAGTTTCACCTATTCCTTGCATTTTACTCAAAGTCACCCTATAAATCACCTTATTGTTTGTTTCTTCAGTGGTTTAGGGTTATAATTGTCTAAAAATTTGAAATATAAATCAAATGAGACAAATTTCATCACATTCCAATATGTATAGAAATTGTTACCATCATTTTAATGGTTGGTTGTCCTCGGAGGCGACATAGATCATTTCTAGTGGTCTGCATGGCATCTGCCCATCATTTTCCATGCATGGTCATTAGTTCGATGAAAGCTCAAACTAAAGTCACTTCACCACACGTTACTAAAATTTCCATAACTCTCTTACTTTAAGTCTAATGTCATTCATTCATTTTGTGTTGGGTTCATGATTAAATCCTCTACAATTATACAATATAAGTTCAATAAAATTCTCAAAAATAATTTCTATATTGATTTTTTTCTCGAGTTTTTGTAGTTTGCTTCCCACATACATGTATAGGCTATTATTATATCAACTAAAACTCAAATCTCATAGAATGCTCAAAACAAAAGTTTAAGATAAAATAACTTTGTAGTAAGCCATAAGGTAATTAAGGTACTAACAAAGGCACAATTAACACTAAGGTTACCTTTGAACCTAAGAGTACCGACAAAGAAAATTGTTGGTTGAAACAAAAGAGGTGAATAACTCGAGCTCATTGTACTGATTGATCATCAAAGAAGCACTTAGTAAATCTTGCGCAATAGTGCTCAAATGATGGGTGCTTGAGGTGTGAAGAATACAAATGAATCCCAATCTTTATTTAGATTGATAGACATGTCATTAGTGAAAGGCCAGTGCCACTGACTTGGAAGTTAGTGGTACTACCTTGGAGCTCTATACACAATCTATTGGCATCTATTCATCACCTACGGATCACACACCCAAAATGGAGGTAGATCGAGAGTAGTCAGACCTTAAATTTATACATGATACCTTATATGCTCGCAAGGATAATATGGGGCTCCTATGTAGTAAAGGGGTTAATACATAGGGACAAGGGTGACACATTGTTTAGGATAAGAATTCTTAGATTAGCTTTGAACCAAAAGGTAGATTAAGTGTTCAAAATGGGACCAAAACAAGAAATACCAAAACAAGAAATACGACAATGACAGTGAAATAAACCTAAGTTAATAGAGAAAGACTTGATTTGGATCTTTCTAATAGATTTCTATATATGGATAGAACTTGGATTGAGTTTTACCATCCAAGCATTCTCACCAACATGAAAACACTCATATGTATACCCTCATCATAGTTTATTAGCAATACTCATTAGTGTCTTCTATGTCCTCTCTCAAGATTTGGTTTGATCTAGATCATAGGCATGTCTCTCTCATGAGATGACAAATAAATAATCGAACTTACAAACATATGATCATTAGCTCTAGTATTCCAACACTTTTGTGCATTCATACCACTCCTTAACTCTAGATCTAAACTAATTCTACTCTTTGGAAACATTAGAAATTAAGGATTAGAATATGGTAGATAATCATGCAAGTGAAGCATTCAAGAATAAGAGTAAGAAGACAAACATTACTAAGAGTATATACATTCAACAGGACTTTAATATTTATATGTTGAGAGAACCTTAGTGGCTACTCCCAACCCAAATAAGGTGGTCTATCTATTTATGTTTTGAGAGATAAGTACGGATTTACAAATAATGAAATCCAAAACCCAATGAAAATGGAAGGGAGATGAACAAATTTTAGGGAAAAGGAGGAAACACAACAAAAGGTATTCATAGAGATACTAGACATCAATGTAGACCTCCTCTTCTCTTGCATGGTGATGGTGAACAAGATGATGGACTCTTCAATCCCTTTCCTCTCAAATATAGATGTGGAAGCCTATGTAAGAGGACACTAATGGGAATTGGAATCTCATCCTTGTTGGATCAATGGGCTCTAGAGGGGGTGAATAGAGCTAAAAACACTTGCACAAAATTCATTAGACCTTCAAGTTACTACAAGATATAGTATTTGCATGTATTGAGTTTATAGTGAAACTAATCATACATAAAAAGAGGACAGGATTGAAAAAACACAAGAATAAGTTATTTAGAGTGGTTCCAATCCCTAAACTAGGAGAAAGTCAGTCCACTACTTAGAGAGGTCAAGCTCTAGGATTTTTCAACCCATGTATACTTATATTCCATTATAAGACATATAAGATGACCTTCCTTTTCCTGGGACAAGGACACTTAGTCTTCTTTTTAAGGACAAAAAGGAGCCAATAAACCAGCCAAAGACTTACCTATCCTTTGAGCTAGAGTCTTCTACCTGTACAAGTTCTTACCCACTCTTGCAAGAAGTTGGACACCTTCGTCAAGGAGATACCCTTCTTGCACTGAGTCTTTTTCCTTGAAGGATTTACCCACTCTACTCTCAGATCTTCAGCCTTGACCTTCTCCTTCACCTTGGAGAAGCTTTTGTACCTTCTCCTTCACCTTGAAGAAGCTTTGCACCTTCTCCTTCACTTAGAGAAGGTTTCACAAACTTGCACTTGACGAAAGGGGTTAGGGAAAGGGAAGCCTTGAGAGATTTACAAGTATATAATAAATTAGCTCTCTCACACAGATCCTATCTCACTCATATGGACGTTTTGATTTGCAAACAAGAGAGAGAAACGGGCTCAAGTGGACTGAATGAATTGAACTGTAGCTAGGATCTTGAATATCATGAAGGAGAAACCTTGGAATGAACTCCAAGAGGTCCTATTTATAGTTGGGGGTGTCCACTAGAGGCTAGGAGCACTAAGGAACATTTTTTAGCCATTTGAGGTGTTGCAACGGATATAATTTTGAGTTTTGCAACACTCTAATGGTTATAATCACTTTTTCTGCACTTCTTGTACAGTGCATTCATTCGAGTTTTAATAAAGGTAACTCGAGTGATTGCATTACAAGACAAAGTAGATATGAAGCATCAGTCAAGTCTATCCTAGATGAAACTCATTCGATCACTTAAATTTAGTTTTTCTAGTGCACATTGTTGCTCAAGTTCTTATACGGAAATTCAACCGAACCTAGATATTCTCAAAATGCATCAAGGGTGTCGGTTGAGTTTCATCATAGAAGAAACTCTACCAAAAAACACTTTGTGTTGTGTTATGGAAAATGTCATTAGAGTGATTAAATGTTTGAATTAAGGGCTCTTGAATTTTTCTCATCTTAGTCACAAATCATAGCATCAATACAAATGATTCCAAAAATCATCCTAAGGGTTTAGGGTCTTTTCCAAAAGTGCATTTGCATTGCTTTTGACTTGAACTTGATCAAGCTAGGGCTTGATTGAATTGATCCTTTTCATGTACCTAATACCTAAAATCAATCTCAAATAAACATATTAGATACATATTAATGGAATGGTTAAGTTATTATCTAAATATGGTCAATGTATAACTCTTAGGTCAACATTCTCCCCCTTTTTTACAGCGACAAACCTTTCCTCAACATATTGAAAAGGATATGAAAATTAAACATTTACCTTGTGAGTTTCAAGGGGATACATGAATGAACAATTTTAATTGCTCCCCCTCAATTCATGCTTACTTTTACCTACATGGTTAGTCTTTCCACAAACAACCATAGCACACATATAAATTACCTGGTCCTCTAACAAGTCACATGATATTTTAGATAATTAACTAGAAAAATTACATAAGCAAAAAATTTAATATGGTTGAGCTCATTTCTTCCATGTGTACCTGCATTACATGAGCTCTCATGCTCCTCTCCCCCTTTGTCATTGCAAAAAGGTAGGGGTAGAAGACCTATAAGCACAAGTCTTTGCCACAGGCACAAACTAAACAAGCAACCACTAAAGCAAACACCAAACAGAGACAAACTACACAAGCAACCACAAGACTTGTTAGAGTTCCTTGAAGCCTGCTTTGATACCAATTGAAAAACACTAGAGGGGGTGAATAGGGTTTTATGATGATTTTAAAATAATTCAACCAAGCAACCACAAAAATATTGGAGAAGTAGACACGACGTTTAGAGTGGTTCCACCCTTAGCAAACACTAAGGGAGTCAGTCCACTACCCGGTTGTTCCTAACTGAGATTTTGAAAGTATTTGAATTTTATTACCTCGCAAGGATGTTACATAAAATTACAAACACCTTCACCACCCTTTGGACAGCCTTCACCCCGAAGTCATCTCACCAACCTTGAAGCATCCTTCACTTGAAGTAACTTCAAGCTCCCCCTTGAAGTAGCCTTCCTCCTTGAAGTAGCTTCCCGTTGAGACCTTCTAGAAGTAGTCCAAAGTCCCCCGATCTACCTTCACCACCTGAAGAAGCTCCAACAACCTCCTTTCTGTAGCCTCCAACCTAGGAGTAGCAAAGGAGAACAAAATACAATAAAAAGAACAAGATTGGAAGAAAGAACAATGTTACCAATTTAGTACATCACTTTGATCCTATATTAAGCGTATTGATCTCCTATCCACTATGTATGAATGTCATAGTGTGGTGGCTAGGAGATACTAAGCTATAGGATGCTAATGTAGAATAGATTGCAATTGTAGCTCAAGCTTGTTGCTCACAAAGAATGATTCTCAAGTGTAATTGTATGCATAAGGGATGCCTTGGGTGTCCTATAGCTTGTCCTATTTATAGGAGTGGTTTTCTAATGCTTGGGGACGTTCTAGACACCTTCTAGGGTGTTCTTAGTGCTCAAATAGATGTTATGTGTCCACTAATTACATTGCAACAACTAGTTGTTTAATGCTGAAAAGTGCAGTTTAGAACCTTTCTTGGTCGAGAAGTTTGTCGACCGAGAGTCTCTCGGCCGAGGACTTTGTCGACCGAGAGTCTCTCGGTCGAGGACTTTGTCGACCGAGTGGTTGTCTGATTCAATATGTTGTAACATTCGATTCCAACTCCCAACCATTTTTCTAACTCAATCTAATGTCTAGGAGGGTCTATTCTCGGTCGAGGACTCTGTCGACCAGGAGTGTCTCGGTTGAAGTTTTTATTGACCGAGAATATCCATGATTCAATGTATTCATTTACTGAGTGTGTGTATCAATGTGCAATTGTGATGCTAACTTAGGAGATGACCTATCTAAGTGTTTTGTGTGGATAGGGAAGATCTAAATGCTTGATTTACATGATATCTAAGTACTTGTACATTATATACTTGTACAAGTTTTTACATTTGATTACAATCATGAAAATAAAGCAATTTTAGCAAATTGATCTTCCAAGTCTTTGCTATCTACCACCTTATATGCTTGTCCCTAAAACACACAAATATCAAGTTAAAATCACAAGAAAGAAATGTTTGTCATCATCAAAACAAAGGAATTATATTAATGTCCAACTTAGCCAACAATCTCCCCCTTTTTGAATATGACAAACATTTCCAAAATATAAATCAAGGAAATATAAATCATATGAGTTTCATACCTGAAGTTTACCTTTTGCCGAGAAATTATGAAACTCATTATACTTTATGTTATTGATTTTATATTATTTCTCCCCCTTTGTCATTTCAAAAAGATAACCAAGCTAATCATTAAGTATGACTTTTATTTTCCCCCCTTAATTTGATAATTTGATACTCAATTTTTAAAGCAAGGGTAATCAACACAATTTAATGCAAACCACTTATTTTTATGTCAAAATTAACCACAATTTATTTCTCAATCATTTGCAAAGGATGTTAAGCCTTGAAATGATATGAGATCCTTTTTTTTGTCAGCTAAAAACTCTGTTTCTATTGATTCCAAAACTTTAGGTACAAACATAAGCGCACCCCCTAACCCTCAAGGAGGGTTACCAAGACAAACAAAATAAACAAAGGTCATGTATAGAAGACCCAAAGGAAAGAGGGATGCAGAGAGAAAGACAATAAAAGAGACAAAAAAATAGAAAAACCCAATGATACTCCACCCAACCAGTAAAGGAGCTCCACTCTTGATATGCACACCCACAAATTGTAAAGACTTTACGATTGGAAGGAGAGCATCAGCTGACTTTAGTATTTGAACTCCCTTGTTGGCATCAATCCAATATCACTCAAACTGCTAATGCTAAAGAAGAAATTTATCTTCAGAACTGTCCTACTGTATCAAACTGGATCATACAAGTGACTTCAGCAGCTATACATCAGCATCGATAGCTAGAACTAGGGATCTGACTCCCCTTCTCCTTGGCATTAACTCACTTACTGAAAGTAGAAGAAGAAGGAAACCAGATTCAAACCTCCACACCATCAAACGTCAACACAGAGCCATGGAAAATCATACAACCAGAAAGAAACAAAAGGAGCACAGTTGCCACTGGCACATAAACTATGTCACCCACCCAGTTCGATGAGAAGATCCAACCACCAAATCGTGATGACCAAGCAGGTGAATCAGCCCCAATACACTCCTTCTCGCATAGCATTATGTTCACCTTCAGAGTAGCAATCAGGAGGATAAGGGAAATGGTGCACACCACTAGCCAGCACAGACCAGAGCCTAGATGAACTCATCAAACAAAGTAGGACAGAGGTGAAACAAAGAACCAGACTGGATGAGAACAGAGCTCACCCAGTCACTTCCTAGATGAAGAGAGACCACCTCAAGGAGAGGACCTCGGCCAGGACCCAGAACCCCTATTTGCACAGAGGCAAAACACTGAGCACCTTGAGAGTGCTCCATCACGCAGCAACGAAGGCCACTACACAGCCTGAGCTGCTTCCCTATCTCAGTGACCTATCTTCGAGCATCTATGTGGTGACCCGGCACCCTGCAGCAGCAGACCGTCAAGGATGTTGATAGACTCACAGTCCCCCGCATCCGCAGCAATCCATCTGCCTGGAACGACCACCACAAGAGACCCGTCCCGCTGCAAGAGACGACCTGGAGCTAAGCCCGCGAGGGCTATCCACGGCTCGATGGAGACAACCATTACCGCCAGGGAGCACCTGTGGACAATGCCCAGGAGCAGCATGCCACCAGCACAGCAGCACTCAGAGTGGGGAATAAGGCAGTGAAGTGACCAGCACCGATCGTAGGATCCAGGCAGCCAGCTTCTCACCATCCTCCATGCTTGAGCGGGATGGTGTCGACAGAGTCGAAGTAGCCGAACCCATCCCCGAACTGATCATTGCTCGTGAGACACCTCTCCCTCTCACCCCGATCCAAAGAGGACAAGCTCGTGGCTAGTGAACAGGTGGGGCCCAGAATCATCTCGATGCTACCGAGTGGACTCGGCGTCGAGGTAGCATCCTAACAAGGAACCCGAGGGAATCCCTAGTGTGCCATCCCAAGTGACCTTGCGTTGAGCTTCTTCTGTTTCGGGGTCAGAATCCCAGAATAGGAGACAGGACCCGAGCACAATGCCGCACTGAGGTCGCCGAGGCAAACACTGAGGTCACGGGCGACATGGCCTTCACTGCCCTGGATAAGCCAGGACTTGCTCGGAGAGAGGAGTAAGGGGCACCTGAGAAGAAAGGGCGAGGGATCCCTTAGCTTTGCCTGTAAAGACAGATTATCAGGCATGGAGCCACAGATTTGGGAGGGAAGGCTCTTCTCCGCCAATCTCTCTTGAACTAGGCGGAGGTCGGTCAGTCGACATAGCCGATCCACAGATCTGCATCGGCTCCTCGTGACGCTCCTTGTCTTATCCCCTTCCTCCAGGTCACCCGAGGAGAAGACCCCAACTACATCTTTACTCTAGGATTCCGCACCAGATATGAGATCCTTTTAGATTCATGGCATATGTGTTTTGATTTGTCATCCATTTTACAAGGGATGTTAAGCCCCGAAAATGATATGAGATCCATTTAGGCTCATGATGGATACATATATTGATTTCCCATCCATTTTACAATGGATGTTAAGCCCTGAAAATGATATGAGATTTTCTTTACGACATAGTAGGATCAAGAAATATATCTCTAATCAATAATGAGGGATGTTAAGCCCATATTGATATAGAGAGTCCATTTTAGATCAAGATAATTTAATAATCCTAAGGTCATAGCAAGTTTTTAAAGTTTGATTTGATCAAGATTTATCATAATGTTTACGAAGTTTTGTGAGCTCCTTCTTAATCTTATAGTCAAGATAGTTTTTGTGAGCTCCCCCTTAATCTTATAATCAAGATAATTTAAGGATTCTAAGGTCATAATAAGCATTAGATCATAATAAGTTAACCTTTTTATGAGAGCTATGCACTAAAATCTTATTTTCAATATACTAAGATTGAGTGCAAGGAAATGATTTACAATTAAGTATTTTGTCAAGCTAATTTTAGGTTGACCTGGACTTCGACCTGGGTGCCCCTCGGTTGATTTTTATTTTGATCGAGAGGCAATTTCTACAGATTTCTAGTTTAAGCATTCACAATGATCCACTTGATTGAATATTTGAAACATAGCTTATAGAGTATCATACAAAAAGTATTCGTGTATAACAAGGATGATATCATTTTCCATAAGCTAAACATAAGATAATCATTTAACTAATATGTCAAGATGCATTTGTGCCATAGAGATTTACCTTAATGCAAAAATGGTATTTTCAATGACAACATCATCTTTATGTGTAATGATCTGAATCACTATGACCATTTTGAAAACAATATCCATTTATGGTTTATATATATATATAGATCAAAGATTATTTTAGGCAAACCAAGTAAAAGATGAAACATAATGATCATGGTGAAATAGTAGAGGCATATCCATAATATAATGATCATGATAGAACAATAGAATCATATCCATAATTTCATGAAATACAATGATCATTATCATTTAAAAGCAAATTTCAAGACACATGATTTCTATATAGATAAACTAAGGAATACTTAGGAAAAACCATGTGGATTATGATAAAATAGTAATTTTCTTGATTAAATCAACATGGTTCATAATTTTCAGTTTTAAGATACACAATGTAGAGAATCATACCTTTTAAGGAAGATTTACCAAGGCAATATCTTTTTCATGATCAATTGTGGTTCATCAATGTTCAAATTTAAGACAAACCATGTAAATGAACATGCTTAATCTTTCAAGAGAGATAGCAATTGAAGGTTTTACAATGTGTGCATTGATTTTAAGAAAACATTTTCGGGTTCTCATTTGCATATAGTTTTTTGTCACATAATTAGTAAATTTACAACATGTTTCATAAGGATATCAAGAATCAACATATAGATCATGATGCAAATTATCAATATGTGATTTGAGAGTTGTCTACAAGATTTATGATTCATTCATAATTTCCAATCAATTTTCATTTATACCAAATTTATAGCAAGTTTATAGCAAATTGAACCAGTTAAACAGGTTTTCCAGAACCTTATTCGGTCGAATTCTTTCTCGACCGACTTCTTTTCGGTCGACATGCTTTTTGACCGAGAAGGTTGTTGTATCTCCAGTTTTATCAGTTAAAATTCGGTCCAACAAATATTCGATCAAGTTTATCTCAGTCGAAGTCTTTTTCGACCGGCATGGTTACTGTTTTTCCATATTTCTACAGGTTAGAGACAAAAACTACTTCGGTCGACAATTTTCTCGACCGACATTGCCTCGGTCAAAGATTTTGTTGACCGAGATTGTTTCTGTGCTATTTTTAGTAGTTATAAAAACATAGATCAATTCTAATACAGTTTTACAGAAATATGCAATTTAAAACTCAAATTAGTTGAGAAAAGACATTTGAATATCAAAGTAACATTTTAGGTCAAATCTCAACTAATCATATTCAAATCTCTAGGTTTTGGGAACCCAAACTAGATAAACATCCTTTTCCTTGTATGGGTAGGAGAATGAATAATGTCCAAGACATAAATAGTAATGGCAACATATAGAATCAATTTCATTTCTCTTCTTAACAAGATTGTATTTAGGCACATACATAACTTTAGTCTTTGGCATTTGTGTCCTTCTTATTCTAGGTTTTTGATAGGGTTTACTTTTGGGCTTATAACCTAGTCCTCTTCTTCCAATCTGACTAGAAGAATCGTTTAGGATATTATCAAGAATAACATTATTTTTCAAGCTACTAACTTCTTTTTGTAACTTTGCAATCTCAGCCATTTTCTTTTTTATATCTAACTTTGCTTGATCTAGATCAGATGATAAAGTATCTCTTTCGTTAAAAATAGCATCATAATCTAGATGAGTACACAAGATAGGTTGTGATTGAAGATCATTCAATTTTGCAAGCAATTCAACCTTTTCTTGACAAAGAAAATTATGATTTGTCTCAAGAGTAAGCAATTTTGTGTTGCAATAATTAAAAGATGATTTCAAGGAAGAATTTTCAAAAACAATATTTTCCTTTTCAGAAGAAAGATCATCAAATTGTGCATACAAATCCTCATTAGTTTTAGTAACTCTTTTTAGTTTCTTTTTACAATCAATATATTTATCATGTAATTCCTCAATGCTAGCAACTAAATCTTCTTTAGATAAGTCATAAAGGCTTACCTCTTCTTCTTCTTCATTTGTTGTAGCAATAAGGCACTCTACTTCTTTTTCTCCATCTTCACTATCATCAATTGAATCATCCCATGCAGCTTTGTAGGCTTTTTCTTTCTTCTTGTGAGATGATTTCTTCCCCTTCTTAAGTTTGGGACAATCACCTTTTAAGTGTCCCTTTTTACCACATTTAAATCACCTAGAAGAAGAAACACTATAAGTTTTGTTAGTTTTAAAACTTCTATTTTGCTTACCATTTACAATGAGAGTTTCTTCTTCACTATCATCTTTACTTGTTTCATGACTAATATTAGTTGATGCTTTAAATGCAATGTCCTTTTTTTCTCCTTCTTGTGTTCAACCTCCAATCTTTCTTCTACCTCCAAGGTTGCCTCATGTGCTTCTAAGTTGCCAATGAGTTGCTCCACCTTAGTTGAGTGAGGTCATTGGCTTCTTCAATTGCAGTCACTTTTGGTTGGTACTTTGGAGGCAAACACCTAAGGATTTTAGACACTTGATCCTCTTCACTAATTGCTTTACCTAAAGAATTCAAACCATTAACAATAGAAGAAAACTTTGCATACATTTCACTAATAGACTCATTTAGTTCCATATGAAACTATTCAAACTTTTTTTTAAGCATACCAATTTTGGAATTCTTCAATTGAACAATTCCTTCATAAGTAATAGAGAGTCTATGTCATATTTCATATGAAGATTCACAATTTGATATTCTATTAAACTCTCCTACGGAAATTGAACAATAAAGGATACTTACAGCTTTTGCATTCAATTGGGCTAGCTTTACCGTATTAGCATCCCATGTAGCATACTCCATTTGAGGACAAGTGTAAGAATTTGAAACCATTCTCCATAGATTCTAGTTTATCCCTTGAAAGTAGAATTGAATCCTCCTCTTCTAATAGGTGTAGTTGGTGCCATAAAATGGTGGAGGCCGATACACCAGTGTTCCTTTCAGGTTGATGTTGTTTAGTACCCCATCACCCATTTTATTCAAGACTTGTTAGAGTTCCTTGAAGCCTGCTTTGATACCAATTGAAAAATACTAGAGGGGGTGAATAGGGTTTTATGATGATTTTAAAATAATTCAACCAAACAACCACAAAAATATTGGAGGAGTAGACATGGTGTTTAGAGTGGTTCCACCCTTAGCAAAAACTAAGGGAGTCAGTCTACTACCCGGTTGTTCCTAACTAAGATTTTGAAAGTATTTGAATTTTATTACCTCGCAAGGATGTTACATAAAATTACAAACACCTTCACCACCCTTTGGACAACCTTCACCCCGAAGTCGTCTCACCAACCTTGAAGCAACCTTCACTTGAAGTAACTTCAAGCTCCCCCTTGAAGTAGCCTTCCTCCTTGAAGAAGCTTTCCGTTGAGACCTTCTAGAAGTAGTCCAAAGTCTGCCGAGCTACCTTCACCACCTGAAGAAGCTCCAACAACCTCCTTTCCGCAGCCTCCAACCTAGGAGTAGCAAAGGAGAACAAAATACAATAAACGGAATAAGATTGGAAGAAAGAACAATGTTACCAATTTAGTACAGTGCTTTGATCCTATAACAAGCGTATTGATCTCCTATCCACTATAGATGAACGTTGTAGTGTGGTGGCTATGAGATAATAAGCTATAGGATGCTAATGTAGAACAGATTGCAAGTGTAGCTCAAGCTTGTTGCTCACAAAGAATGATTCTCAAGTGTAATTGTATGCACAAGTGATGCCTTGGGTGTCCTATAGCTTGTCCTATTTATAGGATTGGTTTGCTAATGCTTGGGGGCATTCTAGACACCTTATAGGGTGTTCTTAGTGCTCAACTAGCCATTATGTGTCCACTAATTACATTGCAACGGCTAGTTGTTTAATGTTGAAAAGTGTAGTCCAGAACCTTTCTCAGTCGAGAAGTTTGTCGACCGAGAGTCTCTCGGTCGAGGACTTTGTCGACCGAGTGGGAGTCTGAGTCAATATGTTGTAACGTTCGATTCCAACTCCCAACCACTTTTCTAACACATTCTAATGGCTAGGAGGGTCTATTCTCGGTCGAGGACTTTGTCGACCGAGAGTGTCTCGGTCGAAGTTTTTGTCGATCGAGAATATCCCTAATTCAATGTATTCATTTACTGAGTGTGTGTATCAATGTGCAATTGTGACGCTAACTTAGGAGATGACCTATCTAAGTGTTGTGTGTGGATAGGGAAGATCTAAATGCTTGATTTACATGATATCTAAGTACTTGTACATTATATACTTGTACAAGTTTTTACATTTGATTACAATCATGAAAATAAAGCAATTTTAGCAAAATGATCTTCCAAGTCTTTGCTATCCACCACCTTATATGCTTGTCCCTGAAACACTCAAATAGCAAGTTAAAATCACAAGAAAGAAATGTTTGTCATCATCCAAACAAAGAAATTAGATTAATGTCCAATTTAGCCAACATCATGTTCCTCTCCCCCTTTGTCATTGCAAAAAGGCAGGGGTAGAAGACCTATAAACACAAGTCTTTGCCATAGGAACAAACTACACAAGCAACCACTAAAGCAACACCAAACAAAGACAAAATACAGAGAAATAAGAAATATAGAGTCATAACCAAAATATGGGAGAATATACCAACGACTCATAAGATGTAACAAAACAAAGATTTAGGGTACATAAGATTAAGATTACAACACTAGATATGTCATCTCGGTATGAAAATTACAAGCTAGGGAAAAATAATGATATAAGAAAATAGTATGCCTCAGATACAATGCCCAAATGTTTACTACATGATAGTCTACAAAAGCAGATAAGTATGAGAACCCTAATAGACTATAGAACTAAAGATCTAGGCTACCTATATCAATGGGTTATCATCAGCATCATCATCCTGGGGCTCTGGCTGGTAATCCTCATCATCATCTGAGGGTGCAGTAGTGGCAGTAGTTGTGGCCTCAACACCATCATCACCAGCATCATCGCCATCTCCAACTTCTTCCTCATCTTCTTGGTCAGGCATCTCCTCATTAGCAGGAGGTCAAAGGCTCAAGTACTAGGCCATCTAGCATTCTATTCATCCCAAGACATGCCACACACATGTAATGTATTTACTTGTAGAAAGGTGGGAGTAGCAACTCCTTAATAACCAACAAGCAAAGTGGCAGCATGTCTAATAAGAAGAGCTAGAAGCAGAAGATCACCAAAATCAAGGGTAGGTCCACCATCAGAAGTAGTAAAAATAGCAAGTGGAGGGTCAGGGTAGAACTGACTATATGCATAAGAAGCATACTGAGTACCTAGGTATGCCTGGTAGGGTGGGTAGGGATGGCTATAGGATAGGTTCATGTGTGACATTATTTGAACTAAGTTTTGTTGGATGTGGTCTTGAACCTGAAGGTTGTACGCTTGTTGATGTATCATATATCCCATGAGGGATTCATTGGATACAGAGAATAAGGTGTAGTCAGGTAGAGGTGGTGGTGGAGGAGCCTCGGTGGAGGTAGATGCACCTAATGTGGTGAAGGAAGTAGGAAGAAAGGTTTTCTTGATGGTTGTCTCACTAATGCAAACTCCTTTCTGAATTGGTTTGTATCCAATGTCATGGAAGAGAGATTTTTTAGCATGGTGAGAAAACACACCACAAATTAGGTTAGGATAAGGGAGATAGGTACTGATGGTGTTCTTCCCTGAGTTGAATCAAGTCATATGATGAATAATATAACGATCCCACTAGACTCTGATTTTATTCAACAAACAATACATGATCACTACAATATTTTCTACTATCTCTATTTGATTCCTCTTGGGATGGATATTGCAATGGACTACTAAAGAAATCATACTTGTCTTGATATCGAGGGAAGAGGACAATAAGGTGGACTTCTTCCAGTATGGAACATCATGCTTCATCAAAACTTGTGGATACTCGAGAAGGATAAGTGTGGGTTCAAAGCTCTTGTAGAAACCTTCAGGGTCCAACAAGTCATTAAAAGAGGGATCAGAAGCTACCCAAGAAGGGATAACATCAGTACCAGATAAATATGTATCCAATGAATCCTCAAAGATTGTTATCTTGGTATTGGCTATCATTGACGTCAAGATAACCTAGGTTTAGGTGGTGGCATGTTGGTCTTATAGTTCCACATAAGATTGGCATAAAACTCATGGACAACCTTCATGCTAGACATGGAATTTGCAAATCATGAATGCTCTACACATAGATCACTAATATGGTGTGCTTTGAACACCTTAGCAACCTCCTTAATCATGTCATTCATTGTAAAATGAGGTTCAAACAAGGCCTAGAAAGGAAAGGGTTCCTAGGAAGGAGTTCTTTGTACTTATTCATGACTTAAGATGAGATGAAGGAGGTGCCATCAAAGGAAAGATATTGAGGAGTAGAGGAGGAGGATGGAGCTCCAGCAGTGGCAGATCATTTCTTGTGGTTCGAGGCCATTTAGGTCGGATTGAGATGAAATGACCACAAAACGAGAAGGGAAATTCTGCAAGTAGGTCGCCAAACCACCTAGGTCACAGTTGAGAGAGGAAATGAGCGTTGATCGAAGTCTAATAAGGGTGTATGAGAGGTTGGGTTAGCCTAGGGTTGGAGGACAAGAGCTAGAGGTGGGCTATCGATCGACTTTCTCTAGTTGAGAGGGAGAAAAGTCAATAGATTGTCCTTTTTAATTTGCATCCAGCTATGTGAACGATCGAATTTTGTGTGTAGGAAAATTGACCAAACCTACATTCAAGATCGATCCTCATCCAAGGATTCATCAGTTGTATCAGTTAAAACTCAATCGATTGGTCAGCCAATCTAATAGATAGAAAATTTAATTCTAAGCCTCTAGAGTGATATATAAATTTATTTTCTTAGCCTATCATGTACTATAAACATATTGAGACACATTCCACTCATCATTGGCTACTATTATGCAATAAAACATGAGCTTTTAAAAAATAACCAAAAATAAGTGAAACAAGGCATGCAAACATATAAATTAAAGCACATTCAAGTAAAACATGACCAATTATAAGCAAGAACCATATAGGAATGATGACGTCTAGCTAGATTGCATGTCTATATCATCAAGAGTAGTTACAAGTAGTTTAGATCTAATTAATGTAAATATCTCTCTAGCTAGAGGCTTAGTAAAATGTTTGCAAGTTGATTCTCTGTGTTCACATGTGTGATATAGATATCCTTCTTAGCAATGTGGTCATGAAGAAATTGATGATGAACCTCTATATATTTAGCTATACTATGCAATATGGGATTATAAGAGAGATTAATTTCACTAGTATTTTCACAATAGATAGGAGAAGCATAAAAATGAATTTGAAAGTCTTGGAGCATTTTCTTCATCCATAGGACTTGGGCACAACAACTCCTAACGGCAATGTATCAGCTTCGATAGTTGAAAGATACACTGTACTTTGTTTCTTAGAGAACCAAGAAACCAAGCATGGTCCTAGGAGGAAGCAAGTGCCACTTGTGCACTTTCTATCAATTAAACATCATGCATAAGCAACATCACCAAAGGTAGTAAGAGTAAAGTCCCTTGACTTGAGATACCATAGTCCAAAATTTTGAGTCTTGGCTAGATACCTCAAAATCCTCTTAACTGCTATGAGATGTGATTTTCTAGGACTTGATTGAAATTGATCTCAGAATCCAACACTAAATATTATGTCAAGTCTAGAGGTAGTTAAGTATAATAAACTTCCAATCATACCTCTATAGAGCTTCCCATCCACTTTCTCACCTCTTTCATCTTTGTCAAGCTTGGCGGTGTTTGGCATGGGTTGTCCTTTGGCTTGGTGTTCTCCATCCCAAAGTGCTTAAATAGTTCACTAGTATACTTTCCTTGGTTGATGAAGTTACCTTCCTTGGTTTTCTTGATTTGGAAGCCAAGAAAGAAAGTAATCTCACCCACCATGCTCATCTTTAACTCACTATGCATAAGAAAACTAAACTCCCTACAAAGATCAAGTTCAGTTCTGCCAAAAGTAATATCATCTACATAAATTTGAATGATCAAAAAATTGCTAGAAGTGTGTTTTAGAATTAGTGTAGAATTGACTTTTCCCATGATATAGTCATTATCTAGGAAAAGTTCTTTAATTTTTCATACCAAGCTCTAGGATCTTGTTTGAGTCCATCTAGATCTTTTGCAACATATATAAATGGTTAGACAACTTATCATGCTCAAATCTGAGAGGTTGAGCCACATAGACTTTGTCTTATATTATACCATTCAAAAACACACTTTTAACACCCATTTGATGAAGTGAGAAATTCTTATAGCTAGCAAAGGAAAGTAACATTCTAATAGATTCAAGTCTGACAACAAGAGCATAAGTTTCATCAAAATCAATACCTTCCTATTGATTGTAGCATTGAAAAACTAACCTTTCTTTATTTCTTACCGCTTTTTCACTTTCATCTAGCTTGTTGTGATAGACCCCCTTGGTGCCAATGATCTTCCTATAATTTGGTCTTGGTACTATGGTTTGCACTTTGTTCTTATTGCATTACTCTAACCCTTCTTGCATGGCCAGGATCCATTTGTCATCTTTAAGAGATTATTGCACATTCTTGGGCTCAAGTTGTGAGATGAAGGCGATGCCATCTTGTTCTTTGTTGTATGCAGCCTGTGTCTTCACCCTTTTAAAGTGATTACATATGATGAGCTCTATAAGATGATCTTTTTTCATAGTGAGGAGTTGGATCCTTGTTTTCTTCTTCTTTCTCTTCTTCATCAACTATCATCTCTTTTCCTTTATCAACAATGTTGAGATCTTTCAAGTGAGAGATCACCTCATCTACAACATCATCATTAACAATATTGGAAATAGAGGGGTTAGTTTCAAAAAAATTAGCATTGATAGATTCTTCAACTTTAGACAATTCAATGTTAAATATTTTATAAGCCTTACTAGTAGTGCTATAGCCAAGAATGAAATCCTTGTAAGATTTGGCATCAAACTTGTCAAGGGAATCCTTGGTTTGATGGAAGGCTTTCTACCATGCCATAACTTATTGGGGGTTTTCTATAAAGATGGATGAGTGAAAACCCAATTTTACACAAAACATGAAGTTCTAACAACTTCATCCCAAAACTTCTTTGGGATGTCATATTCTAGAAGCATGGTCCTAGACATTTCATATAGCGAACTATTCTTTATCTCTAAAACCTCATTTTGTTGAGGTGTTCAAGGTGAAGAAAAGTTATGTGCATATCTGAATTCCTCACAAAGTGTTCAAACAAGTAATTTTCAAATTCTCCCCCATGGTCACTATGAATAGAGATGATCCAGCAAGAAGCTTTGTTTTCAACTAGTTTACAAAAAGTTGAGAAAACATCAAGAACATCACTTTTTGAAACAAGAAAGAAGGTCCAAGTGAAGCTAGAAAAGTCACCGACAATCACAAGGCAATACTTACTCCCATGAAGATATTGAGTTCACATTAGTCCAAATAGATCAATGTGAAGAAGTTCAAGAGTTCTTGGTATTAAGGACTCCTTTGGATTTAAAGGAGGATTTGGTTTGCTTTCCTTTGGTACAAGAATGGCATTCATCATCCTTCTCAAAATCCAATTTGGGAAGTCCTTTGACCAATTCCTTTTTTCTCAACTTCTTCAACTGATGCATATTTACATGAGCAAGCATATGGTCCCACAAAGATATATCATTTGAATTGACAAATCTACCAACAATAGGCTTAATAGAGTCAAGAACAATCACATAGATATTACCATTTCTAGTTCCCTTATATATAACATTGTAGGAGAGGGAATCTATAAGCAATAATTCTAGTGAGATAAAAAGAACAAGATAGCCATTATCACATAATTGATTAACACTAATTAAATTGTGATGTAGGCCATCCACAAGAACAACATTCTTGATGCATAGTGAATCACCTACATCACCCTCACCTATCATTTTACCTTTGTTGTTGTCACCAAATGTCACTGATCCTCCTTTCTTTTTTGTGAATTGATTGAAGTGGTTGATTTCACTTGTCATATGCTTTGAGAAACCACTATCAACAACCCATTTTCCTTTTGCCTGAAAGAAAGGAAGATGTCAGTGCCCAATTCAAACCTTGGGATCTGGTGTTATCTTAGGGCCCATTTAATCTTTGGGTTGGTCCCCTTCTCTCTATAAGGACAATAAGTAGAGTAATGGTCATCCCTCTTGCATTGCACACAAATCATAGGGTTCTTATAGCCAGATGATTCTCCTGGAAAATAGGAGGTTCCTTTCTCTTTTTCTTACCCTTTCCCTTGCTCTCACTATTTGCAGCACCCCTTACATATCCCAAACCACTAGTATGAACTTGTTTGGTAGATTGATCTAGAACTTCATTGAGGGACTTTTTTCCTTTAAGGAATCTCTGCAAGGAAGCTCTAAGTTTCTTATTATCATCACTAAGAGTAATGACAGTATAATACAAACTAGCAAGATCATCTTGTGCATGAAGTGAGTTGACATCCAAATAGAGGGCATCAGTATGATAAGAATCTCTTTCAATAGTAATGCTAGCTACGTCATTACTTGGAAATAAATATTTAGAAGAAAGATTATTCATTTGAGCAAGCAATCTAGCATTTTTAGTTCTAAGCACAATAATCTCATCAAGATAGATTTTATTTTCATCTTTAATAGCATCACAAGCATATTTGAGATCATCATTTTCAATTCTAAGTAAAACAAGCTCATCAAGGCATGCTTGGTTTTCCTCCTCAAGACTATTGATGTTCTTAAGGTAGATACCATTCTCTACTTCAACTCCATTTTATTGGAGTTCAATATCAAGAAATTGTCCTTCCACAGAATCAATACTATCAAGATGCTTTTTTCTCATCTTGATCAAAGATATCAAGCTTAACATACCGGTCATCAATGATTTTCCCTAACCTCTTCTTCTTATATTTGCATTTGGAAAGAGAAGAGTGGGATAAGTTAAGCATATCAATGGGGTTTCTTTAGATAACTCATGCAAAATTACCTCACTTACCTCACCAATGTCTTCACTAGTAGAGGCCATGAATGCAAGGTGGCATTCTCCCTCATTGGAGAAGGAATCACTTGAATAAGACTCTTCCCATGCAGCATGGGCTGCATCTTTGGTCTTCTTGTCCTTATTGTCCTTCCTCTTATACTTGTCTTCCTTCTTGTAGTCCTACTTCTTCTTGTAGCTTCCCTTGTGGTAGGACTTCTTTGCCTTGGGGAAGACATTCTTGTAGTGCCCCTTTTGATCACATTCATAGAATCTAGGAGTAGAGGAGGAGGAAGACATACCCTTGAAGTGCTTTCCCTTGAAATAGTTTGCTTCATGGTCACTAAGGGATTCATCTTCACTTGAGGATTTGAAGGATTTTGTAAGGCCCCTAAACTTGCTTAATGAGATGAACAAGCTTAATTACCATAATTTAATGCTTAATGCATCATTAAGTTGATTAAGTTGAATTAAGTACTCACTAATGCAATTAGTGCTTTGATCGAGTGTTATAGTCTAATTAGTATGATTTCTTGCTTTGAGATTGTATAGGATCCCGTGGTTGGAATGTTGCAAAAAGAATCACTCAAATTGGACATCCGAGGCAAAGGTTATGAGGGTTTCAAGTTCTAGGGTTAAATATGCAATTTTTTTCAATATAATTAGCTTTATAATTCTTTCCCTTATCTTCTTCCTTCACGATAGACTTATAGAACTACTTGAAGCGGTGTACTATAGCAGTGCCCAACCTGTGCGATCGAGAGCAGCTGAAGGAAGCCGCGTGAGGGTGATTTAGGGCGATATAGCAAGTGCTTGAGCTCCGTCCACCTCCATCCTCCATTTCTCTACCCTTCTCCTTCCTCCTTCCTCACCCCCTACCACCTGCAGCCCCCAACCTACATAGCGTCCGGCTGGCCAACAGCTTCAACTACTGCGGCGGTGGCTAGAGGCCCCAAGGGCACACGAAAAAGTAAGCTAGGGTTAGCATGGAGCTCGGCCAAGAAGCTTGAGTAGGAATCTGTAGCTATAGTTGCGTCTAGCATCAAACACAACCATCATCTTCAACCTGTTCGTGAAGATAGAAGGAGCTGCTTGCAGCAGGTCTGAACCGTCACCATTCTGGGTGAGGAGCAGCACCAAATCAATTTCTTTGAGTTCGTTTGAGGTTCCTAAGCACGAATCCGTAGCCGTTAGCCCTCAATTCATCCCTAGCCAAGGTTTCTTCTTCAACCTATTTGTGCGTGATAGTTGATGTGTGCAGCAGGTTTAATTTGGGCTTATTCTAAGGTTGAAGACAACCCCCTGGATGCAATTCCAGTCGAATTCGGACGTTTCGAACCCCGGATTTGCTCATTTGATGAAGAAAGGTGCTAGATGGACTAATTCATAGCTTACTCTTGGATTTTCTATCCTACCTGCTCAAGATTTCTTCTGTTTGGGGTTTCATCTTCACATTAGAGGCAAATTTTATAACTTCATCCACATTTATTGCTTACCGTAAGCTTTCTAGATCATGTTCTTGATTGAAAATGATGATCCATGCACTAAAAAGCTATGCTTGACTTGGATTTTGATTTTTATAATTTTCCCTATTATGAATTCCGTTATATATGAACATGTGATCATGTGTACATTATTCCTAAGGTATAATATGACTTGGATCAGGTTGGTTTGACAACCTATGGTGTTAAGCACATATCAATCAATGGTCAATTTTAGGGTTTAAAGTTGATTTCTTCTATAAACCATGACCTGATGATGGTACCATTGCAACAACCCTATGGTGTTGTCTTCATAACAACTCATGGTCATGATCAAAGGTTTCATATGATGGTGACAACCTATGGTCACCCCTTAGGTCAGGTTTTGGATCATTTAAAAGTATAATGATCAATCATTAAGTACACTAATGATGATATCAATCAATGATGACATCAAATTAATATTTGATGTTGATTAATGAATTAGTGTTGATCTAACAACCTATGGTGACTTAATGGTCACTAATGATGGTGGATCAGGTCTCTACAACCTATGGTGAGTCAAGCATTGTAGTTTTAGCATCAATTAAGCCTTAGGTCAATGGTTTCTTGGGTCACTTGATGCAATGGTCAGACCTATATTGTAATTGATGGTTTTAACATGTGAACTTGACCCAATGGTCGAGATCTACTGTTTATTCCTCCATTAAGGTGGAATGATGGCTAATGTAATATGTTGGTCCTAATAATGTGATTTAGATGGTTTCCTTTATATGATCAACTTAAGGATCTTAATTGTTGACAATGGATGGCTTGTTATAATTGAATAGTCGATTGTGGGTTATACCCTACTCTCAATGGAACTTTTTGTATCAATTATCAAAGGATGTCTAGGGTTAGATGGTGACTCTTTCTATAGCACAAATCAAAGACTTTGTAGGTGGTTTATCCAAGGTGTTTACTTATGTAAACAACCAATAGTCTTACCTTTTAAACATCCAATGGTTCTGGGTGACATTGTGGTATGGCGATATGAGTTGAATGATGATGGATCAAATGGAGGGTTGCCCTTAATAAGTTAGTCTTACCTATTCACTCATATGAATAGAAGGGATGATAACCATATTGTGTTGATATGTAACCCTAATTAGGTATAGCTTGTTATACCTAGCTTTAATATAACTAAATGATGGTAATTGGGTACGAATAGTCCTTGAACGACTAATACAATCATGGAGTACTCTATTATTGTTGAAATCCTAGTATGATATAACCTATTGGCTACACCTTGATTTATGTGCGGGTTCATACTTGAGAATAGTATGGAATGTGATGGTTATGCTTCACCTTATGCATTCATGATCCAATGGGGATGCCGTGAGTTAGGGTTTGGGTATGAGTGTTGATTAGTAACATTGATATAATTTATCATGTTGAACCTAACTCTAATGCAATTAGATAAAGATGAGTATTCATGTTTAACATTCTTATATGATAGAATGATGGTAGAATAACCTCCTTACTATTATTATAACCTTGATATGTCAATTGGTGGTTATTATATCTACATGGTTGATACTTTCTTAAGATAAACATGTGCATATTGAATATGATGAGAGTTAATCATATCTAGATTCCTTGCATGTTGATGTAATAAAGGAATGTTCTTAATGTTAATATAACCCTACTATGATTTTTTATGAATATCTCCTAGCTCATTAATGCAATGTTGTGTTGATCCGGTGTATTAAATGTAAGTAATGTTGTTGAGCCTTGTTATAAGGCATGCAAATATAATGATGATCTTGTAGGGAATAGTATGATGGTCTTAATGACCCTTTAGGCATGGTTGAGCCCTGAATGAGGTGTGATCCTCTTATGTTGATAAGGGTTGATACCCTGTGATATTGTGAAGAGCATTGATATCTTGTGATAATATGATGACTAGTGTAGTCTCAGGAATGGCAAGTGAATAGTACCATGTGATGATGAGATGAGAAATTATGTTTCATACATTTTATATCTTTTCAAGTTTTGATATTTATATGCTTGCTAGAAGTGAATTAGGGTTTGTATGTCCACTTGTATGATGCAGCCTTAATTCACCCAATTGGCATAACTAATCAGGTGCAACTCTAATCATGTAGTGCCCTGTGTCGTAGAACCATCTTCAGTGTCAGAATTTGTTGGATGGTGAAATGAGTATTCCTAAGGGAAACTCGGAGCGCATACTATTGAGTATGCGGGGGTGGCAAGTTGAAGATATATCCTTATCATCCACAATGCATATTGTAGAGGTTGGCTATGGTCATGCCTCATACATCTGATGTGATTGAGAATGGCTGCGGTCGTGTCTCGGTGATTATAATATGATGTGATTAGAGGACAAATGCAGTTGTACCTCAGTGATTGGGTTTGAATACCCTAGTTTCTAGTGTTGTGACTTGTACCAAGGCCAGACTAGTGGTTTTCAGCTTGACTATATGTCGTTGTGGTGGCAGCTTTGAGTGATATGTCACTGCCTTTTTACTCATACTGACCGAGGGGAAGAGATCTTAGGATACCGACACTCATAGATCTTGTACGGAACCAAATAGCCCTTCACAGGGGTTGGTTGGACTTTGAATGGTACGATTCAAATTCCCCAGGGCATAATAAAAGATGTAATATAGCTGTATAGCATATCTGTTTAGGGTTATACATGACACTTTACATTGGATGATAACCTTTGTTTGTTATCTTTACATAAAGATGAGGCTTAATGTAATTAAGAGATAGTAAGTATACTTATGTTTTGGATATGCTTAGATTGTAGATGTGTACATATAGTATCCATGCTTATGTTGATAACAATACTACTACTGTTGATTATAATCATGATGCTAGCCATGCCTTTGTAACTAGAGATGCATATATTGTTGATCATGATTATCCATATAGTTGTGCTTATGTTGTTAGCTCTTTTTATGATGTTGATATGTTCAACCTATTGGACATGATAATGTTGTTATCTATGCTTATGTGGCTAGACTTATTCATAATGATAGAGATTCTATGTTACTAGAATTTCTCACGATGCTAGATATGCATATGCTACTGAATTGCTTATATTGTCAACAAGATAAAGGATAATAGTCTGGCTAATATGGATAGTTATTATCTGCTCCTTTATGTATTTTGTTAATCATTATTGATGCTAGTCTTATTTTTTATATCTGATTAAACTACTTAACTATTTAATTACTTAAAAATGTTGTAATCAATAAGCGTTGTTGGAGGTTATATCTCTTACTGGGACATGGGTCTCACCCTTGTGGTTCGCCACATTTTTGTAGGTAATCAAAAGTGACAAAAACAAACATGTGGCATAAAAGAGGAGCTATAGTAATGAATATTTGATAAATTTGATTAGATGTCTAGTTTGTTCTAGAGTCGTCCATGTACTCTCAGGTCCGGGCAGGAAAAGTTTGTATATGGTGTTTCAAACGAATCAAACTTTTATTAGCATATTAATGCTTGTTTGTGTGGGATATACAAATATTGTTCTCATGTGTATATATGTTGTGGCTAAGGCAATAGAATAATTTGTATCAAATTCTTAGCATAGTATGGATATAAGAGATGTTGGTCTCTCATGCAAATGTTTTTGAGTGAGTGTTGACGTTGAAATCGGTTTTAATTTACCCATATTTTTAGGTTGTGATTATTTAGTGATTGATTGTATTTTATGTTTTGAGTAATCTCATTTAGCGTGTTGGGTCATGACAGAATTTTCTTTGATCTTCTTTGATTCCTTTTGTTCTTGCTTTTCATCTTCTTCTTACTTGACAAGTCTTGGCTCATGAGTTTGAAGGTTCCCAATGAGCTCTACAGTGGATATGTCACCAAAGCTTCTAACTTATTCAATAGAAGTCACCTTGGATTCCTATATCTTTATAAGAAACCTTAGAATCTTGGAGTTGATGGTCATTCTATCCATGGTGTGGCCCCAAGAAGAAAGTCTGTTGATGATGGTGTTGAGCCTTGTGTACATTTCATCCACTTTCTCCTTCTTTCCTATCTTGAAGTTTTCAAGGAGACCCTTGAGCATGTATATCTTGGACTCCTTGACTAGCTTTGTGCCTTCATAGATGATGCACAACTTGTTCCATATCTCATTGGTTGTATCCCAAAAGGAGATCTGGTTGAACTCAGAGGGAGTGAGGGAAGCATAGATGATGCTTATAGACTTTGCATTGAGTTGTGCCTTCTTGAGAGTAGTTGCATCCCATGTAGCTACATCTCCCCCTGGCTCCTGGTAGGGAATGATGATGACTTTCCACATGTCATAGCTCATCCCTTGCAGGTAGAACTACATGTGTCTCTTCCAATAGAGGAAGCTTGTGTCGTCCAAGATTGGGGTCTCTTGGAGAAACCACCTATCAAGTTGAGAGTCTCGAGTAGGTTGTTGCCCATCTTCTCATCTTATAGGAGATTCATTGGAGAAGACTATGGCACTGATACCATTTGGCGGATCAATGGGCTCTAGAGGGGGTGAATAGAGCTAAAAACACTTGCAAAAATTTGTTAGACCTTCAAGTTACTACAAGATATGGGATTTGCATGTATTGAATTTGTAGTGCAACTAAGCATACATAGAAAGGATGAGAGATATTGAACAAACACAAGAACAATCTATGTAGAGTGGTTCCAGTCCCCAATAGGAGAAAGTCAGTCCACTACCTAGAGAGGTGAAGTTATAGGACTTTGCAGCCCATGTGTACTTATATTCCTTTATAAGACATACAATATGACCTTCCTTTTCATGAGAAAATGATACCCATCTCCTTTTTAAGGACCAAAATGAGCCAATAAACCAACCAAGGACTTACCTATGCTTTGAGTTAGAGTCTTCTACATGTACAAGGTCTTACCCACTATTGCAAGCAGCTGGACACTATAACATACCGAAACTTGGGTATATTTGCAATTTAAACCCTATTTAATCTTTTCCTTTCCTTCATGTCCTTTTTGGCCTTTTTCCTAAATTTTCCTATCATTTCTATCCTTTTTGTCCTCAATGTTGAAATTGAGTAATATTTACTGGATTAGAATATATTTGTTTCACATTGATGCCAACATATGGTTTTATGCACAAATACCTCAATTAGTGTTTTGATTAGAGTCCAATAATACAAAATGACAACCAATGAGAGACAATTAGTAGATTATATTAATTTAGAGTTTTTATGGTTTTCGGGACAAGGAATGAGAAATAAAGTGGTATTGAGTTAGTTAATGAGAGAATAATCCTCTTTTCCTTTCTCTCTCCTCCTTGGTGGCAATAAAGTTTAAAAGAGAATAATCCAGTGAGATATGACACTTGAAATTAATATACATTTCATGTCTCAAATATTCACCCAAAGATTTAATTAGAAAACCTTTTTATTTATATTCACCCATTTAATACATTAATATATATATATTAATGGCCAATATAGTGGTTAAGGGTCAAATCATGTGTAAAACAAAAATCTAATTGTATAACATTATTCTAGACATTAATTTTAGCCTATGATCCAAATTTGGGGTCAACTGGTCAAGGTTTGAACCCCCAAATGAATTAAACAATAAATGTTTATAGTTTGACCTAGGTTTGATTATTATTTCATTAATGTGTCGCATTAAACCTAAATTTTGGATCATTTATGTTGTCATGCATTACATTGATATACTTTACTCTCTCTGTGTATGATTTGATGGCTAGATTCTTTTCTTGCATTCATCTGACGGCTAGAGTTGCATCATCATCTGATCCAATGGTGCTCACGTCATCACCTACCCCCAGCCATTACATAGACGGAAACATGTGACATAGTGTAACCTTTCACAGTGTGTTTCTCCCTCCTCACTAAATCATTTCCATTAATTCTTTTTCCAAAAAAATTGTGATGTCAAGACGAACCTAGAGAGCCTTTACTCATCCCCTTTCCTTCTCTAATGACAAAACGCCCAAGTTAGGGCTTGACTTCCTCTCAACCTACTGTTACAGATAGAGCTACACACCACCCCTTGCCTATATAAGACATGGTCTAGCACCATCAGAACCCATGCATTCCTCCTTCCAACTCAATTTCACCATTTTCTTCCCCGAACACCAGGACCTTCTCCACTTGATTCTTCGACGACACCGAGCTCACCTCAGTCTCATGTGCCTCCTTTATGCAATTAACACCATGGTAAGCATCCCTAGCCCTCTTCATTTCTATTCCTCAACTCCTTTTGCCATGCAATCACCTCGATCACCATACCCTATAGGATCAACATCATGCCTCATCGGAGCTTGCCGTCTTGGCCTTCCAGTGACAATAAACACCAATTTTGAATTCAACTTGCATGTGTAATGGATTTTCGACCCTCAAGGACTTTTTTCCTACCCTCCCATGATGTTTGGATTTTATTTTGGTTCCCCTATTTCTTCCCATCTTTGTGGGACTTCTCAATCTCCGGGGCACTAGAGGGCCTTCCTTCTGGCTTGTTGACCTTGCCTCAATCCAGGGAAGTCCCAAACAGTCCACCTTGTATGTGACTGCCCATCGTCTGCTCTGGCCAGAGCTTGAAGCTCCAGGATTCTGCTCGAGATCCATGGATCGACGCAAAAATAAGCCAGGTTAGAAAATGACATGTGTGTCCCTGTAACATCAATCGAATGATTTTGGTTACATGGGTAATTTAGCATTTTCACACACATATTTTTTCATCAACCGCGAGTCATTTGTTATGTGACTAAATGATGCTTTTGCCCCCACATAATCAATTACATGTAACCCACGCCTAACTTTATTTTTTCATTTTGTAGGCTTTTTATATCTGAGTAACTTTGATTTAATTCAATGTCACAATATAGTTCCCTGCTCCCTGATTGGTCAATTTTATAAAATTCATAGTAAATCGATGCTTTATCGAAAAAATACAAATAAATAGTCATTGCAAAGGATTTTTTTAGTAAAATCCAATTTTGGGGTCTCAAGTCATGTTTTTCAAACCTATTTTGATGTTTATTATAAACATTATAAACACTATTTTATTTATATAAAAATACCTTAACTTGGTAACTAATTCATTTTAACTCCAAATTTAATAAATAAATAGGTTTTCTTAATTAGGAGAATCCAATTGATGATTGGTTCATGTTTGGAGTCCTAAATCGAAGGTTTTCCTAGAAGGTCCAAAATTAGGGTTTTTCTTACACTTTATGATATATGAAACCCTAATGCATACATATACATTGTAACTAGGTTAAAGTGGTCTAGGATACAACCAAGTTGGTGAAAGAAATAATGAAGACTCTACATTAAGGTGTGTGCGATCCTATGTATGTGCAACCCTATTTATGTATGAGTGTGTACACTTGTTCCTTTAGTTGGGCATTTTGATATCCAACCCTAATATTTCCAATGAGGCATAGCCTTAGCCTTTAATTTTTTATTGCCTTCTTGTGGCACCTTTACTTCATTTACTTTGTGGGTTTTGAACTTCACTGCTATATTGCTTTTATTTCCACTCTACCAATTTAATTTACTCAGCATGATTATTTATTAAATAACTAATATAGTGTACATGTGTACAACAACCCATAGTTGGGAGTGTGTTATTTCGCCCAGGGGAGTGTGATTACTCTCCCCATATATATATATATATATATATATATATATATATATATATATATATATATATATATATATATATATATAGGTGTTTGAGAATGTGTTACACTCCCTCACCTATTTCTTGAGATTAGGTAGGTTCCTCAACCATATATTAGTTTTTGTAGTCATAATGTTATTCATGCATGCAACTTTATTATTGTTTATCATGGTAGACTTCTTATGTATTACATGCCTTATACTTTTGACCCTCTCATCATAGTAAATATTTATCACGCAATATTTTGGTTTATAATTGCTCTTATTCCTTTAATAGACACATACTTTATTTCTCCTCTTGTTGGGTGATCCCAACCGCCCAAGTTTAGGATCAGAGTGCACAGTAGGAGAATGATGGACCAGCCTAAGATTAGGAATAAGGAGTTTATCCTTTCATCTTGGACCTATCCCTTAAGTTATTTCTTAGAGACATATTTATGTAGTTTAGTTTCCCTCTAATTTAACATCCATATTTTGTTGTATATATCATGTACATCCTTATTGGGAAAATTTTGATGTACATCTTTATGAAATTGAATAAAGTCAATGTTTAAAATTCCACTGATATTCATTGGTCTTTTGGTTACCATTATTAGTAAATGGGTGTTTAGCACTTTTCTACAAAATGATATCAGACCCCATCGTAGTCAGAATCTTGACTATTTTGATTTGTCTCCCTAGTTAGAACCCATACCTCATGTAGTTCCCCTTTAGTTAAGATGTTCACCTTAAATGAAAGGTTGATTTAGTATCATAAAATTTTCATAATAGATATATATTTAGTCAACCTTTAGGTGATTAGCCTGTTAGGTATCTACTAGGACATAAGTTGAAAGTGAGGGTACCTAGAAAGGGTCTGGGTCTGGGAGCTGGAAAAGTTTTCCTCTGTGCCACTAGCTTGGTTCACGAGGACTCCTAGATCCATATGACACTGACCTAGCCTGAGTTGATACTGATTGTCTAAAATAGCATACATTTAGGCAAATAACCTCAATGTTGAGTATCCTTAGAACCTAATATGATGACTTGGTTACCCAATAAAAATCACCTTAAGTTCCTTATAGAATCCTTTGATTTTACATGCTTGGAGTAGTTTACCCTTATACTAGACTTTAAGGTTTGGTAATGTAAATAGTAAAACAATTAAGTGTTGGATCGTACATATGGTTTAATTAGACTCACTCTTTTACCTCTAGTTTAGTTTGACTTGATAGGTCAACCCTTTTAAGTGGAGAAGTAGTAGTAGTAGTGGTACTACCTTGATGGATTTTGGAATTGCTGATTTTGAGGACGAAATCCTTTTAAGGGGTGGAATCCTATAACACGCTGAAATCTAGATACTTTGATTTTAAAAACCTTAACTCCATAAACAAGATATTAGTGAGCTTATATGATTAGAATTGACCAAACAAATTACATTTATAACTTAACCTATTGTTTATATACTAATGAATATATTATAAGTCATCTATGAATAGTTCATATGCTTGAACCCTATCAAATTCTTAATGCACATAATATGAATAACTCACTAATTGTGAATACACATAATGTTGACCATGTCACCCTAATGATATGGTGAGTAAGACAAATAGAACTAATGCATGGTAAGAATGCATAGGTGACATATAATGATTATGTTGACCTAAACCCTAAGATATAATCATCTAGCCTTAATATATATATACATATCCTTATTGTTATTCATTAGATACTAGTAACATTAGGTGTCATAACATAATAACATAATTTGACACACATAAATGGTATATAATCACCTAATCATAGATTAATAAAGTCATCAATATATGTAATGCATATCACCTTGTTCTCTAATACACACCTCATTAATCACCTAATCAGAACTTGGTATATGAATCAATTCATTAAATGTGTTCCATCTTATTCACTAAAATACATAGAATGACTATAATATGGATAATGAGTAAATGTGTTTACATAAATTCACATGTATGCCTAATGTGTTTTTAAATATACATAATTTGAAATAGTAAGCAAATAAAAAGGAGAAAATGATTAATTATGACATTAATATGAGTATGAAATGTGATATGACAATGTGTAATATCGATATAAGAAATTGTTGTGACATTATTTGGAATTATTGTAGATTTAATAACTTGTTGGGTAATATTATCTATTTCTTACAAAATAATTTGTGATAATTCTATATGATGGTAATGGAGAATAAATTCAAGTTATTAATGATTGTGACCTAATACATTAATAAATGTTGACATGACTTAGTAAACCATAACTATGCTTAAAATTCTTAATGAGAAATACATATGATTTGTGCATAATGTTGAGATGTAATTCTCTTGACAACAATGTGGATATAACATGACACAATTAATAGAATGATAAGGATGATGTAATTTTATAATGAAGATAATGCTAATAAGCCAAAAATATTAATTGTATTATATTTAATAAAAATTAATCTGAATAATGGAACCCTTAGTGAACCATGAGAACCCGACTTATGAATAGAGCATGTGAAGTACCATAGATTACAAGTAACCACCTAGTTTCTTAGTGTTGTGATGTTATGTACTCACCCTTCCCTATTGTTGAGATTTCGGGGATGAAATCCTCTATAAGGGGTGGAGTATTGTAACATACCGAAACTTGGGTTTATTTGTTATTTAAACCCTCTTTAATCTTTTCCTTTCCTTTGTGTCCTTTTTGGCCTTTTTCCTAAATTTTCCTATCATTTCTATACTTTTTGTCATCAATGTTGAAATTGAATAATATTTTGTGGTTTGTAATATATTTGTTTCGCATTGATGCCAACATATGGGTTTATACACAAACACCTCAATTAGTGTTTTAATTAGAGTCTAATAATGCAAAATGACCACTAATGAGAGACAATTAGTAGATTATATTAATTTAGAGTTTTTATGGTTTTCATGACAAGGAATGAGAAATAAAGTGGTATTGAGTAAGTTAATGAGAGAATAATCCTCTTATCCTTTCTCTCTCCTCCTAGGTGGAAATAAAGTTTAAAAGAGAATAATGTGGTGAGATATGACACTTGAAATTAATATTTGTTGCCTATCTCGAATATTCACCCAATGATTTAATTAGAACATCATTTTTATATTAATTCACTCTTTTAATACATTAATATATATATATACATTAATGTCCAATATGGTGGTTAAGGGTAAAAGCTTGTGTAAAATGAAAATCTAATTGCATAGCATTATTCTAGAAATTATATTATCCTATGGTCCAAATTTGGGTTCAATTGGTCAAGGTTTGAACCCCCAAATGAACTAAACAAGAATTGACTATAGTTTGCCCTAGGTTTGATTATTATTTCATTAATGTGTCGCATTAAACCTAAAGTTCGGATCATTTATGTTGTCATGCATTACATTGATATCCTTTACTCTCTCTGTGCACGATCTGACGGCTAGATTCTTTTCTTACACTCATCTGACAGCTAGAGTTTCATCACCATCTGATCCAACAGTGCTCACGTCGTCACCTACCCCCAACCATTACATAGATATAAATAGGTGACATAGTGGCACCTTTCACAGTGTTTTTCTCCCTCCTCACTCAATAGTTTCCATTAATTATTTTGCCAACAAAATTGTGATATCAAGACGAACCTATAGAGCCTTTACTCATACCCTTTCTTGCTCTAACGACGAAACAACCAAGTTAGGGCTTGACTGCCTCTCAACCCACCATTACAGATAGAGTTACACACAACCCCTTGTTGATATAAGACACAGTCGAGCACCATCAAAACCCAGGCATTCCTCCTCCCAACTCAATTTCACCATTTTCTTCCCCGAACACCAAGACTTTCTCTGCTTGATTCTCTGGTGACACAGAGCTCACCCTAGTTTCATGTGCCTCCTTTTATGCAATTAACACCTCGATAAGCATCCCTAGCCCTCAGCATTTCTATTCCTTAACTCCTTTTGATATACAATCACAACGATCACCACACCCTATAGGGTCGACATCATCCCTCACTGGAGCTCACCGCTTTGGCCTTCCAGTGATGCTCAGATCACAAAAAACACTAGTTTTGAATTTGGTTCCCCTATTTCCACCCATCTTTGTGGAACTTCTCGAGCTCTAGGGAACTGGAGGGCCTTTCTTCTGGCTCGCTGACCTCTTCTCAGTCTAGGGAAGTCACAAACAGTCCCAACACCTTGTGTGTGTCTGTCCATCATCTGCTCAGGCCAGAGATTGAAGCTTTAGGGTTCTTCTCGAGATCCATGGCTCAAAGTAGGAACAATCTAGGTCAAAAAATGACCTTGGTGTCCCTGTAACTTCAATTGAATGATTTTGTTTGCAAGGGTAATTTAGGGTTTTCACACGCATATTTGTTCATCAGCCGCTAGTCATTTGCTATGACTAAATGATGATTTTGCCCCTGTATAATTGATTACATGTAACCCATGCCTAAGCTTCTTTTGTCATTTTGTAGTTTATTTACATCTTAATTACTTCAATTTAAATTGATGTCACAATATAGTTGCTCCCTGATTGGTCAGTTTTATAAAATTCATAATAAATCAATGATTTATTGGGAAAATACAAATAAATAGTTGTTGGAAAGAATTTTTTGAGTAAAATCTGATTTTAGGGTTTTCAAGTCATGTTTTGCCGGCCTATTTTGATGTTTATTATAAACACTATTTATTTATATAAAAAGACCTAAAATTGGTAACTAATTCATTTTAACTCCAAATTTAATAAATAAATAGTTTTCTTAATCAGGATAATCCAATTGATCAATTGGTCTAAGTTTTGAGTCCTAAATCGGAGGTTTTCCTAGAAGATCCAAAATTAGGGGTTTTCTTACTCTTTATGATACATGAAACCCTAATGCATACATATACATTGTAACTAGGTTAAAGTGGTCTTGGATACAACCAAGTTGGTGAAAGAAATAAATAGGACTCTACATTAAGGTATGTGTGATCCTATGTATGTCCAATCCTATGTATGTATGAGTGTGTACACTTGTTCCTTAAGTTGGGAATTTTGATATCCAACCCTAAATTTCCAATGCGGCATATCCTTAGCCTTTAATCTTTATATTTCCTTCTTGTGGCACCTTTACTTTAATTACTTCGTGGGTTTTGAACCCCCCTACTATATTGCTTTTATTTCCACTCTGCCAATTTAATTTACTCAGCATGATGAATTATTGACTAAATAACTAATGTAGTGTACATGTGTACAACCACCCATAGTTGGGAATGTGCTATTTTTTCTAGGGGAATGTGATTACTCTCCCCATTTATATATACATACATACATATATATATAGGGCCCATCTTTATTGCCCGCGCGGGTAGCTACCCGCCCACCCTTCCAACCACCTTTTTTCAAAAAAAAAAATCGCAATTACAGAGGACCATTTTGTCTAGCTCCCCAAAACATTTCATCCAAAAATAATATCATTTGCCCCCCCCCAAATCAAAAAACCCGTCCTTATATATATTTGCTGTATATTTTGTACAGAGTTACTTTTTTGGCCAACAGAGTTACTTTTTTGACACCATAGTTACTTTTTTTACAATAGAGTTACTTTCTTAGCCAGGAGAGTTACTTTTTTGGCTGTCGGGTAGTGAAAATCCCGGCTACCCGCGCGGGCAATGAATGAACGCCCATATATATATATATATATATATATATATATATATATATATATATATATATATATATATATATATATATATATATATATATATATATATATATATATATATATATATATATATATATATATATATATATATATATATATATATATATATAGGTGTTTGGGAATGTATTACTCTCCCTCACCTATTGGTTGAGGTTAGGTAGGTGCCTCAACCCTATATTAGTTTTTGTAGTCATAATGTTATTCATGCATGTAACTTTATTATTGTTTATATATATATATATATATATATATATATATACATATATATAGGTGTTTGGGAATGTATTACTCTCCCTCACCTATTGGTTGAGGTTAGGTAGGTGCCTCAACCCTATATTAGTTTTGTAGTCATAATGTTATTCATGCATGTAACTTTATTATTGTTTATCATGGCAGACTTCTTATTTATTACATGCCTCATAATTTTGACCATATTAGCATAGTAAATCTTTATGATGCAATATTTTGGTTTATAATTGTCCTTATTCCTTTAATTGGCACATACTTTATTTCTCCTCTTATTGGGTGATCTCAACCACCCTGGTTTAGCATCAGAGTGTGCAATAGGAGAATGATGGAATAGCCTAAGATTAGGGATAAGGAGTTCATGCTTTCATCTTGGACCTATCCCTTAAGTTATTTCTTGGAGATAGATTGATGTAGTTTAGTTTCCCTCTATCTTAAGATCCATATTTTGTTGTACATATCATGTACACCCTTATCGGGAAAATTTTGATGTGCATTTTTATGAAATTGAATATAGTCAATGTTTCAAATTTCTTTGCTATTCATTGGTATTTTTTTACCATTATTAGTAAAGGGGTGATTAGCACTTATTTACAAACACCTTCACCAATGATATCCCCTTCTTGCATCGAGTCTTTTGCCTTGAAGGATTTACCCCCGCTAGTCCAGGATCTTCAATCTTGACCTTCTTCTTCACCTTGGTGAAGCTTTTGCACATTCTCCTTCATCTTAGAGAAGCTTTGCACCTTCTCCTTATCTTGGAGAAGCTTTCACCAACTTGCACTAGAAGAAAGGGGTTGGGGAAAGGGAAGGTTTAAAAGTTTTACACATACAATAAAATAGCTCTCTCACAAAGATCCTATCTCACTCATATGGACGTTTTGATTTGCAAACAAGAGAGAGAAAGAGGCTCAAGTGGACTGTATACACTCAATCATAGCTAGAAGCTTGAATAGCATGAAGGAGAAACCTTGGAATGAACTCCTATTTATAGTTGGGAGTGACCAGTAGAGGCTAGGAGAACTATGAAACATTTTATAGTCGTTTAAGGTTTTGAAAAGGCTATAATTTTTAGTTTTGCAACACTCTGATGGCTAGAATCACTTTTTCTGCACTTTTCATACAATGCATTCAGTAAAGTTATAATAAAGGTAACTTGATCGGTTGCACTATATGACAAAGCAAATTTGAAGCATCGGTCGAGTTTATCCTGGATGAAACTCGACCAATCGCTTAAAATTTTAGTTTTTCAAATGAAGGGTGTCGGTCGATTTTTGTGTATGGAAACTCAACTGCACCTGGACATTCTCAAAATGCATCAAGGGTGTCGATCAAGTTTTATCATAGGAGAAACTTGATCGAAAAACACTTTTTGATGTATTTCAGAAAATTCCATTAGAGTGATTAAACGTTTGAATTTAGGGCTCTTGATTTTTTTCCCATCTTTTTTTGAGGTTAAGGGTTGGTCTTATATTCAACTAATCACCATAATCATACAAAACCAGTGGAGAGATGAAGGGAGGTACCAGCTCCCCCACCTGTCCAAAGTCATCGCCAACATCCAGGGCCCATTTGGCCAAGGCATGGGCAACTTTATTACAACTTCTAGGAGCAAAAACAAAGGAAATTGATGTGAAAGACAAAGCTATACTACGTATATCGTCTATGAGCAGACCAAGATGGTCTGGTCGATGCGTTTGTCCGATGAGTTTGAGATGTAAAGTCTGAGAATCCATCTCACAGATTAGGTCCATGTATCTCTTCTCAACAGCTTGGTGTAGGAAGTAGAGGAGAGCGTTGGCCTCTCCCATTTCCACAGATACTATAGCATGCTTCCTCGACGTGAAAATGTTGGCGATCCTCCCGTTGTAGTCCCACACCACCCCTCCAACCCCAATAATGCTGTTGTCGCCCATCACAACATTGGTGTTTAGTTTCAGGCTGCTCTGGGGCGGCTTCCTCCACCTTTGGTTCTGCTGCTGAGCTCTCTCCCCGTCACCGGTGATGGCACCAGCCATGGTGTTTTTGTAATCTGCAATGATCCCTGCGTATCTGCTAATGACCATTCTCTTGTCCATTATCTCCTGATTGAACACCTTCTGGTTCCTCCAGTGCCACAACCCCCACCAGACGCCTGCAGCCAAGTCAAGCTCGTCCCAAGAAAGGTTCTCAGTCAGATACTAGAGTCTGTCGATTAGAGGATGCTGGCCAGACCTCATAATCTTCTCCTTCAGTGGGTGTGTGTTCCACAACTGTTGCACTTCTGGGCATTCGAACAATAGGGGAGCAATTGTCTCCTTCTCGGTATGACACGTTGGGCAGTGAAAATCCACATCGCAATGGTGATCATGTAGTCTGCCCAGCGTGGCTAGGCTTCCAGTGCAGACTTGCCACATAAAGTGTGAGAGGCGCGGCAGCCACTGAGCATTCCAGACCCAAAGCCAGGTCGGTTCATTTTGCTCCCTACGGCTCCGCATATACTCCTCACGGCCAAGATGACCCATCCAGTAGGCTGAGCGAGTCGTGAAATCTCCTCTCGGTCCCGACCACTAGAACGGAGAGTCAGACGGTCTCCTCGAGCTGAGTGGTGTGTTCAAGATTGCCTCTCCAGCTTCTTGTAGGAAAATGGCATGCACCTCCTCCTCATCCTAGCCACTGTGTTCCCGATTAAAGAGATCACTGAACTGTAAGGACGGGTATTCCTCCTATACCTCCAGACATTCGTCTCCCAAAGTGCCTTGTAAGTTCATAACCCACCTACTACTCCATAGATCCACTAGTGATCCGTCTCCCACCCTCTAGCTAACCCCTTTGCAAATCAATGCCTTCGCCCCCCATATGATCCTCCATGTATAGCTCAGGCTATATCCTCTGTGTGCTTCCAAAATGGATGAATGTGGGTAGTATTTTGCTTTGAGAACCTGAGAGACTAGTGAGGACGGTTTCGTGAATAATCTCCAGACTTGTTTTGCAAGAAGAGCTTGGTTGAAACTTTGTAAGTCCCTAAAACCCATGTCGCCTACTTTTTTTGTTTGCACAGCCGCTCCCAACACTGCCAGGCTATTCTTTTCTCATTGCCCTTCGCACCCCACCAAAAGTTGGCCACACAACTATGAATCTCATGGATGAGTGTGTAAGGGAGTTGAAACACACTCATAATATAAGACGGTATGGCTTGTGCTATGGATTTAATGAGAACTTCTTTCCCCAGTTTTGACAGGAATTTTTGCTTCCATCCTTGTAGCTTTTTCCAGATACGTTCTTTGACAAAATTGAAAACTTGTCACTTTGATCGTCCAATAGCAGTTGGAAGACCCAAGTACTTAGCATGTTTGTCTACTTCTCTCATGTTAAGAATCTCCTGCAAGCTTCCTCGAACACACGCATTGACTCCTTTACTAAAGACAACCTCAGTCTTGTCATAGTTGATTTTCTGGCCTGATGCTTGTTCATACTGGCTAATAATATTAGCTATGGTCAAGCATTCATTCTGAGTTGCTCTAGTGAAGAGGATACTATCGTCTGCAAAGAACAAGTGAGAAATATGTGGAGCAAGGCAGCACACACTAAGCCTGTGCACACGCTTGCTGTCAGTAGCATGAATAATGGATGTAGAGAAAGCTTCGGCACATAAAATTAAGAGATAGTGGAGAGAGGGTCACCCTGTCGTAGGCCGCGGGATGGATTCATCTCCGAAGATCGGTCCCCATCAATGGCAAAAGAGTGGCTAACTGAGGATACACAGTCTATAACACGACGTCGCCAAAAAGCTGAGAATCCCATTTTCTTCATGACATGGTCTAGAAAATTCCATTCGACCCTATCATAAGCTTTTGACATATCCAATTTAATTGCCATGCTCCCCTTTTTTCTATTGGTGCCCTTTTTCATTTTATGAAATAGCTCATAGGCGATGAGGGCATTGTCAGTTATCAACCTGCTCGGAATAAAAGCACTCTGGTTCTGAGAAATGATCCTGTCCATCATAGGCTTCATCCGGTTTGCCATAACTTTTGTGACAATCTTATATACGACATTGCACAAGCCGATGGGTCGGTATTCAGACATTTCCTTCGGTTGTTCCACCTTCGGTATGAGCAAACCTAAGGTAGAGTTCACCTCCTCTATAGAAACTTCGCCTTTCCACCAACCTTTGATGTAATTAGATATATCCTCCCCCACAATGTTCCAAAAATTTTGGAAAAACATTGCTTTCATGCCATCAGGGCCCGAGGCTTTGTTTGGATGCATGTGCTTTAGAGCCATGTGGATCTCTTCATCTGCTATATCTCTCTCTAGTAAGGAGTTCATATCATTAGAAACCTTTCTAGTAATGCCAACCGTAGCTTCCTCAAAACCAGAGGGGTTGCTGGTTTTAAATAGCTTGTCAAAAAAATTTAAGATTACCGCAGTGATGTCCTTGTCTTCAGTGCACCACTTCCCCTCACCATCCTTTAGACCAGCTATGTGATTTCTACTTCTTCTATGGGATGCCTTAAGATGTAAATACTTTGTGTTCTTGTCACCACCCTTCATTTAATTCACCCTAGCTCAGGCACACCAGTAATCGTCCTTCAGCCTATTCCAGTACTCAAGCTTTTTTGAGAGAGCTTCACATCTTTTTAGGACATTGCTATCAGGTGCTTTGGTTTGTTCTTCTTTTAGTAAGTCCTCCGTCTCTTTTATCATCTTTTTCATTTGTCCAAATTTTTTCTCCGCCCACTCTTCGAGTTTCAGTTCGCACCCTACAATCTTTTCCTGTAAACTACCCCTCATGCCTTGCGCCCAAGATTCTTCTACAATCTGTCCACACTCTGGGTCCTGGAGCTAGTAAGGTTCAAAATGGAAATATCTCTCTTTTTTCTTGTTCTGCCCTTGTCTCTTGTCAAAGGAGATGATGATCAGTGAGTGGTCAGACATATATCTCGGTAATTGGAAGACTTTGCAGTAACTAAAAAGTTGCCTCCATTCAAAGGTAGCCAGGGCCCTATCCAGCCTTTCGTGAACCAGCGTTTCCATAGATAAACCCCTCTCCCAGGTGAAGGGGCTGCCCAAAAATCCAAGGTCAAGGTGAGCACAATCATTAATGACGTCTCTGAAGTCCTACAACCACCTCTCTGCCTTTGGTGGACCACCAAGTTTCTCTTCATTTGATGTAATCTCATTGAAATCTCCAAAGAAAATGACCGGAAGATCGCTTTGTGCTTTTAATTCCCTCATTAGATCCAAGGTCTTGTATTTATTTGTTTGTTCCGACCACCCGTAGATACCAATTGCCCTCCAAGCTGAATTGTTCACTGCATCCTTAATTGTCAGGTCTACGTGTCTCTGTGAGAAAGATACCAAAGTCACATCAATATCCTTCCACCACATCCCAAGACCCCCCGCTCATCCCACACTGGGGATGCGCACGCCTTCTGTGAAGCCACACTTCCTGCAAACTCTCTCTAACTATGTATCACCAATCTTGGACTCTGAGATGAAGACCAAGGACGGACGTTCCCTCCAGCACCAGCTCCGGAGGGCATCTGAACTGCCAGGTTTGCCCATACCCTGACAGTTCCACGCTAGGATTTTCATTTTTTTTCATGTGCCCGGTCAACACCAGAGCCCGCTACTTGAGATGTAATCCATCCCTCTTGTGCTTCCCCCTTCCCTATAAACTGTTTCTTTAAAAACTCTCCGTTTTCTGTGTGGCAGCTATCATCAATAAGCATGGGGTCTTCCGACCTTATCCTTTTTCCCACACTGTTTCTCAGATCTGCATCAAGGATAGGTTCGTCTTCCTACAAAAAGTTTCGGCGTTTGACAATGTATGGTTTCTTCAGCTTCAGTTCATTCCTCATCTCAGTTGACATATTTCCACCAGTCCGGTAAGGTGAGGCTCTCTTTTTTTGACCCCTTGTCAGCTTCCTCATTTCCACCCATCCGCCCTCGAAACTTATTCTCCCCTCTGTTGGATCTTGAACCCTTGTCGACGCAGTATAGGAGTCTCCTTCATTACTATGTTCTTTCGATTTCTGTCCGTTTGCCCAAGATAACACCTCCTCTACTTCCTTGTCTGTCTCTTTCTCTTCCCCATTGTCTTCACCTCTCGACTCCTGTGAGGTGTTGTTGGCATTGCTAGGGCCCTTGTGAGTTGGGGGGATCGTAATGACCACTGCGCCCTCCATTGTTGGAACTCTATAGTCATACGCTGCCATCTTTTGGGTTCCCTTATTCCCTTCAGTCACAGCCTTCTCCATCGGCTAGTGTAAAGTCTCATCTTTATCCTCCCGATTAGGGTTCCGGTGCAAGATCTCCCCAGATCCTCCATCTTTGTCTCTGTTCAGCTTCTCAACATTATGGTCGTTCAAGTTTGCTTTGCTTTGAAGCTCATCCATCCAGGTCCCTCCCGAGTCTGCCTCGTCTCTCCTTGCTGGGGTTCGACCATCGTCCTTCCCTCTATCACATCTGGCTTCTCTCTATATCATATGTAGAGGTGTCGTGTTCACCGGCTTGGTGTAGAAAGTTAGAGCCCTCTTCGTTGTGCCTTCGCCAAAGATTTCTTCCGTCACCGTCAAACGTGGTTTCCTCGGCGAGTCCCGTTCCGTGTAGCTTCTTCCCCTTCCGCCTCTAGGGTGCAGTCCCTATCCACATGGCCTAAAAGACCACATAGGTAGCAAAAGTTTGGTAATCTTTCATATTTGATCTCCAGCGGTATTTCAGTACCCTTTTATCCTTAATTCTTTGCGCCCTCTTCAGCGGTTTGGTGACGTCCAGTCTGATTCGGACTCTAGGTGCCACCTCCCAACCCAGTTCGTCTCTGTCAACTGCCATAACCCTCCCAATCTTTCCGGCAATCAAGCGTATAGCTGCCTCCGACCGGTGGCACAGTGGGAGACCATAGATCTGAATCCAAAAGGCATTTTCTTGCAACATCAGTGTCTCTGGTCTGTCACCTTCCTCGACTTCCTTTGTGAGTAGGAGTCTATTCTCGAAGTTCCAGGGGTCGCCATCAAGAACTTTCCTTTTGTCCTTCCAGTGTAATAATTGTATTATGAAGACCACCAGATCTACTTGCTTGAAAAGCACTTTGTGTGATAGGGCCCAGGCTTGTGTGAGCGTTCTTTTCATTGCCCAGAAATTAAAAGGCATGTTTGTTAGGAGTCTTGCAGCCAGTGCCAGGCCGACGTGATTCTCTTGACTCCCCTGCTCTTCCGTGCTTAGATCGATTATGTCGTCCACTTCATCATCCTCCAATCCTAGTTGTGCGCAACGAGTAGCCAAGTCCTCTGCCATCTTTGGGATACCGAGACTACGGAGAATAGCCTGCAGACCCACCTTGAACCTGCAAGAGTAAGGATAACCACGAGGGAGATTAGGATTTCCACGAAGGAGAGGGAGGGCTCCCACCGCCGTTCACTAGTCGCCAGAGCAACTAGGGTTCGGATGGGAGAGAGGTATGTGAGGGCCAACTTATTCCCATCTTAGTTACAAGTCATAATATTAATACAAATGATTACAAAAATCATCCTAAGGATTTTAGGGTGCTTTCTACAAAAGTGCATGTGCATTGCTTTTGACTTGAACTTGATCAAGCTAGGGCTTGATTGAATTGATCCTTTTCATGTACCTAATACCTAAAATCACTCTTAGATAAACATATTGCATACATATGAATGAAATGGTTAAGTCATTATCAAATTATGGACAATGTATAACTCTTAGGTCCACAGTCCTTGCATCCAATGGGGGTCAATGTTGAGATTGAAATTGTCCAGTACTTTGTCGTAGTGGTTGAAGTTCCTTCAATGAAGGATGGATGCCCCTACTTATAGATGTTGGTTTGTGCCCAATGTAACCTAAGAATGGGGATACCTTTCTTGGGCTCCATGTCTCAGGGCACATGGAAAAGGGAACTTGCCTTGGGGCATGCTCTTCGTGACTCTCAGTGGCAGGGAGCTTTGCAAACTTTTTGTCCGTGCATGGTAGGTCACAATACACTCGTCGATGGTTGGATGCTGACTTGGCTTAACTGAAGGACCAACTATTTGACCATCAGTGGGTATAGGAAGGTTGAGCATTGTCCTAAAGTGTGGATTAAGCATGGGTATGTATTGTAGGATGGGCATTGGTAGCATGGAGCTTTGTTGTAGGTTGTACATGTAAGTTCTTCATCCACATCTAGATGTTGATCGGTCATCAGAGTGTTGCTCAAGCATTATACTATGCTACATGACTGGCATTGATTATTATCAGTGGGACAAGCATCAAGATCCAGGGGAGACCCAGCAAGGCTGGTCATTGATGCTCTCTTTAGAGGACTAGACATTAGTGTGATTCATAGAATTTGTGTTGGCAAGGGGGTGGACTTTCGATCGGTGTATGAACACCGATAGAATGTTTGAGCTTATTGGTCCATCAAGAATGGTGTGGTATCTTTAGGTACTTCATCAGTTAATGAGCCAATGTCTTTCTTACAAAGCTCGTTGGTATTGTCCTATGTTGCCAAAGCAGTCATCAGTCATTGACTCCTTCAAACTAGTGGAATTGATATGCACTTGCTATTCTCCTGCAAAGAAGATGTATTATAAAAAAGAGGGGAAATATTTCTAAATCCAAGTAAAAGTGAGATTTATTGACTTAAAGCCTTGGGCCTTGGCCCAAATGGGTAGGCAATTTCCATTGATACACCCATTACATGACATCTCACTTTAGCACTTAGTGTGATACCTAGGTCTAGAAGAGCCTCAATCCATCTCCTCCTCAAAAATGAGGGTCCTCCTTGTATAAGAATAGGCTACAAATACTAGGAAGAATCATCTATCACTGAGATAGTGTGGTGATTGGTGGCTTAAGGTTTGGCGTCTCAGCTTTTTGGCTTTGCTAAGGGAAGAGGATGAAAAGGAGGTAACCTTGTCAGATGTTGTTAAAACACTTAAGCACATAACCATCCTTGGAACACAGAATGCACATCCTAAAGGTTTAAATTGATCCCAATCACCCAATTCATACAAAGGAGGCTCATATTGATATGAACCTCGAAATAAATTAGAAACTAGGTGTAAATGCATAATCAAAACATATTGGAGGGAGTACCTACAGCTGGTGCCATATATCATGAATTGGAAAAAAAATATTTACTTCAAAATAAACCTTTTTTATAAAATAACTTGGCACCTCATGTAAACAAATAAAAAATAATAAGAAGAAAACATTCAAATAATATAAATTCTAAATGAAACATCATGACCATCCTCTTGAAGGATCATAGTTACTACCTTTGAAGGTGAAGATGCAAGCCATTCTAAGTAATAGGAGAATAGTCTCTTCCAATAGGGAACATATCGTGAGTCATATTCTTATGATTCAAGAACATCTTCACAATCACCTCTTGAACTTTTATAGAGTTGATCATTAACTTCTTGAAGAAAGATAGAAGTGATTCAATATGGTATGCACATTATCAATGGTTAAACGGCATCAACACTGACATTACATAGCATGGAACCCAATACTCCACTTAGAAAGATGGTCTATCATAAAAAGTCAGGCATGGAAACTTCACAGTATGAGTTATCAAGATAGAACTCATCCCCAATGTACGTCCACTGGTGTCAAGCTAGTAAGACATTGAACCAGATAACCCTGCATCTATAAAGGCGCACCAACTAGAATATGCAGCAAGTACTCCTTCACAATTATATAGTGAGGATTGGAGGATTCCATAAACCTAGCAGGACATGTACACATTCCCAGATAAATATGCAAGATCTTGAAGCATCCCCTCATCTTCCTATGACTATGCTTCATTTAAGCACTCATATAACTTGGTCAATATCAAAGGAAGAACAATTTATTTCCTCTAGATTACAAACATGACTCTAGAGACAATATTCACCACTTGACCATCACTCTCTCCAAAGAACATTTCAACTAGGATGATTAGTGTTTATGCCTTCAAGCAGGACATGTCTGGAGTTCAACACCATGACGTGTGTCACAAAACTATTTGTTACCCAAATCCTAACTTCAACTGACTGTGATGTCAATGGTGATAGGACCTATGTGTCTGTCCCTAGCATGGTATTATAAAAGTGAAAATGTGTAAGAGTAAAACTTAGCATACATGAACATATAATCATAATCTCAACATTCGACAAGTATCATTAACAAACATCCTTTTATTACAAGATTTCAATTACAAGTTGAGAGTCAATATACACATGTCTGCTCATGTACACTAGGGATCTTACAACTAGTACACCTGACATAGTGCACCAAACCCATCAACTTCTAGTCATCTCTGAATCTATAAAATATGTGAAACAAGGTGGGTAAAGCACACAAGGTGTTGAGTACAGGGCTAAAAGATGCATATACATAAGTTTTTCATAATTTGAAAATATTTGCATAAGTAAATAAAACAAGAATAAACATGTTAAATTCTTAGAAAAATGAGAACTCATATTTTATGTCATTTTAATCCAATTATACTGACATGATTATGTTTTTCATCGTGCATATTTTTCAACATATTTGTATTTTAGAGTTTAGGTAGTCTCACCTTCTCCTGTGTCATGTCAACTCATGTAAAGAGGTTACTATTTTTATATGTCCCTTGCTAGAGGTCCTCCTTTGTATAGAGATTGAGGCTCATCTTTGTCTCAAACCATATATCACTAACCATATCTAGACATGTACAAAAATACACACAAGCAAGCATTCCAACCCACAAGCTATGTTTAGCATATCAATCAAGTCACACAAGGTGCTAGGTTTAGCTACGGTCACATGGTTCAACTCATTTCATATCCTCAAATCATACTTGACCCATTCAAAACAAATTTAGGTCATCATGAAGAAAGTTCAGACCATCAACATCGACATCATTATCAACATCATCATTTTCATCATCATCATCATCATCATCATCATCATCATCATCATCATTATCATCTTAGGTTTTCTAGACTACTTACTAGCCTGACCTTTATTGTGTCTTTAGACAACTCTAGAGACTACAAACTAGCATCTAAACACTTTCATCTAGACTTGATGTACATCTCTTTCTCTTAGCTTACATGGACATTAATTACTTACCGGGTGGGGTAACATTTTCATATGTACATATACTAATATTTGAAATAGGTTTTCTCCAATGTTGAAATAGGCGATGGAAACCACCGCACTCCATTTGAATAAAACCAAAACCAAAAGTGAGTTGCCACACTCATTAGGCAGTCTAGTACCATGAAACCTAGAGAACTAGTAAGAACAAGGTGTACACTTATGTAGCTACGCTAATCACATGCGCGGAAATTATGTCTAGAGTTGAAATAAGAACACCCTTTTCACACTCCTGAACTACACACCATACTATAGGACAAAATGAGGAGAAAAGAAAGATTCTAGGGATTGCACAAGTCTACACCTAGTTCTAGAACATCTTAGTTCTAACCTAAAGGCCAAGTCAGCTTAGTCCACAAAGGACACCATATTAAGCTTCTAGGGTTGAGATGTAAAGTGAGTTTAGTTTGTGTTTCATGTGAGAAATGTTGGTGTAGTTATTGTTCATGCTCTGATACAATCTATCATGAAATTGTTCGTTATCCAAATCCTAACTCCAAATGACTATGATGTCAATGGTGATAGGACCTAAGTGTTCGTCCCTAGTATGGTATTATCTAAGTGAAAATGTGGAAGTGTAAAGCTTAGAATACATGAACATATAACAAGATAAAATCACCAATCATAATATCAACATTCAACAAGTATTGTTAAGCAACATCCTTTTATTACAAGATTTTTATTATAAGTTGAGAGTCAATATACATAAGTTTTCTCATGTACACTAGGGATCTTACAACAAGTACACCTTACATAACTCACCAAGCCCAACAATTTTTAGCCATATCTAAACCTATAAAATATGTGAAACAAGGTGGGTCAAGCACACGAGGTGTTGAGTACGTGGCTGAAAGATACATATACATAAGCTTTGCATAATTTGAAAAGATCTATAGAAGTAAAAAAAAATAAGAATAAACATGCTTAGTTCTTAGAAAAATGAGAGCCCATGATTTATGTCATTTTACTCCAATTATACCAATGTTATCATGTATTCGTAAGGCCTTTGACCAACTTCCCATTGGAAGGGTCCGTAAGGGTGCTCAAGATTAGCTAACCCTTTTATACATAAGGGACCTCAAGGAAATTGCCAAGAGCTAACCCTTTTATCGACATGGTCTTCCCTATCTTGACAACTCAAGTAGGATTCTCAACCTTGTGTCTTTACCCTAAGAATACATGTAGGTGCACAAGATTTGTATAATGGAGTTTCTATATTATGATTGCAAGTTATAAAACAGTGACGAGATAAACGTCGAGTACAATACTACATGGAAATATTTGAGCAAGTAAACAAGCATACATATGTATCACATTTCAAACAAGAAAGACATAGTGATATAATTATTTTTATCCCATATCTAATTTCATATATTTCATATCCTATCCTTGACCATCTAGATCACAAGCAACCACCTGGTTAACATAAGATTACATACATGCATTAGATTCTCATCATTAACCATAGCTAGCTTCATGTTAGGGGTTTTGGCCAAGTCAGGTTAATGGTTGGTTAATTACATGTTTAGTGATCTTTTACTAGTTTAGAGGTCATCTAGGAGGTGTGGTTCAAGTTCCAAGTCATTCTAAGGTTCTATGCATTATATATGACCATTAAAAGATTCATGTTTCTCATACACATTCTAATCAAAAGGACTCACAAAAGGGTAAGAAGGGACATAGTTCATCAAGTCAAAAGGTCCAAGCATAAGAGGTGATTTATATCAGGAAAGTATGGACAAAAGAATCACATTCTAATATGGGTGGATGTCCCCTAGGGTTTAGGCATCATATTCCCAACCTAGGGTATCAACATTCTTACATACATGCAAGCATCAGCGTAGTTCATATGCCATTATGGGTCAAGATATAGATTATATGGGACATCCACATTAAGACAACCAGAAGGGAGGATACTTCCTAATTAAAGAGGATAGGACATATGATTAAGGTTCACATTAAGAGTAGGGCACAAGCAATGCAAGTAAGCCATGTGTGTCACACTAGGTCACCACTAATGGACTTAAAGTTACATGTAGCATCATAACATAGAATGGGGAGATCATGAATGTTAGCATCCTAAAAAGTCATAGGGATACCGATTTTAAGGAACTAACATATTTCATTACCAAAAAGGGGCTAAGGTCATTATATGAATCAAGTGTAGCATGTATCATCATAAAAGGGTAACAATCAAGCATACTTAGTTTCATATGTAGCCACCATAGAAAAGGGGATTAGGGAAAGTTATTAGAGTCCTGAGGTGTGACATAGCTACTAATTGTGAAGTTGATTAGCATCAAACAACAATAATAAGCAATATTATCAAGTTAGGGTAAGGTATATAATCATAGTCAAATTACAAGTCACTTATGTACAAAAGAGTCCTTTAAGAGAAATGAGGGTGATTATGACCCTCTTATAGAAATGCACAAAGTACTAGTTCATGATTAAGAGGGTGAAAGTTCATCAAAGTTCCAAGCTTGACCATAATTAGCATTAAAAAGTACTCAACATGACTAAAGTTGTCATTTTCAAGGAATTGGAAGAACAAACATTGGATTTGGGATATGGGAAGTGTAGGTCTCGTCGGGCTGATGAATTTGGTATATAATTTTGCCTAATTTGTCCAAGGGATGAGGAAGCTAACATTTTTACAAAACTTACATCAAGAACTTAGATAAAATTGAGATGGGGCGTTACCATCATTTGATGAGGTAGTTGGGCCATCGATCTTGAATTGAACTGCTCTCGTATGTGTGCCTGGGCTCCCTTGCACTCATGTGGCGGGTTGCTTTCCCACCGATCTTGTCATGGTAGTGAGTCTACCCAACACCATCCACTGCTCGCCATTTCCTCCATACCCTGAGGTCATGGTCGTTGTTAGATCTGGGTCATCCATTATTACGTGCACCCTAGGATGGACCGTGCTCCATTGTCATCCTCTTAGCCAGGCTGCTCGACACAACAAGTGGTCCAACGCGGAAAAGTTTACTGGAGTTTGCACCAGTGGCCTCTCTAGAGCACCAAGTCTCTCACCTAGGATCCATTCAAGTTGAATGAGCTCCAACAGAGCCATCTCACCCATTGGCCCTCCCTAAAAGTGGCCAGGGCATGCTGGTGCTAAGAAATGAAGGCAGCGGCACCTCCCTAAGAAAGGGAGAAGATGGCACAACTAGGAGGGTGTTGGAGTGTGCAAAAATGTGAGAAAGAAGAGGGAAATGAAAGGGTAGGTAGATCAAGGCTTTTGCCTATGTTTCCTTCATATAAGGGGCTAAGGAAGGTGTTGGTTGGTGGAGCTTGGTGTGGTATGTGGCGGCTAGTGTGGCTTGTGCTGGCAGTGTGTACAGAGAAGGGGGAGACGATTCCCCGGTCCTTGGATTTCACAACACCACGATCAAATGGATGAGAAAATACATGGATTAGGGTTTGGGACCAGCCTTGGAGGCTTCTAGGCTATGTGCCTAAGTTTGAGCCCAAGAAGGTACAAATGCCATAAAAATCGATTAAATCAAGTGTAGCTTAAGCCAAACTTCATAAAGGCATAACTTGGGCTCTAAAGGTCTAATTGAGACAATTTTTGCACCGTTGGATTTAGAATTGAGGGTTCTAACACTTGGCATATATTAGGGAGCATGAATATCATATTGAATAGTCTCAAAATTGCTTACAAGAGGGTTATATGTTATGAGCTTAAAACTTAGGTCCATGGGCAAACTATCTCATGAATGTGAATATCAAGCATATAGTGATCAAAATGGGTCCTCAACACAGTCAAGTCATGAAACTGAAGTTAAATTGAGTGACATGGTTCACAAAGGAGAGAGAAGGAGCATAATCTAGGTAAGGGAATGTAACACCCCTCCTTATGATATATAATATAACTGGGCGGAAGCTTTCATCTTGAAGAGGGATGTCACATTTATGAAATCATAGCAAATAAACACATAATTTATCATTGATATTCATATGTTGTTCTTTGAATAATTAACTACAATTGAGTTCTATGATATATTTAAACATTTCTAAACATGGGAATCTATTCAGGAAGGTAAACATGATTGGATCACCTAGTATGAATGGCACCACACCAATTAGCTCTTGAAGGTCGTCTAATCCTTGCTTGCTCCTCTTGAGTCATTACTTGCTCCAACTCTTGGGGACAACATCCCCATTCATGCAAAGGGGGAAAATGACACATCAGTAAAAGGTACTGGCACTTTATTATATGATCAAAGTAAATATACTTGACATGTAAGAAAACTTGACATAAGTTAACTATAAGCATTCTTGATTTATTATTAACATGAAGAATTGAATAGAAAATGTATGCACCCCTCTATGACGCATGCTTAGGAGCACGTGATTGTTAGGAAAGCCCTTGATTATAGGAAAGCCCATGACACCCCCTTGAGGTCCATGATTTGGGAGCATATAAAGACTATTTCAATTCTAATTAACTTGATCATTAACATGACATCAACATTAACATAATCATGATTCTTGAACTTAGAATTGATGTGAATTCGCCTTCTTTACATGATCTCTTCACACGGTGGGATTTCTCCCTCTTGATCATTAACATGAATTTCATGAGTCATTAATTATAAACCTTAATCATAATGAACAATTTAATCATAGGACATAACATATAGCAATTATCAAGCAATAATATAGAGTGATCATGATTAAAACATTAAACTTGCAATAATAATGTCTACTTTGTACTTAACATGCAAACAATCATAATTACTTATGCTCAACAGCATGACCCATTTACTTTTGAGCAATGTAGATCCTAAGATAGTCTTCCTAATTATTGTGTTAACACTAGGTCAAACTTCCTCTTATCTTTATTAGGCTCTAAACACCTATCCATAAACATCATTAATCAATATCTTGTATTGATCTTATGTTTAACTAAGGTGCATTTGGGTTTGAATGCATTAGGGTTAAGGCTCATTGATCAACATCATTAACTTAGGAAAACTAGATTGACTTAGATCATATTAATTACATGTAACACATAATTAGGGTTTCATGGGTCAAATTAGGGTTTCAAATAAAACATCGAAATGGAAATGCAAATCATGGATTAAAAATCATAAAATCAGTTTTCTCTCAAAAAAATCCTTTCCAATGACTATTTATTCATAATTTTTTGATCATCCTTTGATTTACTGTGAATTTTCCAACAGTGGCCAATCTAAATCACTAAACAATATTCTTGACACTTATTAAATGAAAAAATAAGATCGGTGTAATTGAAAGGGAAAAGATTAGAGAACCATAGTTGTGCTATATATAAAATCGATGTAGTGATAGTAAAATCATCATTAACCATAGATCCAAGTCGCGGGTCAGATAATTCAAGGGCTCATTGAAATATCAAAATACCCTCGAAACATGAATTACACAATTAATATCACAAGGTTATGAAGGTCATTCTCATATTTTAGTTCTTCAACTCATCTCCATGGCTAGCACACAACTCCAGCCATGGTCGAGGAGCTTCTAGGGAAACAAAACTACATATTAGTATGAATCAACGTATAAGAAGGCATCAAACCACTTTGTCAGATCAAGGTGAAGCCAAGGGAACAATCTCCTAGTAAAACGACCAAAAATGCCTCAAAACAGCATGTTGGTTGTCATGAAATAGAACATCTCAGATTGGGTCCAAGAGCTCCACAGTGGAGTTCAAACGTGAAGAGGAACGATGAAATTACCTTCGGAAATTCCTATAGATGCTCAAGGTATACTTTTCATGGTCGGAGGAAGCCAGGAGTAGGCAAGGTGGTGAGCACTGGCAAACACTTCCAAGCTAGGCTATAGGATACAATGACTCGAGAAAAACCAGAGCAAACCAACGAAGCAAAACAAAAGAAGGAATTTCACATATGCTTACAACATGTTCAATTGTGGAGAAGTCGACACTTTCAACAGTAGAGGGACCAAGGTCACTGGAGAACCACACTGAGTAGGATTAGGATCTTGGAGGTATGGGGGAACAAATTGAAGGTGGAGGAGCGTTCGGTGGTGATTGGTAGTGCTATACAATGCCTTAAACAGGCAAGCAATTGGTCAGAACCATCTCTACGACCTTGGGGTGGAGAGGCTATGGAGAGCCCGATTTGGGCATTTAGCTAAGAGGTTATAAGAGGAGGTGTGTTATGGATTGTTGGAAATGGTAGGGCGAGGTTCATTGGTGAAGACATCTCATAATATGATGGAGTAATGAGGGGGAATGAGGTCGGGGAAGATCAGCCATGTGTAGTAGTGTTGACCCGCAGACATTGCTGAGGTAGTTAATGACCTCTAGATTGTCTGATCGCGGGATGATTAAAGCACAACCTTTAGATTGTGTGAGAAAAGTAAAGGAAATAAATCAACCGTGTGACAACAAATAAAATTGGAACTTTAGGGAAAATCAATGCAATTAATTAAATCAGATTCAAACCTGGGTCAAACCATATTCAAATGTACTTTAATTTATTTGAGGGTTCAAAATGGGTCAAATGAGTTAAAATTTGAACCATATACTAATTTTAGGGTCTAGAACATTCCTATATAATTAGATTTGGGTTTTTTTCATGTTTGGCCCATGATTTCTAAATTGTCTATAACCTTAATTAAAAGGCATTAAAGGTAATATAATTTGAAAAGACTCCTAATATTGAATCCTTGAGTCATCATTCTGAGTTTTACTCATTCAATAACCACATGGTCACCTCTTTAACCTCTTCCTATGTCTTATGGTCATTTTGGAGGAGTGAGAAAATGAAATAGGATTAATATGAGTTGATTGATATACATAATGCATAATTGAAAGTGAAATATGAAGTTGAGTCTTATTTTGAATTTTCTCATCTTATTTTGTATAAGGACAACAATTGTAGGTATTTTTATTAAAACCACTCAACTATTATTGTTTAGAAAAACTTCATTCTAACTTTTAATTTGGCTTTAAAAATTGGGATGTGAGAACTCTACCCACCTTAAAACAAATTTCATCCTCAAAATTTTCTAGGGTACCACCCACCTTAGGGTTTTTGTTACTTCTTCACTTAATGAAAGCATTACTAAACTTACATGAAAAAGTGAATGTATTCCAAAAAAGAGTTCAAATGAACATAAGCTAATTATAACATCATTCCTCATCTTCCTTTTCTAATTCCATAGCAAAAATTATAGCTTGTCTCTTGTGAGGTGGATTATGGTCCTTGTTCTGGTCCTGGTCCTTCTTTGTGAGCTTAGGGAAATTTGACTTGAGGTGGCCAGTTTCTCCACAATAGTAGCATGCAATCGTACAATACTTGCATGGGCATGGTTCTTCCTACACGTTGGACATTGGGGCTTCTCTGCTTCTACTGCATGCTCGTGTACCTTTCTCTTAGGGTTGTTGGGAGGTTGATATTGGTTGTTCTTCTAGAGAACTTCCTTCTTGTAGGATCTACTAGGGTGGTCTTCAAGCTCTAGGGTTGCATCTAGGGCATCCTGGAGGGTCTTGTGGCCTCTTCCTAACAAGGAAAAACTCAAGTTAGGCTCGAGTCCTTGGATGAATTTCTTGGTTCTGCGATGTTCATTATAATGATATCCATACTTTTAGAGGACCCTAAACTTCATGGTGTATTGGGTAACAGTCATGTAACCCACTTGATCCAGGTTGGAAAACTCTAGATCCTTCTCAATCATGGCTTCATACACATATTACTATTGGAAGGCTTCAACAAACCCTTCCCATGTGAGTGGAGGTGCTTCAGCTGCCCTTGAGTTGAGGTAGTTTTCCTACCATGTGTGGGCTGCTCCTTTTAGCATGTGGGTTGCAAAGTGAACTCTAGAGTGTTGAGGGAAGTCCATGTCTTGTAAGTAATGATTCATGCCTCTAATACACTCACTCAGGTTTGGAGACTATATCAATCTCTCTTTCACCTGAGAAAGAGTCAGACCTGATCTTTAGGAAATCCACTAAAGATAGCTCATGATGTCTAGGCTGGTGTTGTCCTTGTGTTAAGGCATTGGTGAGGGCTTGGACCAAATCTTGTAGGGTTGGTTTATTGTTCCCTCTTGGTCCACTTTCCCCACTAGAAGATCTAACACCATCATTCTTACCCTTTCCCTTGTCTTCTCTCTTAGGGGCCATCTAAAAAAGGGTCACGTAAACCTATGGTTAGAACATATGAATCAAATTATTTCTTAATGGCCATCCATTTATTGACTTTGATACCATTAATGTAACACCCCTACTTATGATATACAATATAACCGGGTGAAAGCTTTCATCTTGAAGGGGGTGTCACGTTAATGAAATTATAGAAAATAAACACATAATTCACCATTGATATTCATACATTGTTCTTTGAATAGGAAACTACAATTGAGTTCTATGATATATTTAAACATTTCTAAACATGGGAAACTATTCAGGAAGGTAAACATGATTGGATCGCCTAGTATGGATGGCACCCCACCAGTTAGCTCTTGAAGGTCTTCGAATCCTTGCTTGCTCCTCTTGAGTCTTTACTTGCTCCAACTCCTAGAGAACCCACATACCCAATTATGCAAAGGGGAAAACAACACATCAGTAAACAGTATTAGTACTTTATAATATGAGCAAAGTAAATATACTTGACATGTAAAAAAACTTGACATGAGTTAACTATAAGCAGTCTTGAATCATTATTAATGTGAAGAATTAAATATAAAATGTATGCATCCCTATTTGACGCCCCCTAGGAGCACATGATTGCTAGGAAAGCCCTTGATGCTAGGAAATCCCTTGACGACCCCTTTAGGTCCATGATTCGAGAGAATATAAAGACTATTTCAATTCCAATTAACTTGATCATTAACATGACATTAACATTAACATAATCATGATTCTTAAAATTAGCATTGATGGGATTTCTCCCACTTAACATGATCTCTTAACATGGTGGGATTTCTCCCTCTTTCTCATTAACATGAATTTCATGATTCTTTAATCATAATGAACATTTTAACCATAGGACAAAACATATAGCAATCATCAAGCAATAATATAGTGTGATCATGATTAAAACATTAAACGTGCAATAAAAATGTCTACTTTGTACTTAACATGCAAACAATGATAATTATTGTGCTCGGCAGCATGACCCATTTACCTTAGAGCAATGTAGATCCTAAGATAGTCTTCTTGATCTTTGAGTCAACACTAGGTCAAACTTCCTCTTGTCTTGATTAGGCTCTAAACACATATTCATAAACATCATTAATCAATACCTTGTATTGATCTTAGGTTGAACTAGGATGAATTAGGGTTTCAATGCATTAGGGTTAGGCTCATTGATCAACATCATTAACTTAGGAAAACTAGATCGACTTAGATCACAATAATTACATGTAACACATAATTAGGGTTTAATGGATCAAATTAGGGTTTCAAATAAAAAATCTAAATGGGAAAGGAAATCATGGCTTAAAAATCATAAAATCAAATTCCTCTTGAAAAATCCTTTCCAATAACTATTTATTCAAAATTTTATGATCATTCCTTGATTTACTATGAATTTTCCAACACTAACCAATCAGAAATCACTAAACTATATTTGTGACACTTATTAAATGAAAAAATAAGATCGATTTAATTGATAGGGAAAAGAAGTGAGAGACATAGTCATGTTATATATAAAATCAACATTGTGAGGGTAAAATCTTCATTAACTACAGATCCAAGTTGTGGGTCAGATTATTCAAGGGATCATTAATATATCAAAAATACCCTTGCAATATGAATTACCCAATTAATATCATAGAGTTATGAAGGTCATTCTCAGACATGGGTTCTTCAAATCCGATCCATGACCAGCACACGGCTCTAGCCATGGCTGAGGAGCTTCTAAGGAAACAAAACTACATATTAGCATGAATCAACGTACAAGAAGGCATCAAACCACTCCTTTAGATTGAGGTGGAATCGAGGGAACAATACCCTTGTAAAAAGGACCAAAAATGCCTTAAAATGGCATGATGGTTGTCATGCAATAGAGCATCTCAGATTCAGTCCAAGAGCTACATAGCAGAGTTCAAACGTGAAGAGGAATGAAAAAACTACCTTTGGAAATCCCTATAGATGCTCAAGGTAGACTTTCTGTGGTTAGAGGAAGCCTAGAGTAGGCATGAAGGTGACCACCAAAAGACACCTCCAAGTTGGTCTATAGGATACAGTGACTGGAAAAAAAACCAGAGCAAATCAACAAAGCAAAATGAAAGCAGGCAGTTCACGGATGCTTACAGCACGTTCAATTATAGAGAAGTCGATGCCTTCAACAGTGGAGGGACCAAGGTCTCCAAATAACCAGAATGAGTAAGACCTAGAGCTTGGAGGCCTGGGGAAATATATTGAAGGTGGAGGAGCATTTGGTGGTGACTGGAGGTGCTATACAAACCTTAAATAGGCAAGAAGGTGGTCAGAACACCCTCTGCGACCTCGGGATGGAGAGGCTATGGAGAGCCTAAATTGGGCATTTTTCTAAGAGGTTATGAGAGGAGGTGAGTTATGTCTTGTTAGACATGGTGGGACAAGGAGAATTCAATGGCAAAGAAATCTCGTAAGATGATGGAGTAATGAGGGGGAATGAGGTCGAGGAAGTTTGGACATGTGTAACGGTGCTGACCCATGGATGATGCGGAGGTAGTTGACGACCTCTAGGTCGTCCGATTGTGGGATGACTATTACACAATTGTCAAATCATGCAAGAAAAGGAAAGGAAATAAATCAACCGTGTGACATGAAATAAAATTGAAACTCTAGGGAAAATCAATGCAATTAATGAAATTGGATTCAAACCTGGGTCAAAATCATATTCAAATCTACTTTAATTGATTTGAGGGTCAAACATGGGTCAAACGAGTTCAAATTTGAACCGTATACTAATTGGAGGGTCTAGAACATTCCTATATAATTAGATTTTAGTTTTGTGCATGTTTGGCCCATGATTTCTACATTGGCTATTAACCTTAATTAAAAGGCATTAATGGTTGTATAATTTGAAAGGGCTCCTAATATTTAATCCTTGAGTCTCCATTCCGAGGTTTACTCATTTAATAACCACATGGTCACCTATTTAAGTTCTTTCTATGTCTTATGGTCATTTTGGAGGAGAGAGAAAATGAAAGAGGATTAATTTGAGTTAATTGATATACATAATGCATAATTGAAAGTGAAATATGAAGTTGAATCTTATTTTAAGTTTTATCATGATATTTTTGTATAAGGACAACCATTATAGGTATTTTGTATCAAAACCTCTCAACTATTATTATTTAGAAAAACTTCATTCTAAGTTTTAATTTGGCTTTAAAAATTGGGATGTGACAAAGAAAGTCAGGTTGTCACTATGTGCTTCTTTCTTGAATGAATCCCATAGGGAGGTCATCTAGATAAAGAGACCATCTTTGACCAAACATCGAGTAGCTTGCGAGTTCTTCACACTTAGTAGATTTTCCATCTTAGCATCCCAACTTGACTTCTTTGGCACAGCAGGCCAGATGTCATGAAGAAGAAGACGGGTGATCTTTTCTACATCTTCTAGAGTAGGAATCATAAAGACATACCCAAAGCAGAAGGAGTGACTAACAATGTCCCAGAATGAGAACACCATCAACATCAAGTTTCTCTCAACAGGAACATAATCCAAATGACAGGTCATGATGAGGCTCTCCAACTTGACTTCTTCCAACTCAAGGAGATCTATAATATAATGACACAAAAGAGACAGGTTTAGGGGAGGATGCCTTAGGAGTGTAATAACACTTGTGACCTAGTCTCTTGTTGCTCATAATCTTAAAATCCATGTTGTGCATAAAGGACAAAACCAGGTTGCATTATATATAGGCTTCAAAAGGAAAGATCTGCCTCCTAAAAATTAGGGGACACTTTGTCCTTTTCCCTAGTGGGATATTGCATCTTCCATTGTTACCAACATCAATGGTCAGCACTGACACCCTTCTCTAGTTTACAAGACTCTTTGTCCCTCTGCCTTGCAAATTGAAGTGGTCCACCACTTTGTCTAGTGCATAGATCGAGGAAATCTGTCTGGTTAACCAAGACCTCTTGAATTCCAAACTTATAAAAATTGATTTTGAATCAGAATTCACAAATTCTAACATTATGATTGACTCAAAGTCAAACTTTTTATTTAAAATTTAAAATGTCTTACAAATACATGAACTACTAATATATGATTATCCTTATAGAAAAGAAAATCCAACATGAAGGAAAATGATAGCAAAGTTCTAAATACATCTACTACTTCTTCAGCTTCTTCTCTGGCCACCCTGATAAACATTTGGCCAAAGACCAATTATCAGTGGAAGAATACCAGAAGTGTTGGATTTTTGGTATGCCACACTTACATTTTAATGGTGCATATTTCCCAGATTGTATTACTAACATGTGTATTAAGTATTTCAAGTGATCAAGGAACTTAGTCAAAGATCAACCTAGCAAAATTTTGCATGTTTGGATGCTTGCAAATCAAGTTGTACCATGTATTTGAGTGTACATGTGTGTTCTTTGTACAACTTGATACACATTATATAAGGAAAATTGTAGATCTTTTGAAACCTACCCCAAACCCTAACCCACACTCATATGAAGCCTCTAGGGTTCATAGATTTCATTTGTAAAGTTATTGGATAGGTTTTTCACACAGTTGCACATTCACATAGTCTACCTTGATTGAGAAACATATCCATCAAGACAACTTTGGTTGACCACATTGCTTGACCAGAACTCTCCTAAGTCGAGGGTTCAGAGCATAGGAAGCACTTTGCAATATAGTTAGCTCTGAGCCCATCTCGGTCGAAATATTTGTAGACCGAGAGAATCCCAATAAAAAAAATTATGGATCAGGGTTAGGCCATTAAACCAATGACCAAGAAGTTAGAATGACACCTAGACATTAGAGAAAATTTGGAGCTTAGATCAAACTCGATTGAAATGTTTCTCAACTGAGGAAGTGTCCACTCAATTAATTTCTTGACCAAAAATGTTCTGGAACCAAAAACTATTAACGATCAAATTGGTCATTGCAACTTAGTCAATTTCATCTTAATGACTAATTGACCTCTAAAAACACTCTAGTCTCTCCCCATAGCTTCCCTAACCACTTGTAAACATTTCCTATAAGTATCAGGGGTCTTAGACACTTAGACACAACAATTGACAACAATTGAGATCATATACACATACTTGAGAATACTACATACTTTCCATCATTATCAAGAGCTTAGGTCTAGTACATCAAGTTGCTATCATTCTAGCCTAAGCCCTTAGCTCAGCTATAGTATCCTCTCCACCTAATACTACATTGCATAAACCTTTTTGGAGTGGATCATCGTCACTTGTCCATTAGAGATTGATTGTATATCTTGTGATCTTAATTTGTTTCTTTCTTTCTCCATTCTATTTCTTATTTGTTCTATTATTCTTGGGCTACTTCTTGGAGTAAAGGCTATCTAGGAACCTACAAGAAGGAGTCTTCTCAGCTTGGTGCTCTTCTGCTAGCCATTAAAGAAGAGGTGAAGTCTTTGTTCCCTTCTTCTAGCCATTAATGAAGAGGTGAAGCAATGGTGCTCTTCAATGTCCGTCAAAGAATAGGTGAAGAGGGTGACCTTCCACGGCCCATCAAAGAAGGTGTAGTTCACCTTGAGCTAAAAAGTAGGGTTAGTCTTTCACCATAAAAGATGCAGAGAAATTTTATGTATTGTGTATTGGTATATAAAATGAATAAAATACATAATTTATAAATCCTGGTTAGAAACAACTAGGTAGTGGACTGACATCTTTTGAAGGAAGCACACTAAATCTCTGTGTCCTTTTGTGGTTGCCTCCTATGATTTATATGTTTTTTACACTTTTAGATAATTTTAATTTGTTTTAAAATCAACCAAAAGTGCTAATCACCTCACCTCTAAATATTTTCATTTGGTATTAGAGTAGGTCTTCAAGGACCCCTAGCTGGTCTTCAAGCATGGGGGAGAACATAGCTAGCAACCTCAACTTGGAAGGAGCTTATGTGAGCAAGTCACCAGTGTTTGATGGATCAAACTACACTTAATAAAAAAGAAGGATGTAGTTCTCATTTCAAGGAATTAGCTTTGAACTATGGAAGATGATATCTCATCTGTATGTACTTCTAACAACAAAGTTATAAATGTGGAGTCTGGATATGGTGAAACAAGCCACACTCAATGCAAATGTAGTGAGCATTCTTTATTCTTATTTTTCTATTAGTGAATTTGGAACATGAAGGAACTATTCAAGCTAAAAATATTAAAATTAGTATGTTAAAACATAAATTTGAATTTATCTCGTATGCAACCTAATGAGAGAATTGCAGTAATGTATACTAAATTTTCTAACATTGTTAACATGCTAAGTGTGCTGGAGAAGAACATAAGAGAGGAAGATCAAGTATCCAAGATACTTAGATCATTGCCTCCCAGATACAAGTTAAAGGTTGCTGCTATCAAGGAAGTCAATGATCTTACAACACTAAAGATGAAGCGTCTCATCAGGAATCTAGAGACACATGAAGTCACCCTTGAGGAGGAAGAAAAAGTGGAAATGGAACAACAAAAGGAGAGAAGGAAGGATATTCTTTCAAAGCCGCCACCAAAGTGTCGTCAAGAAACATCATTCAAGAAAGCAATGACACAAGTGATGAAGATGATGAAAGCATATTGATTGTATATGGTAAGAAATATAAGAGATCTTGATCTAACAAAACTCATAGTTTCCCTTATTATTCTTTTAAGTGCTTTGAATGTGGAAAGAAAGGTCACTTGATTTTTGAATGGCCAAAACTAAAGTAAGGAAAGAAGTCATCATTCAAAAGAAAGACAAAGCATACTTTGCTAGATGGGATCAATCAAGTGAGGATGATGAAAGAAACAAAGAGGAGGAGGTAGAATGTCTCATGGAAATAACAAATGAATAAGAAATCGATGAGGTGAGTATTTTTTATTTATCTAAAGAAGAATTTTTTGATAGTCTTGAAGAACTTCATGACAAGTATATTGATTGCAAATGACAAAAGAAGAAACTTGCTAAAATTATTAATGAACTTCACATTAACCTAGGTAATATTAGTTTTAAAAATGATACTCTAAAATATTCAAATAATTCTTTAAAAGAATCAATTGAGAGCTATAAGGCACAATTACTTATTCTTGAAAATAACAATAATCTTCTTTCTCAAGAAAAGGTTGATATGATTGATAAATTAGATGATTATCAAACTCAACCTATCTTATACACACACCCATATTATGATGTTTTGGTAAAATAAAGAGATAAATTACTTTCAAATATTGCTAAACTAGATTAGGATTTAATTAAAAAGCTTGATGAAAATGTTGAATTACAAAAACAAGATTCTAGATCAATGCAGGGAGTAAATGTCTTGATAACATCTTAGACAATACCTCTAAACAAGTAGGAAGGAGAGGTTTAGGATATGTACCAAAGAAAAAATCCTCACATATGCCTAAAACCAAAAAGGTATATGCTTCCAAGACTAGAAATACATATGTACCCAAGACTAAAGTTGCAAATTTTCAAATGTTGAAAAGAGAACTAAAATGTTCTTTATCTCATGTCATTATTGTCAACATCTTGGACATTATTCCTCTTCATGTGAATAGCAAAGCAAAGAAGCCCATGTCATGTTTTGGGTTCCAAAATTCCCAACTTAGAATAAAAAGGAATTTGTTGAGATTTGAACTATGCTTAATTTGATATAATTATGTCTTACGGCAACTTAATTATATGTAAATGTGCATATTTTTATTTATTTAAATAAAAATCCTTTTGAAGATAAACATATTTTTCTTTGCAATCTCATATTTCCTCATCATGTTAATTCACAAAATCCCCTTGCTTTAAGAACAAATCATAGTAATTAGAGAAAAAATAAATATTTCTCATTTTGAATAAGTCTATTTTTATTTTTTTTTCTCACTCATGATTTTAAACCTCGATCAGGGATCGGTCGAGTTTGAAATTTTACCTATCAGCAGACGATCCAAAAAGATGAAATTTGTATTCCTATCCTCTAGAGTGCTAACTAAATTTATTTCTTTAGCCTATTGTGCATTTTAGACATATTGAGGCACATTTCACTCATCATAGGGTATTATTTTTTGGTAAAACATTTGTTTGCAAAAAATGCCAAAAACAACAGAAACAAGACATGAAAACATGATAACTATCGCACATGGCAAGCAAGAGATGATCAATTTTAAGAAAGAAACATATAGGTAATATAACAACTACTAGAAGGCATGTCAATATCATCAAGATTAATTATAAGAAATTTTGATCTAATAAAAGCAAATTTCTCTCTAGCTAGAGGTTTAGTAAAATGTCTACAAGATAATTCTTTGTATCCACATGTATGGTATAAATATCCTTCTTGGCAATGTGGTCACATAGAAAGTGATGATGTACCGCTATATGTTTAGCTCTACTATGCAATATAGGATTGTAAGACAAGTTAATTACACTAATATTATCACAATAGATAGGAGAAGCATCAAAATGAATGTTAAAGTCTTGAAACATTTTCTTCGTCCATAGGACTTGGGCACAACAACTTCCATCTACAATGTATTCAGCCTCGGTAGTTGAAAGAGCCACATTGATTTGTTTCTTAGAGAACCAAGAAACTAGGCATGGTCCTAGGAAGAAGAAAGTGCCACTTATGCACTTTCTATCAATCAAACAACCTGTGTATTCAACATCACTATAAGTAGTAAGAGTAAAGTCCCTTGACTTGGGATACCATGGTAAAAAAAAATTGGTTTTGGCTAGATACCTCAAAATTCTCTTAACCGTTACAATATGTCATATATTAGGACTTGATTGAAAGAAAGCACACAAGCCAACACTAAACATTATATCAAGTCTAGAGGAAGTTAAATAAAGTAAACTTCCAATCATACCTTTATAGATCTTATCATCTACCTTTTATCCTTACTCATCTCTGTCAACTTTGGCGGTGTTTGACATGGGGGTGTCCATTGGCTTGGGGTTCTCCATCCCAAAGTGCTTAAGTAGTTCACTAATGTACTTACCTTGTTTGATGAAGTTCCCATCTTTTATTTGTTTGATTTAAAAGCCAAGGAAGAATGTAAGCTCCCCTATCTTTCTCATCTTGAACTCACTATGCATAAGAGAACTGAACTCCATGCAAAGATCAAGATCAGTCCCACCGAAAATAATATCATCAGCATAAATTTGAATGATCAAGAAATTTCTAGAAGTGTGTTTTAGAAACAAGGTAGAATCGACTTTGCCCATGATATAGCTATTGCCTAGCAAAAAGTTATTTAGTTTCTCATACCAAGCTTGACGTTCTTGTTTGAGACCATAGAGAGAGTTTTGTAACAAATAAGCATGGTTAGGCAAGTTATCATGTTCAAAGCATGGAAGTTGAGCAACATATACTTCCTCCCCAATTGTACCATTCAAAAAGGCACTTTTAACATCCATTTGATAAAGCATAAAATTCTTATGACTAGCAAAAGAAAGCAACATTCTAATTGACTCAAGTCTAGATACATGTGCATGTGTTTCATCAAAATATATACCTTCTTGTTGATTGTAGCCATGGGCAACTAGCCTTGCTTTGTTTCTTACCAATTTTCCACTTTCATCCAGCTTGTTGCAGTAGACCCACTCCGTGCCAATGATTTTTCTATCACTCGGTCTTGCCACAAGAGTCCACACTTGGTTCTTCTCAAACTATTCCAACTCTTCTTGCATGTCTAGGATCCATTCATCAATCTTGAGAGCTTCTTTAACATCTTTAGACTCAAGCTGAGAGATGAAGGCACTTTCTGCTTGTTCTTTGTTGTAGGCAACCCGCATCTTCACCCTTTCAAGAGGATTGCCTATGATGAGCTCTTTAGGATGATGCTTTGCAAAGCGGGGGGATTGATCCTTCTTGACTTATTCTTTGTCTTCTTCATCACATAACACCTATTTTCCTTTGTCAACAATGTTGAGCTCTTTCAAGTGAGTAACCACCGCATCTACAACATCATCATTACCAATATTCTTATAAATAGAGGGGTTAGTCTCAACAAATCTAACATTGATAGATTCTTATAATTTACACAATTCAATGTTAAATACTCTATAAGCCTTGCTAGTAGTGCTATAGCCAAGAAAGAAGGCCTTGTAAGACTTCAGATCAAACTTGTTGAGGGAATCCCTTGGTGTTCAAAACAAAACAAGGAAAACCAAAAACATGGAAGAAATCAATGGAAGGCTTTCCACCACGCCATAGCTCATAGGGGGTTTTCTTCAAAGAAGGATGAGTAAAAACCTGATTTTGCACAAAACATAAAGTACTAATGAACTCAGCCCAAAACTTATTTGGAGTGTCATACTCTAGAAGCATAGTCCTAGCCATTTCCTATAGTGACTGATTCTTTCTCTCTACAACCCCATTTTGTTGAGGCATTCGAAGTGAAGAAAATTTATGTGCATACCCAGATTCCTCAAAAAACCGTTCAAACAAGTCATTTTCGAATTCTCCCCCATGATCATTGTAGATAGAATGATCCAAAAAGAAGCTTGGTTTTCAACTCATTTGCAAAGAGTCGATAAAATACCGAGAGTGTCACTTTTTGAAAAAAGAAAGAAGGTCTAAGTATATAAAGAAAAATCATCGGCAATCACAAGACAATACTTGCTACCACGAAGCAATTGCGTACGCATTGGTCCAAATAGATCAATGTGAAAAAGCTTAAGAACTCTTTTGGTGCTAAGGACTCCTTTTTATTTTAAGGAGGACTTGGTTTTCTTTCCTTGGTTACAAGGTTGGCATTCCCCATCCTTTTCAAAATCCAATTTAGGAAGTCCCTTCACCAATTCTTTTTGCTCAACTTCTTCATTTGATGCATATTTACATGACCAACCATACGGTGACATAAAGAAATATCATTTGAATTTGCAACAAGACATCTACCAATAATAGGCTTAATAGATTAAAGCACAATAATATAGAGATTACCATTTCTAGTTCCCTTATATATGAAATAGTAGGAGAGGGAATCTAGAAGGAGGCACTCAAGTGAGGTAAAAAGAACAAGATAACCATTATCAAAAAGTTGACTAACACTTATTAAATTGTGATGTAGGCCATACACAAGAACTACATTCTTGATACAAAGTGAATCACCTACATCACTCTCACCTATCACCTTACCCTTGTTGTTATCACCAAAAGTAATCAACCCTCCATTCTTCTTTGTGAATTGATTGAAGTGGCTGATTTCACCCTTCATATGCTTTGAGAAACCACTATCAACAATCCATTTTCCTTTTACCTGCACGAAAGGAAGATGTCGGTTCCCAACTTGAACTTTGGGATCCTATGTTAGCTTGGTGACCCATTTCATCTTTGGCTTGGTCTCTTATCTCTATAAGGACAATAAGTAGAGTAATGGTCATTACACTTGTAATGCACACAAACCATAGGGTTCTTGGAGCTAGAGGACTCTCCATGGAAGATAGGAGGCCCCTTGCTCTTTTTATTACCCTTTCCCTTGCTCTTTCCCTTTAGATTTCCCTCTACATATCCAAAACCATTAGTACCACTATGTTTGGTAGAGTGATCTAGAACTTCATTGAGGGATCTCTTCCCTTTAAGGAATTTCTACTAGGAATCTCTTAGTTTTGTGATTATCATCACTAAGACTAATGATAGTAGAAGATAAAATAGCAAGATCATCTTGTGCATGAAGTAAATCATCCTCCAAACAAAGGTCTTTAGTAAGATAAGAATCTTTCTCTAAAGTAAGACTAGCAACTTAATGACTAGGCAATAAAGGTATAGAAGAGATATCATTAACTTGACCAAGAAATATAGTTTTTTAGTTCTAATAAAAACAAGCTCATCAAGATAGACTCTATTATCATCTTTAGTAGCATCACAAGCAAGCTTAAGATCATCATTTTTAGTTTTAAGTAAAGCAAGCTTATCTACTAGGGATTGATTTTCTTCCTTAAGGCTTTTGATGTTCTAAAGGTAGATACCATTCTCTACTTAGACTCCATTGTATTGGAGCTCAAGTTCAAAAAATGCCCTTGTAAGGAATCAATGCTATCAAGATGCAACTTCTCATTTTGATCAAGAATATCTATTTTAGCATACAAATCATCAATGATCTTTCCTAGCCTTTTCTTTTTAGACTTGCATTCAACAAAAGATGAATGAGAAGCATTTACCATATCAATAAGAGATTCTTTGGATAACTCATGCAAGCTTAGCTCACTTACCTCATCAAAGTCTTTACTTATGTAGGCCATGAGTGTAAGATGGCACTCTCCTTCATCGGAGGTTAAGCCAATTGAAGACAATTCTTCCCAAGCAGTATGAGTTGCATCCTTGATCCTATTGTCCTTATTATCCTTCCTATTGTACTTGCTTTCCTTTCTATAGTCATCCTTCTTCTTGTGTCTACTCTTGTGGTAAGCCTTCTTGGCCTTTGGGCATTCATTCTTGTAGTGCCCCTTTTGTCCACATTCATAGCATCTAGGAGTTGATGAGGAGGGACACTTTCCCTTCAAGTGCTTGCCCTTGGATTAGTTTGCTTCATAATCACTAGGGCCATCATCTTCACTTGAGGAGGGTGGAGAGGACCAGTAAGAAAGTTGTCATTAGAGAATCATTGCCTCCACTTGAGCTTTGAAGGCATTATCTTTAATCTTCTTTGATTCCTTCTCTTCTTGCTTGGCATCTTCTTCTTTCTGGTCTAGCCTTGTTTCATAATTTTGAAGGTTGCCAATGAGCTCCTTGGTGGGTAAGTCACCAATACTTCTAACCTCTTCAATTGAAGTCATCTTGGGATCCCATATCTTGGGAAGAGATCTTAGGATCTTGGAGTTGATAGTTCCTCTATCCAAGGTGTGGCCTAAAGTAGCCAGCCCATTGATGATGGTGTTCAGCCTTGAGTACATCTCGACCACTCTTTCCTTCTTGCCCATCTTGAATTTCCCAAGCATTCCATTGAGAAAGTAGATCTTTCACTCTTTGATTTGTTGTACGTCTTCATAGGTAATGCACAGCTTGTTCCAAATCTCATCCGCTATGTCCCAAGTTGAGATTTGGTTGAACTCAGAGGGAGTGAGGGCATAATAGATGATGATCATTACCTTTGCATTGAGTTGTGCCTTCTTGAGTGTAGTTTCATCCCAAGTAGCTACATCACCCATTGACTCCTTGTATGGATCAATCATCACCTTCCACATGTCGTAATTCATTCCTTGAAGGTAGAACTGCATCCGCAATTTCCAATAGATAAAATTGGTGTCGTCGAAGACCAGGGGTCTCATGGAGAAGTCTCATTCTAGGTTTAGGGACCCAAGTTGTCACCCATTTTTTTATCTCCTGGGAGATGTGTCATAGACGACCATGGCTCTGATATCACTTGTTGGATCCAAGGGCTCTAGAGTAGGGTGAATAGAGATTCAAAACTTGCACAAAAATAGTTAGACCTTCAATTTACTTCAACTCAGCATAATTGCAAATAGTGAATTTGATGGCAATCTAAACATGCATGGCAAGGATGAGAGAAATTGAAGCAACCAATTGAAAAGGTTGTTTTAGAATGGTTCCACTCTCCAAACTAGGAGAGCGTCATTCCACTACCTAGAGAGGTCAAGCTCTAGGATTTCTTAACCATGTCTACTCTTTATATTCACTTATAAGAGTTACAACATTTGACCATTCTTTTCCAGGATAAGGATACCTAGCTTTCCTTTGAGTTTAAGGGAGACAAAAACCTTACAAACAAGGTCTTACCTATCCATGAGCTAGTCTTCTACCTCACCAACATCTTACCCACTCTTACAAGTAGTTGGATTCCTTCACCAGGAGGTCCCCTTCTTGCACTGAGTCTTTTTCCTTAAAAGATTTACCCATTCATCTCCTTGGATCTTCTGCCTTGTCCTCCTCCTTCACTCAGAGAAGCTTTATGTGCCTTCTTCTACAGCTTGAAGAAGCTTGCACCTTCTCCTTCACTTGGAGAAGCTTTCACCAACTTGATCTTTAGGAAAGGGGTTGGGAAAAGATAAGTTTTAAGAGCTTTACAAGCGTACAATGAGGTAGCTCTCTCACACAAATCCTATCTCACTCATAATGATGAATTGAAGTGTAATCAAGAGAGATAAAGGGGCTCAAATGGACTGGATGCACTCGATTATAGCAAGGAGCTCGAATAGCATGAAGGAGAAACCTTGGAATGAACTCTAAGAGGTCCTATTTATAGTTGAGGGTGTCCAGTTGAGTGTGGGAACACTTATGAACATTTTCTAGCCATTTGGGGTGTTGCAATGGATATAATTTTAAGTTTTGTATCACTCTAGCGGTTAGATTTACTATTTCTTCTTTTCCAATACAGTGCATTTAGTCGAGTTTTAATAAAGATAACTCAATTGATCACACTATGCGACAATGCCAATTTAAACCATCGGTCAAGTTTGTCCTAGTCGAAACTCGATCGATCCACTTAAATTAGTTTTGGTTTGCAGAGGGATCGGACGAGTTTTGTGTATGTGAAACTCGACCGATCAAAGTCATTCTCAAAACCCATTAAGGATCGATTGGGTTTGTAACTCGACCGATGAACATCCTGTAATGAATTTTACAAAATGACTTTTAAGTGATCAAACATTCGAATTGTGTCACTAATTTTTTCTCATCTTATTACAAGTCATATCATCAATGCAAATTATTACAAAAATAATCTAAGGTGATTTAGAGTGTTTTCCAAAAACACGCATTTGCATTGCTTTTGACTGAACAAAACAAACTAGGGCCTAATCGATTTGATCATTTTCATGTACCAAATACCTAAAATCAATCTCAAACTGTCGACAAGGAGTGGCTCAAGTGGTCAAGCACGGTGTCTCCTCACCAAGGGACCCGGGTTCGAATCCTAGCTGCCGCCTTGGTTTACCACCCTCCCGGATGTTCGGCCTCCGTCACGGGCATGGGAGAGGGGGAGAGAATGCCTCTTTTTATCCCAAAATCAATCTCAAACAAACATATTAGATGCATATGAATGGAATGTGGCGTGGTTTTTACTGCACTAACAAATTCACCCAGGGCTGAAATCCCTGAGGTTTTACCAAAATCTCATGCAATAATACCACCCGCAAGTGGACGAGTCTTATCGCAGTATAGTGTAGGATCGAATCCCAATGGAAAACATTTTTAATAATCTTGCTAGTCGGATCTAGCTCAACTAAGACTAATATTTAGAACAAAGAGTTGATTGGGTTTAGTTAAACTAAATACAAGGAAAGTAAAGAGTAGGATTAAAATAGAGTCTAGATTAATGATTTTAATCACTGGGGTGGAACCAGGTTTCACCACCACTACTCATGCTAACACATCCAAAACCCATTCAGGCCAAAAACAACTATCCAAATCGAGTATCAAACCCCCGTTAGGATGTTAGGTTTGTGTAAGCATCACTATAGGCATCATATGTCTCGTCACCTACCATATCACGCACTTACTACTCCGAAGATATCTTTCATAAGTTCTCATCAAGGCATCAACCATGTTAAACGATATTAATAAACCTAAGTATTGAAGTTCTTGCAATAAAGAGTTATAATAGATCATTCAAGGTAGGTGATTAGTCCATAAGCACGCATCAAACGATTAACACGAGATGAAAAGTTATATACAAGCCATGAAATGTTTTGAGATGAACATGTAAGCATGGGCAGCGGGGCTAGTCCCCACACCCCAATGAAGAGGACTACTCACTCTTCATGATTGAAATAAGAAAAATAAGAGAGAGGGAAGATTCTACCATGGTCATGGTGAAGAAGATGTCTGCGGCATAGTGGAGAAATGGTCTTCTACACAATCTGTGGGCAGATCTGGAATGAGGAGGAGAAGAACACCAAGGCAGTCGAGGCAGATCTTCTCTCTCCTTCTTCCTTCTCTTCTCTTCTCTTGCTTGTAGGAGAAGAAGTGGTAGGTGGCTGGTGGCAGAGTAGATCTGCAGATCTAAAGTCCCACCACTCTCATGGATAGAAGATAGATCTGGATGGAGCGGAGATGGCAGTGTAGCAAGAACTCCACAGAGGTAGTCCTTGGCGGAAGAGATCATCTTCCTTAAGGCTGGGCACAGAGCGCCAACCTTTCGGTATCGTGGAAGAGATGGCTTGATAAGACGGGTGGGTGGCCTATTTATAGGCACACTCCACTGACTTACTTCTAGACCATGGTCGCAGTCCTCTTGAGGTTGTGGTATGACTGTGATCATGATGTCTTTGTATATTGCATTAGAGGGGTCGCGGTCAGAGTCTCAGCAATGATCTCGACCTGACTATGGTCGTGATCTAGCTTGATCACAGTCGCGGTATTATGTGCAGTCACGATCTGCACTGGTCGATGTGTAACCTATGGTCACAGTTTCCTTTAGCTCACAGTTTTCTCAGTTCGTGATCCTCTTCAGGTCGCGATGTGGTCAGGTCATGATCTCCATGTAGGTTGAGGTGTGCTTTAGCTCACAGTGCCTCAGGTCGAGGTCCTCCTTGAGATCACAGTCGTGGTCCTTCTTTGAGATCATGGTCATGGTCCTTCTTGAATCAAACCCACCCCCGTGGGGGGGGATATTGCTGGGGGTCGACTGTCCCCTACACCTCCTACACTGGCACACATAGTGCGATATTCAATCCTATAATAGAGACGAATGGATTTGATCAAAACTTTAAATAATGATATGGAACTGAGGGAAATGGTATATGAGCATATTCAAGGGGTGTATGAGAGCATTCAATGCAAAACTGGGCCAAAAATGGTGACTAAAACTAAGATGAATATGCATTCATCAGAATGGTTAAGTCATTATCAAAATATGGACAATGTGTAATACTTAGTCCTCATCATCATCGGCCTCGGGCTTGTAGTCCTCATCATCATCTGAAAGTGCAGCAGAGCTAGAAGCATCACCTTCATCTCTAGAGGAATCGATGAAGCCATCATCAGAACCATCCTCAGATCCATCATCCTTGGTGCCCTCAACATCATCATCCTCATCCTCAGTAGCCTGGTCAGGAATCTCCTGATCGGTATGAGGGCCAAAACTATGACTGGGTCATCTGGCATTCTGCTCATCCCATGACATGCCAAGAGCATGTAAGGTATTTGCTTGGTCAAAGGAGGGATCATAAGTCCCAAGAATAGCAAGCAAGGTGGTAGTAGGGCCAGCAGGCAGAGCTCTAGTAGAGGAAACACACCAGGGGCAGGTCTATCATCAGCAATAGGGGTGGAAGTAGACGAAGTAGGTGGAGGGGATGGGTAGAAGTGATTGTATGCATAAGAAGCATAGTCACCTCCTGGGTATGGTTGGTAGGAGGGGTAGGGATGGATACATACTAGGTTCATGTGAGACATGATTTAGTAGAGGTCCTCATGGAGGTGATCTTGAACATGAAGGTTGTACGCCTGTTAGTGTATCATGTGACCCATAAGGGATTCATTTGACACCGATAAAGTGGTGAGTTCAGGTCAGGATGGCTGAGGTGGAGGTGCCTAGGTGGAGGATCCATGTGTGGTAGGGGAGGTAGGAAGGAAGATCTTCTTGATTGTGGTATCACTGATATAGACACATTTTCGACTTGATTTGTAATCAAGATCATGGAAAAGGGACTTCTGAGTGGCAAAAACAAAAAGATCACATATCAAGGTAGGGTAGGGGGTGGGTACCACAGGTATTCTTCCCAGAGTCAAACCATATCATGTGGTGTAAAATGTATTGAGACCACTTGACTCCTATGTTCTTCAAAAGATAATACATGATCACAGCAGTGTTCTCTACAATTTCCATTTGGTTTTTGTTCAGATGGACATTGTAGTTAACGACCAATGTGATCATAAAAATTGTTAGATCCATGAAAGAGGATGGTAAGGATCAAACTTTTCAAGGGAATCCTTAGTGTTCAAAACAAAATAATGACAACAAAAAATGCAAGAAATCAATGGAAGGCTTTCTACCATGCCATAGATCATAGGGGGTTTTCTTCAAAGAAGGATGAGTAAAAACCCGATTTTGCACAAAACATGAAGTACTAACGGCTTCAGCCCAAAACTTCTTTGGAGTGTCATACTCTAGAAGCATAGTCCTAGGCATTTCCAGTAGACCAATCCTATCTCTCTACAACCCCATTTTGTTGAAACGTTCGAGGTGAAGAGAAGTTATGTGCATACCAGGATTCCTCATAAAACAATTCAAAAAAGTCATTTTCAAATTCTCCCCCGTGATCACTGCGGATAGAAATGATCCGTCAAGAAGCTTCATTTTCAACTTGTTTGCAAAAAGTCGAGAAAACACCGAGAGTATCACTTTTTGAAACAATAAAGAAGGTCCAAGTATATCAAGAAAAATCATCAAAAATCACAAGACAATACTTACTACCACAAAGCAATTGTGTACACATCAATCCAAATAGATCAATCTGAAGAAGCTCAAGAACTCCTTTGGTGATTTGGAATCCTTTAGATTTGAAGAAACACTTGGTTTTTTTTCCTTGGGTACAAGGTTGGCATTTCTCACCTTTACAAAATCCAATTTAGGAGGTCCCAACACCAAATACTTTTTTCTCAACTTCTTCGTTTGATGCATATGTACATAACCAAGCCTACGGTGCCATAAAGAAATATCATTCGAATTGGAAACAAGAAATCTACCAACAATAGTCTTAGTAGAGTCAAGCATAATAATATAGACATTACCATTTCTAGTTCCCTTATGGATTATGTTGTAGGAGAGGGAATCTAGAAGTAAGCATTCAAATGAGGTAAAAAGAATAAGATAATTATTATCACAAAGTTGACTAACACTTATTCAATTGTGATGTAGGCCACCCACAAGAAGTACATTCTTGATGCAAAGTGAATCGCCTACATCACCCTCACCTATGACCTTACCCTTTTTGTTGTCACTAAAAGTAACCGACCCTCCCTTCTTCTTTCTAAATTGATTGAAGTGGGTGATTTCATCCATCATATGCTTTGAGCAACCACTATCAACAATCCATTTTCCTTTTACTTGCAAGAAAGGAAGATGTCGATTCCCAACTCAAACTTTGGGATCCAGTGTTAGCTAGGGGGGGCATTTCATATTTAGGTTGGTTCCCGTCTCTCTACAAGGACTATAAGTAGAGTAATGGTCATCACTCTTGCAATGCACACCAACTATAGGGTTCATAGAGCCAGAGGACTCTCCATGGAAGATAGGAGGCCCCTTCTCTTTTTCTTACCCTTTCCCTTGCTCTTTCCCCTTGGATCTCCATCTACATATCCCAAACCACTAGCACCACTATGTTTAGTAGAGTGATCTAGAACTTCATTGAGGGATTTCTTCCCTTTTAGAAATTTCTACAAGGAAGCTCTCAATTTGTGATTATCATCACTGAGAGTAATGATGGTAGAAGATAAACTAGCAAGATCATCATGTGCATGAAGTAAGTCAACCTCCAAACATAGGGATTTAGTAAGATAAGAATCTTTCTCTAAAGTAAGACTAACAACTTCATGACTAGGAAATAGAGGTCTAGAAGAAACATCATTAACTTGAGCAAGTAATCTAGCATTTTCAGTACTAAGCAAAATAAGCTCATCAAGATAGACTCTATTCTCATCTTTAGTAGCATCACAAGCAAGCTTAAGATCATCATTTTCAATTTTAAGTAAAGCAAGATTATAAACTAGGGCTTGATTTTCTTCCTTAAGACTATTTATGTTCTTAATGTACATACCATTCTCTACTTCAACTCCATTTTATTGGAGTTCAAGGTCAAGAAACTGTCCTTGCAAGGAATCAATGCTATCAAGATGCAACTTCCCATTTTGATGAAGAATATCTATTTTAGCACGCAAATCATCAATGATCATTCCTAGCCTTTACTTTTTAGACTTTCATTCGGCATAAGATGAATGATAAGCATTTAGCATATAAATTAGAGTTTCTTTGGATAACTCATGCAAGCTTACCTCACTTACCTCATCAATGTCTTCACTTCTGGAGTCCATGTGTGCAAGATGGCACTCTCCTTCATCGGAGCTTGATCCACTTGAAGAGGATTCTTCCCAAGCTGCATGATCTACATTCTTGATCCTCTTGTCCTTCTTATCCTTCCTCTTGTACTTTCTTTCCTTTTGTAGTCATCCTTCTTCTTGTGGCTGCACTTGCGGTAAGACTTACCTTTGGGCATTCATTCTTGTAGTGCCCTTTTTGTCCACATTCATAGCATCTAGGAGTTGAGGATGAGGAAGACTTTCCCCTTAAGTGCTTGCCCTTGGAGTAGTTTGCTTCATGATCACTAGGGCCATCATCTTCACTTGAGGAGGGTGGAGAGGACCGGCAAGAAAGTTGTTGTTGGAGAACCATTGCCTCCAATTGAGCTTTGAAGGCATTGTCTTTGATCTTCTTTGATTCCTTCTCCTATTGCTTGTCATCTTCTTCTTGCTTGTCTAGCCTTGTTTCATGAGCTTGAAGGTTGCCAATGAGCTCCTTGGTGGGTAAGTCACCAAGACTTCTACTTCTTCAATTGAAGTCGTTTTGGGTTCCCATCTCTTGGGAAGAGATATTAGGATCTTGGAGTTGATAGTTCCTCTATCCAAGGTGTGACCCAAAGTAGCGAGCCCATTGATGATGGTGTTGAGCCTTAAGTACATCTCGACTACACTTTCCTTATTGTCCATCTTGAAGTTCTCAAGCATTCCATTGAGAAAGTAGATCTTTGACTCTTTGACTTGTTGTGTGTCTTCATAGGTAATGCACAACTTGTTCCAAATCCCATCAGTTGTGTCCCAAGTTGAGATTTGGTTGAACTTAGAGGGAGTGAGGGCATCATAGATGATGCTTATTGCCTTTGCATTGAGATGTGCCTTCTTGAGTGTAGCTTCATCCCAAGTAGCTACATCACCCATCGGCTCCTTATACAGAGCAATCATCACCTTCCACATGTTGTAATTTATTCCTTGAAGGTAGAAATACATCTACAATTTCCAATAGAGGCAATTGGTGCCTTCAAAGATCGAGGGTCTCATGGAGAAGTCTCCCTCTAGGTTGAGGGACCCAAGTCAGTTGTATGCCATATTCTTGTCTCATCAGAGATGTGTTAGAGAATATTGTGGCTCTGATACCAATTATTGGATTGGAGGGCTCTAGAGGGGGGTGAATAGAGCTTCAAAACTTGTACAAAATTATTTAGACCTTAAATTTACTTCAACTAGGCATAATTGCAAATAGTGAATTTGATGGAAATATAAACATGCATAGCAAGGATGAATGAAATTGAAGCAACCAATTAAACAAGTTGTTTTAGAGTGGTTCTGCTCTCCAAAGTAGGAGAGGGTCAGTCCACTACCTAAAGAGGTCAAGCTCTAGGATTTCTTAACCATGTCGACTCTTTTTATTCACTTATAAGAGTTACAACATATGGCCTTCCTTTTCTGGCACAAGGATACCTAGCTTCCCTTCGAGGTCAAGGGAGCCAACAACCTTACAAACAAGGTATTACCAATATAAGAGCTAGTCTTCTACCTTACTAAGGTCTTACCCACTCTTACAAGCAGTTGGATGTCTTGACCAAGTAGATCCCCTTTTTGCACTAAGGGCATGTTTGGTTTATAGGATTCTGCTAGATTATTAAGAATATAGAACTTTTGTCATCATGCATTAGCTAGTTGCAGGGTTTTACAAATGCACCAATATAAAGTTTTATGTTTGTTTTATGTGGAGAGCATTTTGGGCTCTCGTCATGTGTATGAACAAATCGTAGTAGGTTTGGTTGGCAGTATGTGTGCGGGACCACTAGTATAACTGACATTCACACGGGTAGACTATTCTGTCATTCTGGATCGCGGCGTCATGCCATTTTGAAATGTAAATCATTCTCCAGCACTTACTACATGTTGAGGGATTGATGGATTTCTCTTTTTTTCTACTCCATCAAATCAAACATAGATTTTCTGATAATGGATTCATGATTACAATCCAATACAATTGTACACAGTAAACCAAACGTGCCCTAAGTCTTTTGTCTTGAAGGATTTACCCACTAAGCTCCTTGGATCTTCTGCCTTGCCCTCCTCCTTCACTTGGAGAAGCTTTATGCACCTTTATCTACAGCTTGAAGAAGTTTGAACCTTCTCCTTCACTTAGAGAAGCTTTCACCAAGTTGATCTTTAGGAAAGGGGTTGGGAAAAGAGAAGCTTTGAAGCTTTACAAGCATAGAATGTGGTATCTCTCTCACACAGATCCTATCTCTCATAATGATGAATTGAAGAGTAATAAAGAGAGAAAAAGGGGTCAAGTGGACTGGATGCATTCAACTATAGCAAGGAGCTTGAATAGCATGAAGGAGAAGCCTTGGAATGAACTCCAAGAGGTCCTATTTATAGTTGAGGGTGAATTGAGTGTAATCAAGAGAGAGAAAGGGACTCAAGTGGACTGGATGCACTCATCTATAGCAAGGAGCTTGAATAGCATTAAGGAGCAACATTGGAATGAGCTCCAAGAGGTCCTATTTATAGCTGAGGGTGTTCACTAGAGTGTAGGAACACTTATGAACGTTTTCTATCCATTTGGGGTGTTGCAATGGATATAATTTTGAGTTTTGCAACACTCTAACCATTAGATTCACTTTTTATCATTTTTGTACAGTGCATTCTGTCTAGTTTCAATAAAAATGACTCAACTGATCACACTATGTGACAAAGCCAATATAAACTAGTGGTCAAGCTTGTCCTACTGGAAACTCGATCGATCCACTTAAATTAATTTTGGTCTGCAGAGGGATCGGTCGAGTGTTGTTTATGTAAAAATCGACCGTTCAAAGTCATTCTCAAAATCCATTCAGGATCGGTCAAGTTTGTAACTCGGCCGATGAACAACATGTAATGAATTTTACAAAATGACTTTTTAGTGATTAGCCGTTTGAATTAAGTGTCTGTGATTTTTTCTCATCTTAGTTACAAGTCATAGCATCAATACAAATGATTAAAAAAATAATATAAGGTGATTTGGAGTGCTTCCCAAAAATGCGCATTTGCATTTTTTTACTTGAACAAAAACAAGCTAGGGCTTGATCGATTTGATCTTTTTCATGTACCTAATACCTAAAATCAATCTCAAACAAACATATTAGATACATATCTATGGAATGGTTAAGTCATTATTAAAATATGGAAAATGTATAACACTTAGGTCAACACATTCCATTGATGAACCTCTCTCTATCTTAGGATACTCTTTGGACTGTCTTCCCCACAAAATTAATCTTGAAACTATTAAAAAGATGGGAATTGACTTCAGTCATAAGTGGTCCAAAAATGTAGAAGAGACTCTACAAGAACCAACTCCTCCTCCTCCTTCCTCTTGCACTCATGAGAATGACTCTGTGTCTTTCAAAGGTTTTGCTTATGAACTCAAAAAACACATGGATTATCAACACCATGCAATGACATATCTCAATGAACACATGCTAGCCTTAACACCAAATGTCCTGAATAAATATCCTTCTCATATTTATCCCTAGAGCATCCCTCCATACAACCCAAACTTCAACTATTCACAACCACCAACACCACCATCCGACCTTCATCACAAACAAATTTTTGAATCTTGGCTTTAATACATCGTTGTCCACTTCAACTTCTCTCGAGCTCCTACTTTTCTTGAAGCCTATGCTTTGGTGACTACAAATGCTTTAACTTGGGAAACTATTGGGCAATACTATGGAGATTCTTTGTTTAGAGGACCATGACCCTGATGTAGATTTCATTCTTGATCTCTTTAAGAATTTGTAAATATTTTCTTTAGGTCAACGTCACTTTTATGTATTTCTTTCTATTTCCAAGCATTGTACTCTTATTGGGATTATCATCAATGAATTAAGAAATTGCATTTTATGGCTCCCTAAAGTTCATACTTTCTATTACTATATTTAACTTTTTAAAGGGATATTATATCAACACGGATAAGTAATTTAGTAAATCCTCTTAATCTTAACATGGATTTAAATAACATAGCTATCACTTTCATGATTAATGTACTCAAATTAATTTTTTGCAGCAAATTCGTGAGAATCTCAGTCGAGTAGTCGATTGGACCAAACTAAAACTCGATTGAAATTAATCTCGATCGAAATAACATTAATAACAAAACTTTTTTGAATCTTTCAAAACCTAGGTTTACATTTTCAAAACTTTACTAATTTCTTGGTTTTTATATCTGACATAAATGCCTTATCATGGAATTTGAATGGAAATTCCTTTTGTGTGAACCCTTTTTCTTATGATTGAGATCTTTTTTTCTTGGCATGAGATTAAGGGGGAGCTCAAAATATTTTAATAAACTTGCATATCTCTCCACTTTTAAATGATTATCTATATCAAAAAAGGCTTAACATCATCTGTTGTTTGGTTTAGAGATTCTTATAAGAACTATTTTATCGCGTTGAATGGCTCTTATATACCAATATAGGCTTAACATCCTTTATTTTTGGTCTAAAGATACTCTTTTTGACCTTGTTTTTGTTATTAATGGAGTCTCTAATCATTTGTGGGATTAACATCCCTTGAAAATTATTGAGAAACAATTTCAATTTTGATTTTTGATTTTCATGGTATTTCCATATCATGGTGGACTTAACATTCCTTACCATTGGTTTAGAGTATCTTTTTGATATTTGGTCTTTATGGGATATTTTTGTCATGAAGGACTTAAAATTGCTTTCATTGGCAATTAGACAACCTTCTTTTTATGTTCCTTCATCATATGGATCTTTGACTGTGCCTTGATGTCTATGTTTTTGACATTTGTTTTCAACCAATACATCAAGCACAAGTTTTTCCCTCTACAAAAAGACTATCTTGTTGAGGGGGTGAGTCCTTGAGGGAGAGCATTGGTAAGTATTGATCCTTTTTGACTTCGACAAAAGGGGGAGAATAATCCATGAGATAAATTGGAGATAAACTGGCTATCAACTATCAACAAAGCAATTTTAAAGTTTGAAGTTGTTAAATTTGCTACTTCAATTTATCTTACTGAAATATTTGTCATCATTAAAAAGGGGGAGTTTGTTGCTTTTTTATATGCCACACACATATTTCAATGATTCAAGTATTTTCCAAATTATATTTACTAACATGTATATTTAGTATTTTAGGTGATCAAGGAACTTAGTCAAAAGATCCAACTACAATTTCAAATTGTACATGTTTGGATACTAGTAAATCAAGTAGTAGCATGTATTTGAGTGTACACATGTGCTCTTAATAAAACTTGATAGACATGATGTAAGGAAAAGTGATGATATTCCAAAACGTACCCCAAACACTAACTCACAGTCATAGGAATCCTCTAGGGTTGATAGGTTTCATTAGTTAAGTCATTGGATAGGTTTTTCACACATTTGCACATTCACAGAGTCTAACTCGGTCAAGAAACTAGTCCACAAGACAACTTGGATCAACCAAATGTTTGACCAGGACCCCCCTCGGTGGAGGGTTTAGATCACCAGAAGTACTTTGTAATATAGTTAGCATTGAGCCCATATCGGTCAAAATATTGTCAAACTAGACAATCCTCATTGAAATTTTTGTGGACCAAGGACAGACTGTTAAACCAGTTGACCAAGAAGTTAGAATGACACTTAGTCTTTAGAGCCAGTTTGACACATAGAACAAACTTGATCAAAATATTTCTCGACAGTGGAAGTGTCCCTTCGAATAATTTCTAGTCTGAAACTGTTCTGGAACCAAAAAGTATTAACGATCAAATTGGCCATTGCAACTTAGTGAATTTTGTCCTAATGGCTAATTGGCCTCTAAGAATACTCTAGACTCTCTCCTCATCTTCCCTAACCACTTGGAAACATTTCCTATAAATAGGAGTGGTCTTAGGACACTTAGACACATCAATTGAGCAACAATTGAGATCATATATGCATACTTGATCATACTACATAATTGCCATCATTCTCAAGAGCTTAGGTTCAGTACTTCAAGTTACTATCATTCTATCCTAAGCCCTTATCTCAGCTATAGTATCTTCTCCACCTAATACTACATTGCATAAACCTTTTTAAAGTGGATCATCATCACTTGTCTATTAGAGATTGATTGTATATCTTGTGAGCTTATTTTGTTTCTTTCTTTCTCCATTATATATATTCTTTGTTTTATTACTCTTGGGATACTTTTTGGAGTGAAGGTTGTCCAGGAACCTGTAAGAAGAACAAGTCTTCTCAACTTGGTGCTCTTTCACTGGCCATTAAATAAGAGGTGACGCAACAGTGCTCTTCTGCATCTATCAAAGAAGAGATGGAGGGGGTGAACTTTTGTAGCCCGTCAAAGAAGGTGTAGTTCTCACTTGAGCTGAAAAGGAGGGTTAGTCTTATGCTACAAATGACCCCAATAAATTTTTTGTATTGTGTATCAGTACATAGAAACAACTAGGTAGTGGACTGAGATCTTTTGACAGAACTACTCTAAATCTGTGTCCTTTTGTTGCCTCCTTTTCTTTATATTTCTACTTCACTTTGAGCTAAGTGTTTTAATTTTCTTTAAAATCAACCAAGAGATCTATTCACCCCCCTTCTAGATATTTTCCCTAGGACATGCGCTCCTCGCTTGCATCTGAACAAATGGCACTGGTGGACCACCTATGACCTGAAGAAGAACTATTAGAGGGCACCTCCACAACCATATCAGCATCCCTATGACAAAAAAAGCATGCTCCAATGATCACCAATGACATATATGTGTCCTGAATTGGGACCTTTATGGGTAAATCGCCCATGTCTGTGGTGTCCTCAAAATGTTGAGTATACCCTGGGGCGATACTCGAACCAAAGAGTTTTCCTACCTCACTAGTGCCCACATCATCCTCCTAGAAGGACAAAACCTAACCAAAGTAGCCTAGAAAGTGACACAAACATCCAACGGCAAAGTCCAAATGTGAGCTTAGCCCACAAATTTCTTTAAAGCCTCGAGGAGAAATGGGTGGAGATGGTGGATCCATCAGAGAGGAAGTAACTTCGGGAGGATGTGGATGGCAAAATTCATACCCATTCATCCTTTTTCTTACTGAAGTCATAATCAACCACATGCATAGGAGTGTCAAACTATTGCATATATTTCAAAATGTGAACACTTAACTTTGGAGGGCATTGCAAAAGATCATATGTTTCTCTAAAAAGTGATATTGGTTGACCATACATGTAATACCACTCAAGGTACTCTGTGCACATCACCTGAGCTCACATCAGCTCTTAAGCATCCTAATGAATCCCAAGACTAGGAGGAACCAACCCAGGCATGGGTTAAAGGGTATGTTCTAGCCACCAACCCATTTGTGAGCAGCACACTCGCTCATGTACAAGAAACCCCCAAAGGGAAACTCAAAGTGGATATGGCAACCATCCAGAGACAATGCATCAAAATAGGCCACACAGGATGTAGCCACTGCACCACATTGAAACTTGGAGAATATCATGAATAAAATCTAGGAAATAAAATGCAAATTTAAAGTCAACCCGAGTAGGTGGATATAAGATTATACAGTGTTAAAGTACGACGCATACCTCAGCTAAGGTCATCATCTCCAGTTGGCCTCTTCACTACATATATTACACCATGTTGCTACACCCCACCCAGTGATGATAGGTGGGGATGGAGGCATACAAATAACCCTATCGACCACTCAAAGTGATAGGTCTATGATATAAGTGTTCATAGCCCCAAATCTACAAAAGAAAGCAAAATCAGCCACTACATGTAATTCAACCAAACATAGAAATAATAGGTAAAGGCATACTTTGATCAAGACTACAAATCTACAACAACTCTTGGTAGAATGGACCATTTCCTTCATGGATAAGTCATCAACCAAACACCTCCTCAAGATCATCATCAGGTGGGCACACATGACTCCACCTCAATTAAAGGAAGACCCGCATTCAAGCCAAGAAGGAAGGAAAGCCAAAAAAATTCTTCCCTATTCCCAACATTGTTACCAAAAAGGCAACCAATGATCAACATAGAGAGATACCATGACCCTCATGAAAGCATATAAAGGGTCACTATAACCTCACCTCTCACACTTGAGAAAGAAGGTTTCTTGCAGCGAAGTGAATTCAAATTTGTATCTAGACGACATACCAATGTCATCAGGGTTTTAACCCTAATATCCCAACAAGGTGTGATGATACCCCCATTCCTATCTATCAGGCAAGGCACAAATGAGAATTCCCCCCAACCCTAACCTAGTGATCCCAAGAAACTCATTAGGGATGATGGCTAACTCACAAAAGGCAAAATTGAAGGTACTAGTCTCTAGGAGGAAGTGTTGGATCAGAGGTATAAGTTGGTGCCTGTCGACTATCTCACAATGACAAATGCTAACAAAGTTGGTCCCCTTGCAAAACTCTAACACCTCATCAACTAAGACAGCATATAACATCTGTAGCTCATATAATGGGTCTGCAAATATACATTTGACAGTCCAAACCCTATAAAGATGGAGTGAAAGATAAAGCCAATGACTATCACCATAGCTAGAAAACCTGATTCAAGTTCAACAAACACAAAGAAAATAACAAGGAGCAAAGTTTCCAACTTATACATCATTGCTCACTCGACAACCTTTGTGATGCATGTTCATCCCCAACATGCTTGGATGAACCACAAACCTCTCAGCTAGGAGCAGCTTTGCCACAATCCTACTCTAATCACCATGACGTCAGCCAAAGAAAAGATCAAAAATATTATAGTCAGATATGAATTGAACAAATAAAGCACTAGGGTATACTCTAGATATGACTTAGTCCTAGAATAATCACATGCATTCCACTTACCTATGATAGGATCTTTCTCATGCCAATTATGAGTTGCCATCTGCAAATTTACAACTACAATGACATAAGCTTTGCACAATGATTTAAACCAGCTCAGCTTCACACCATATGATAGAAAAAATGTGAAAATAGCAAAATCATCCAAATTGTGGATCAAAATGTGTGCTCAGGTCACATTAATCTTCAGATCATGAAGAACATAGGGAAAAGCAAAAATCTAAATTTTTCCTCCAATGTCCATACCAAAGTGCAAAAAATAAAAATATACCTCCTCAGAGATGAAAAAAACTGAAACATGAAAAGAAAGATTGCCAAGATAAGAAATTTGAAGCCTTTCTACCACTGAAAATCAGATGCACATAGCTTCACCAAGGCTTGCTCATATAACTTCATAGTATGTAGGACTAATGTTGGCAGGTTGGCACAATCCATTGTAGTGCTCTCTCTCCTTGTTGCAACTATTGTTGTTATTTGCTTGAGTAACCTCCTTCACGTTGCCACTTCTCGAGAATAGGTGACTTTAGAGGGTTTCTTGACCCTCTCTCATTTCCCCTCTTTTAAGAACAGAAAGTTTGGAAGAAAAAAAATAACATAGATCCTTGAAAGTTCAACAAATTTCTAGAAACCTTCCAAAAATTATGAAGAATCACAAAAAAAATAGAAAAATACCAAAAAAAAGTACAAATATGAAGGTTTCAAATTTTAATGCAAAAGTTAAAGATTTCTCTGTCTTCATATAGATAATTCTTTTAAATATCAAAACCTATCACTCCATGGTCATGGATCATGACCTAAAATTAAACTAAGTCATCACACAATTCCTATAAATCTCCTTTAAGTCCTGGATCATAACCTAAAACTGATCTATAAATCTCCTTTATGTCTTGTCTCATGACTTAAAACTGAATTATTTTGAACCTTCGTCTCCTATAAATCATTTGACGGCCCTGGTTTATGACCTTAAACTAGAAATTTTTTTATTTCTAAATCTCTTAATGGTCCTAGACCATGACCTAAAATGGAATTGATCCTATTCTTGATTTCTAAATCTTTTGATAGTCCTAGATTATGACCTAAAACTAAACCAAATATTTACTCATGTTTCCAAAACATTTTCATGATTTTGAATCATGACTTAGAAACCAAATTCGGAATATCAACTTTCTTGTCTATGGGGTGATCACATACACTTGAACCAAATGACGACTAGAAAATCAAGGACAATTGATCATTGAAAAAATGAAGAAATGGATGATAAGATAGTGTAGGAACATGTCTGAGACACCACCTTATCACTAGATGATCACTTAATGACCGATTTCAACTTGATTTCACACTTTTCCTATTAACTTTATGGGATTGCAACGAAGTTGATAAGTAACCAATATAGTCATTATCCAGGAAGGTCACCTTAAATCTAGGAATTTGTCTATGTCTAATATTCAATCTTGAGGAACCAAAGCCCTATCTTAGATATGTTAACTCACCATATTTTACCTTTTTAGGGTTATGGTCCTATCCCTAAATTGGTTCACTCTTGAAAAACATAGAAAAACTAAAAGGCATTGGAAGAAGAAGAAATATGGTGACTATAACACCCCTTCAAGAACATATATGTCAGCAGAAGCAAACCCTATGTTGTCCATAACATGGGTCACTTGGGTTGGAGGAACATTCAAAAAATGATGTACATTTCAATAAGATAAATGAAACACATGCATTAATTAGAAATGTTGATTCATACATTGTTCTTTGAAAGACATAACTTATAACATAAATTATTTCATCTTTGAAAGAAAATCTAATACATGAAAGGTAAACCAAATCTAGGGCATAAATCTTCTTTGAAACTTGATATTGGAACTTCTATGGTGTAGATGGCACCCCACCAAGTTGGGATCTTCTACCTTGAAACAGTGACTTCAAATACCTTTGTTCCTTGATCTAGAGACATCTTGTCCCATGTCCATGTGAAAAAAAAGACACACATCAGTAAAAGGAACTATACATTTTATAAGGACTAAAAATAAACATTTATACTTGACTTGAAAGAAAATCTTAACATGAATTTAACTTAAGAATTCTTGATTAGATGAATCTTATAACATAAAGAATTGACCAGTAAATATATGTGTCTCTCTATGACGCCCACTTAAGAGAAGATGACTGTTAGGAATGCCCATAATGCTAGTAAAGCCCATAACAGTACAAATGCCCATGATTTGGCTATAAAAACCCATAATTGGCATGAATTCTTAAAATAACCCCTTGAGGTCCATGATTTGAAAAGCATATAAAACGGATTCAATTCCATTTATCTTAATATTAACATTACCATGAATATGAACTTAATCTTGAACTTTAATCTTTAACATGATGGGATTTCTCCCTCTTGAAACTTGACCGTTAAATCCATTAATCTTTGATCATTAATCATAATCTTTAATCTTAATGAGCATGATCACCATAAGACATAAGTAATAGAAATCATCATGCAATTTATATGATGAACATGATTTGAGCATTGAACATGAAATTGAAAGCATAATTCATAAATCATACATAACATCCAATTCAACCAATGTATATATGTATAGTGTCCTGACCCGCTTACTTAGAGAAAAGAAAACCCTAACTTGGTTTCTCTAATCTTGAGTCCAATCCTAAGTCTCCTGAAATTAAGATGATTGATATTATTCATCACTTTAAACACCATCCTAAGCCCTAATTTGGCATTTGGGTAAAACATGGTCTCATGGCACTAAATTAGGGTTAGGGTTATTGATTAGGTCATCCCATTTGAGAAAACTTGATTTAATATTATTATATTAATGATCATATTACTCACATTAGGGTTTTAGGCTTCCTTATGAAATAATCAGAACAAAAAGGTAAAACATGATTTGAAAATCCTAAAATCAGATTCGGGAGCCGCTCTCTCTAGGGATTCGCTCCTCCTTCTCTCTAGTCACTCCCGGCGGCTACCGCTGGGGGGAGGGACGCTTCTTCGGCATTTCCTCCCCCTGGCCTCCAACAGTCACGGTGAGGCCGCTGTGATGGGAAGCTTAGGAGTGATTCTCTAGAGACGAGAGTTGGTTGGAGTTGCTGGAGCCTACTCGGAAGATCTGGGGTGAATGAGGTGCGACGCGCCGCGAGGAGTCGTGATCTGGGCCAGAGATTTGGCAATTCCACCATGTCAAACTCTGCTCTGTTCAAGTGTGACGGGTGGAGAGAGGCCGCTTTCAGCTAGATCCAGGATCATGTTGCTGCTCCACCACGCTAGGGTTGAGAAGGGGTTCCTCCCTTTGTTTCCAATACCTTCTCCTCTTTTCCTCCGAGTGAACCCTGGTTTACCTAGGCTACTGACGGCCATGATTCTGACCAGGCTCATGCCTTGGTGGATAAGGTGGCAGTAGGGAGCCTCGTTGGGTGGTTTGGTCCTCCTCTGTCTGCTCGACGGGTGTCCCCGCCTACTGTCGTTTGCTGGCGATGCCTTTCTACATGTCCTCGCGGCCAGTGGCTACCTCGGTGTACATGGAGGTGCATTTCTCTCGGCAGGGCACCTCTTGCCTACTGCCCTCTGCTATTGTGTGAAGGAACACTCTCCAAGTGTTCAATGTTTTGCCATTGTACAAACAGAGGCATCGTGTGATGGTTCTTCCACAAGGTGCCTGGGGCTCCTCGTCTCATCGCCCTCTCTATAGGGGGCTCGAAGTGACAAGGTGACGGTTGATTCCAGCATGGTGACTAGAGGCCTATCCTACCGTTGCAGCTCTGGGTGCACACCAGGCATTCGACGGCAGTCCGGCCTCCAGCCATTTGAGAAGGACACCTTCAAGGTGTTTGATGAAAATCCTCAGTTCGATGAAATGTTGTTGTGCAAACAGGAACTCCTAGTTCTATTGAGATTCTTATTCATGCTCAATGTGGATATTAGAAGAATGGTCTCTAGAGGTATGCAGGTGTTGATAGTCGGACATGTCCTCTCCTTGTGGGTGAACTGAATGCTAGAGGCTCCATGGATGCATGTCTCCAGCTGCAAAAGTCTATGGATGTTTGTTGATGATGCCCCTGTTGAGCTCGAACTGCTATTTTTCTTGGACCCTTTTGAGTGAAGTAATGACCAGGTGCATATGGCCACTTCTTCAGGGAGAAAGACTTTGAGTGACAGTCATGTCTTTCTCATTTTTCTACCTTATGTGTTCCTGCTGAGTTTGTTCTTGGGGTTGGGACAGGCGATGGCTTGCCCTTTTGAGATGGCAGAAGTGATGGAGTACATTCAGGCATCTTTGTGGGTGCTATGTTTTGGTCATGTATGCTCTCCCTTCCCCTGCTAGGTCTTTCGGTCTTGTTTCTGTTTCCTTCCCCTGCTAGGTCTTTCGGTCTTATTTCTGTTTACTTCCCCTTCTCTTAGTCTTTCTTAGTTTGGAGTATTCTTTTATTGGATCCCTTTTATGTCTTCCTATGTGGAGACTTGGGATCTGTTTTGTTTCCCCAAGGGGCACTTTTTGTACCCAAAGTTTTTGGTTTTATTAGTAACAGGATTTTGAGTGACCAAAAAAAATCATAAAATCAGATTCATTATCAAAAAATCCTTTCCAAAGAGTATTTATTCATAGTTTTCTGATCATCGGTGGAATTACTATAAAATTTGAGAAGAACATACCAATGAAAACTCAAAGAAAAGCCAAGTGGGCAAAAATCCAAAACCTTACAGCGATCTAACTGGCCCAATCACACGACTCCACATGGATCTCGGTGCTCTCATATCCATCGTGCAGTCTAAGGAGCCAAAATGCATCAAAAGGTCTAAAGTACCCCTGAGTGTGCGACACAGGAAGAAGAAACTACGAGGGTAGATTCATAAAATTTATACCATGCATTGTCATCTTTGAGTGTGATGACCATCACAGCAATGAAGAACCCAACTTGCAATATGTACCTATTTTTGCTATAGAAGACGAGTGTTTTTGACATCAGAGTAGGACTCCCCGAGTCACCATGGTCCCAAAGACCCCTTGCTTGAGTATCAGGGGTGTCCGGGGTAGAGAATAAAGCCTCCTCCATGCCTGGATGGATGAAGGATTTGGGTAACGAATAAAACAAAACAAAACACCCAGAAATAGAGATGAGAAACAGTCTACGACATCAAAGTGGGGGACAAAACTAAAGGAAACGGCTCGATGGATCAACCGGTTTGTGAGGATTGCTCATAAGGTTAGAAACTGAGGAAAGGGGGGAAGAAATGAACTCATCTTGGGTCAAATGCAAGGTCCTAAAAGCTTCTTAGAACCTCACTGAAGGATTCCCAACAACCAGAATCTGTCTCGAAGGTATGAACTTTAACGACGTGATCCATCTTGGTTGTTGATGGTAGACGAGTTGATATGTAGTGCTTGGGTGGTATCCATGGAGAAAAGAGGATGCAGAATTCTTTATGTGGATCACATGATCATTGGGGATGTCTCTTTTATAGGTTTTAGTGTCTCGAGGAGGGGGTTGGGTCTCTTGCGGAATTTGAAATAGGGGTAGGGAAAGGCGGTGCTTGTTGATTGAGAGTTCTAGGGCATGAAACCCTATTGTATCTGGTATGGTTGACTTTGGAAAGATGTGATGATTGTGAGGAGGGAAATGGTTTGTGATGAGATGTTGTGGAGAGATATGAGGAGGAGAGGGGAAGTCGAGGACTGTAGAGTCCTAAAAGCCCTGGACTAAAGTAGGATAGATAATCACTAATTGTTGGATGAGTATGTGATTTACTAGACTTCACCAGGGTCGTCCGATTTGGGTGAGAAAAAGGAAATAAATACTAATTGTGTGACAGGAATATTAAAGCGAGACTTTAGGTTTGATTATCAAATCATTTGAATTTTGCTAAAAACTACATCAAAACTTTCTAAATTCATTATAGGGGTCAAATGAATTCCTACTGGCTTCAAATTTTAATTGTAATCTAACCAAGGGGTCTAGATTCTTTCTATATGATTATATTTAGTTTTTGCATAAGTTATAGATCCATTAACTTGATTTTAAATGCATTAATATATTAGAGGATTAGGAAAATACTGTCCTTTGCGATCACTTAAGCTAAATTTTGAGATAAACCATCCTCACCCATTCAAAAGTTATAGCACCTATATTTATGCCCTTTTTGAGAAACTTTCATGGAGGAGAGAGAAAAGAGGATATACATACTTTCCTCTTACATAGAAAGCCATAAAAGAAAAAGAAAAACTTTTTGGACAAGGCATCTACCCTATATTTATAACTCAAATCCAAAGCCTTTTCTCTTTCCTTTTTTTATTTCTTTTTCAGCATTTATCAAGAATAGGAGAGACAAAAAATGAGAGGATAAATGTTAGCTTTCCTTTTACATAAATAGGGTTCATTTAATATTAAAGGAATTAAAGGAAGCATATTTTATTTTCTTTCTATGCCAAACCCCATCTAAAGGATTCAATTTTTGTAGTAACTTGCATTAGAATCCAAGTTTTAAACTTTATAGCTGAAATTTTGTAATTAAGACCCTAAACTTATTTTATTTAAAAGTTGGGATGTTACAATTCTACCCACCTTAAATAAATTCCGTCCTCAAAATTTTCTCATACTACCCACCTTAGGGTTTTACATACTCTATGTACAAAAATTTCTAATATCATCTTAATGTCTCTTTCTCATGGTAAAACACTATCAACATGTGGGTCTAAATCTATTATCATTAACATGACAAAGGACCTCTCTTACATATTCTCTAGGGGTTTTGATTCTATCACGGACCTTACTTTCTTATCAGATTGTTTTTAGGTGATTATATGTCTCAAACTTTTAATGTTGACTCTTGTTTTCTGTCACCTCTGGATACATGTCGGTCGGTCATATATTCAGAGGTGACTTATCTTATCACACTTACCTTAGTACCTCCCTCATGTACATGTCCCATACCACATGCATTTGAAAGGACAAGAAAAGCATGATTATGGATATAACATTCTCTCTACAAAACCTCATGAGCCTGTGTCCCATACCACAAACACGTGGGGAAAAGAGAGAGTATGCAATATACAATTCTAGAGTTAACATAAAGTCCAAAACTTCTAGGCACATAACCCTAATCCCTATCTAAACTTTATCTTCTGTCTTAACCTCTACTTTGGTTTCCAATATCTTTAACTTAATCTTCTATACCTATGGATTAGAACATATGAATCTTTAGCTTAGTGGCCATCTATTCCTTATTGTGATACCATATTGTAACACCCCTTCAAGCACATATATGTTAGCAGAAACAAACCCTATGTTGTCCTTAACATGGGTCACTTGGCTAGGAGGAACATTACAAAACATGATATACATTGCAATAAGATAAATGAAACATCATGCATTAATTAGAAATGTTGATTCATACATTTTTCTTTGAAAGACATAACTTATAACATAAATTATTTCATCTTCAAACTAATACATGAAATGTAAACCAAATCTAGGCCATAAATCTTCTATGAAACTTGATACTGGATCTTCTAAGGTGTAGATAGCACCCCACCAAGCTAAGTCGTAGGATCTTCTACCTAGAAGCACTCACTTCAAATACCTTTGCTCCTTAATCTAGGGACATCTCATCACATGCCCGTGCAAAAATAAAGACACACATCAGTAAGTGGCACTATACATTTATAAGAACTGAAAATAAACATGTATACTTGACTTGAAAGAAAATCTTGACATGAATTTAACTTAAGAATTCTTGATTACATTAATCTTAACATGAAGAATTGAGATGTAAATATATGCATCTCTTTATGATGCCCACTTAAGAGCACATGATTGCTAGGAAAGCCCATATTGCTACGAAAGCCCATAACATCATGAATGCCCATGCTTTGGTTATAAAAGCCCATACTTAGCACGAATTCCCATAACAATCCCTTGAGGTTCATGATTCGAGAAGCATATAAAATTGATTCAATTCCATTTATCTTAACATTAACATTACCATGAACATGAACTTAATCTTGAACTTTAAACTTTTACATTATGGGATTTCTCCCTCTTAAAACTTGATCGTTAAATCCATTAATCTTTGATCATTAATCATAATCTTAAATCTTAATGAGCATGATAACCATAAGGCATATGAAAAAGAAATCATCAAGCAATATATATGATTAACATGATTTGAGCATTGAACTTGAAATTGAAAGCATAATTCATAAATCATACATAACATCAAATTCAACCAATGTATATATGTATAGTGTCATGACCTGCTTACCTGAAGAAAAGAAAAACCTAACTTGGTTTCTCTGATCTTGAGTCAAATCCTAAGTCCCCTGAAAATAACATGATTGATATTATTCATCACATTAAGCACCATACTAAACCCTAATTTGACATTTGGGGAAAACATGGTCTCATGGCACTGAATTAGGGTTAGGTTTACTGATTAGGTCAATCCATTTGAGAAAACTTAATTTAATATTAATAGATTAATGATCATATTACTCACATTAGGGTTTTAGGGTTCCTTATGAAATCATCATAACAAAAAGGCAAAACATGATTTGAAAAAATCAGATTCATTGTCAAAAACTCTTTCTAAAGAGTATTTATTCATAATTTTCTGATCATCAGTTGAATTAATATAATTTATGAAGAACAAACCAATGAAAACTCAAAGAAATGCCAATTGGTAAAAAATCCAAAACCATGCAACGGCCTAACTGGCCCAATCACACGACTCCATATGGATCTCAAGGCTCTCAGATCCATTGTGTAGCCTGAGGAGCCAAAACGCATCAAAAGGTCTAAAGTACCCCTGAGGGTGTGATACAAGAAGAAATAACTATGAGGGTGGATTCATAAATTTGTACCATGGATTTTCATCTTCGACTATGATGACCACCATAGTGATGAAGAACCAAACCTACGATCTGCACCTTCTCTTACGATAGAAGATGAGTGTTTTTTACATCAGAGTAGGACTCCCCGAGTCACCGTAGTCCCGAAGACCCCTTGCTCGAGTATCAGGGGTGTTTAGGGCAGAGAAGAAAGCCTCTGTCTTTCCTGGTTGGAGGAAGGATCTGGGTAACAAATAAAACAAAACAAAACACCTATAAATAGAGATGAGAAACAGTTTACGACATCAAAGTGGGGACAAAATTGAAGGAAACTGCTCGATGGATCAACCGGGTTATGAGGATTTCTCGCAAGGTCAGAAATCAAGGAAAAAGGGGAAAAAGCAACTAGCTCATCTTGGGTCAAATTCAAGGTCCTAAAAGCTCTTGGAACCTAGCAAAAGGACTCCCAAAAACCAAAATTTGTCCCGAAGGTATGAACTCTGATGGCGTGATCCATCTTGGTTGTCGATGGAAGATGAGTTAGTATGCAATGCTTGGGTGGTATCTGTGGAGAAAAGAGGTTGTTGATCTCTTTATTTGGATCGTGTTATCATTAAGGATGTCTCTTTAATAGTTTTTAGTGTCTCGGGGAGGTTGGGTCTCCTACGAAACTTGAAATAGGGGTAGGGAAAGCCAGTGCTTGTCGACTGAGAGTTATAGGGCATTAAACCCTATTGTATCTGGTATGGTTGAGTTTAGAAAGAAGTGATGGTTGTGAGGAGGGAAACGGTTTGTGATGAGATGTTGCAAAGAGATAGAGATCAAGAGGGGAGGGGAAGTCGAAGATTGTAGAGTCTAGAAAGCCCTGGACTCTGGTAGGGGAGATAATCAGTGATTGTTGGATGAGTTCGTGATTTACTGGACTTCACTAGGGTTGTTCGATCTGGGCGAGAAAAGGGAAAGAAATACTAGTTGCACAATAGTGGTATTAAAGTGATACTTTAGGTTTGATTATCAAATCATTTTAAATTTTGATAAAAACTATATCAAAACTTTCTAAACTCATTGGAGGGGTCAAACAAAGTCTTATTGGATTCAAATTTTAAACATAAGTTAACCAAGGGATCTAGATTCTTTTTGTATAATTAGATTTAGGTTTTTCTCAAGTTTTATCCAAAGTTTTCATATATATCCATTAACTTGATTTTAAATGCATTAATAGATTAGATAATTAGAAAAATACTTTCCTTTGTGATCACTTAAGCCAAATTTTTAGGTAAACCATTATCACCCATTCAAAAGTTATAACACCTATATTTATTCCCTTTTTGAGAAACTTTCATGGAGGAATGAGAAAAGAGGCTATACATACTTTCCTCTTACATAGAAAGCCATAAAAGAATTAGGAAAACTTCTTATGCAAGGCATCTACCCTATATATATAACTTGAATCCAAAGCCTTTTCTCTTTCCCTTTTTATTTCTTTTTAAGCATTTATCAAGAATAGGGGAGAGAGAAAATGAGAGGATAAATGCTAGTTTTATTTTTATGTATATAGGCCTCATTTAATCATAAAGGGATTAAAGGAAGCATATTTCATTTTCTTTCTATGCCAAACCCCATAGAAAGGATTCAATTTTTGGGGTAACTTGCACTAGAATCTAATTTTTAGATTTTATAGCTGAAATTTTGTAATTTAGACCCTAAACTTATTTTATTTAAAAGTTGGTATGTTACAATGACTATTTTTTCAAAGATCATTTCACAGTTGAGAAATCTCCATAACTGCCGACAACTAAAGACTCCTGGTTTTTAATATCTCTGACAACTTGAAATCTTATCTGATTTTCACATCTACCTTTTTCTCACTAAGGTTTGACTTAGTGAGAGGATTTGACATGTTGATGTAAGAACCAAAATGACAATCATGTTATGGATGAAATTTGGATGGTTTGTATCACTTGGGATGTAATGAATGGTCAAACATGGTAACCACACATGGTGGGAACCTTTTTGTTGGAGAAAATCATTTATACCCCATCTTATCTTTATTATGAAGGAATATTTCATTAATTCATCCTTATAAATAAAACACATCACCCAAACTTCTTTCTATTCATTTCTCTTCTATTTGAGCATTCTTCTCCTTTTTTCCACCACAACTTCAAATGGAATCATCTTCTTACGGTGGAAGCAAGAAGAAACTCTCCAGAAAGAAGTGAGTTGATCAACTGGTGATCATCAACGACATCGCCTTCATCAACTCTGATGCCACCAAAAAGTTATCACCTTGTCTTCAAAGGCACGTCTTCCTTGATGACCATTGGATATTGAATCATTCTCACAGGTGATTCAACTTGTTCCCCTCTTTACAGTTCAATATCTTGAAGAATTTCGTACCCCAATTTATCATTTTTGGTCATCTCGAGTTGTTCATGAGTTCTTTGCTAATCTCATTTGCATAGAAAAAAATGATTTCTCCTTCTCCTCCATGGTAAATGGCAATAACTTTAATTTTGATGAGGATCTATATACACCTTGCTAGACATCATCCAAAATGATTTTACACACCATATTGATATCACCACTAAAAATCCTCTAACTGAGTTTTCAAATTACGTACGAGAAGAAATTTCCCTAAATTCTATTAAAAGATTTCTTCTTCTCTCCGGTGCCACTTATCACGAGACAAGAGGGACTCTCTATGCCTCTTCTCTCACTCAAGAAGCCTGAATCATCAATTTCATTTTTTGTTCAAATATTTGACCTTGGGCCAATAAAATCAAAATTCCTCACTTGTACCTCAATTATATTGTTCTCAAGAAAATCCCATTAGTTGTGTGTATCTTATCTTTCATTAAATGCTTGATTATAAGGGTCCACCCTTTGTCGATTTCATATGTCATCTCATTGAGCTGTCCATTGATGAACCTCTCTCTAACTTTGGATACTCTTCAGACCGTCTTCGCCACAAAATTAATCTTCAAACTATTGAAAATATGGGAATTGACTTTGGTCATAAGCGGTATAGAAATGTAGAAGAGTCTCTACAAGAACCTACTCCTACTCCTCCTTCCTATTATACCCATGAGAATGACTTTTCATATTTCAAAGGTGTTTCTTATCAACTTTGAAACACATGGATTATCAACACCATGCAATGACATATCTCAATGAAGCATGCAAGCCTTAACACCAAATGCAACAAATATCCTTCTCATCTTTATATCTGGAGCATCCCTCCATACAACCCAAACTTCAACTATTCACAACCACCAACACCACCATCTAGCCTTCATCACAAACAATTTTTTGAATCTCAGCTTCAAGACATAGTTGTCCACTTCAACTTCTCTTGAGCTCCTACTTTTCTTGAAGCATATGCTTTGGTGACCACAAATGCTTTAACTTGGGAAACTATTGTGCAATACTATGGAGATGCTTCATTTTGAGGAAATGACCCTCATGTTGATTTCATTCTTGATCTTATTAAGAAATTGTAAATCTTTTCTTTAGATTCATTTCACCTTTTATGTATTTCTTTCTATTTTCAAGCATTGTGCTCTTGTTGGGATTATCATGAATGAAATAAGAAATGGCATTTATGTATCCCAAAAGTTCATACTTCCTATGGATACATTTAACTTTTTAAAGGTTAATTATATTAACATGGAGAAGTAATTCATTAAATCTTCTTAATATTAACATGGATTTAAATAACATGTGTTGTCACTTTCATGATTTATGTACTCAAATTAATTTCCTACATCAAATCTCTAAGAATCCTGGTCGACTAACTCTTAGACCAGACTGAAACTCAGTCAAAATTAATCTCAACCAAAATAACATTAGTAACAAAACTTTTTATAATCTTTCAAACTTAGGTTTACATTTTGAAAACTTTACTAAGTTCTTGGTTTTTATATCTGACATAAATGTGTTATCACGGAATTTGAATGGCAATTCTTCTTGTGTGAATATTTTTTCTTATGATTGAGCTCTTTTTGCTTGGCATGAGATTAAGGGGGAGCTCAAAATATTTTAATAAACTTACATATCTCTCCACTCTTAAATGATTCGCTATATCAACAAAGGCTTAACATCCTCTGATATTTGGTTTATATATTCTTTTAAGAACTATTTTATGGCGTTGAATGGCTCCTATATACCAATATTGGCTTAACATCCTATATATTTGGTCTACAAATACTTTTGTTGACCTCATTTTTGTGCTTAAAGGAGTCTCTTATCAATTTTGGTCTTAACAACCATTCAAAATGATAGCAAAAACAATTTCAATTTTGACTTTTGATTTTCATGGCATCTCTATATCATGGTGGACTTAACATTCTTTACCATTGGTTTAGAGTATATTTTTTTATATTTGTGATTAATGGGATCTTTTTGTCATGAAGGACATAACATTCCTTTCATTGGCAATTAGACAACCTTCTTGTTGTGCTCCTTGATCGTATGGCTTTTTTACTATGCCTTGGTGTCTCTCTTTTTTATATTTGTTTTCAACCAAAACATCAAGTGCAAGTTTTCCCTCTCCAAAATGAATATTTTGTTGGGGGTGTCTCCTTGAGGAGGAGCATTGGTAAGTATTGACCCTTTATGACTTCGATAAGGGGGGGGATAACCCATGAGATAAATCAGAGATAAATTGGCTATCAACTATCAATAAGCAATTTAAAGGTATGAAGTTATTAAGTTTTCTACTTTCAATTTGTCTTATGGAAATATTTTTCATCATCAAAAAGGGGGAGACTTTTGTCTTTTTTATATACCAAACACATATATCAATGATGCAAATATTTGCCAAATTATATTACTAACATTTGTATTAAGTATTTTAGGTGATCAAGGAACTTGGTCAAAGATACAACTATAAAGACCTTGCAAATGTTACATGTTTGGGTGCTTGTAAATATTTGTGCCATGTATTTGAGTGTATACATGTGTTCTTTGTACAACTTGATAGACATGATGTAAGGACAAGTTATGATCTTCCAAAACCTACCCCAAACACTAACCCATAGTCATATGAAGCCTCTAGGGTTGATAGGTTTCATTAGTTAGGTCATTGGATAGGTTTTACACACATTTACACATTCATAGAGTCTACCTCAGTTGAGAAACTTGTCCATTGAGGCAACTTTGGTCGACCAAATGTTTGACCAAGACTCCCCTCAGTCAAGGGTTCAGAGCACCAGAAGTATATTGCAATATAGTTAGCTCTGAGCCTATCTTGGTCAAAATATTTATTGACCGAGACAACCTCGATTGAAATTTTTGTCGACCGAGGATAGATCGTTAAACCAGTTGACCAAGAAGTTAGAACAACACTTAGATTTTAGAGCCAGTTTGACACATAGACCAAACTCGATCAAAATATTTCTCGATCGAGGAAGTGTCTCGTCGAATAAATTCTCAATCAAAACTGTTTTGGAATCAAAAAATATTAACGATCAAATTGGTCATTGTAACTTAGTCAATTTCTTCCTAATGGATAATTGACCTCTAAGAACACGCTAGACGTTCCCCACATATTCCCTAACCACTTTTAAACATTTCTTGTAAATAGGAGTGGTCTTAGGACACTTAGACACAACAATTGAACAACAATTGAGATCATATATACATACTTGAGCATACTACATACTTGTCAACATTCTCAAGAGCTTAGGTTCAGTACTTCAAGTTTCTATCATTATAGCGTAAACCTTTAGCTCCGCTATAGTATCATCTCCATCTACTACTACATTGCATAAACCTTTTTGGAGTGGATCATCATCACTTGTCCATTAGAGAGTGATTGTATATCTTGTGAACTTATTTTGTTTCTTTCTTTTTTCATTCTATTTCTTATTTGTTGTATTATTCTTGGGCTACTTCTTGGAGTGAAGGTTGTTCAAGAACCTACAAGAAGAATCAGTCTTCTCAACTTGGTGCTCTTCCACTGGCCATTAAAGAAGAGGTAAAGCAATGTGCTCTTATGCATCTATCAAAGAAGAGGAGGAGAGGGTGGCCTTTTGTGGTCCATCAAAGAAGGTGTAGTTCTCCTTTATTTGAAAAGGAGGGTTAGTATTACCCCACAAAAGACACCGATAAATTTTGTGTTGTGTATCGATACATAAAAGGAATAAAATACATAATTTTGAAATCTTGGTTGGAAACGACTAGGTAGTGGATTGACGTCTTATTAGGAAACCACTCTAAATCTATGTCCTTTTGTTGTTGCTTCCTTTGCTTTATATTTTTGTTTCACTTTGAGCTAATATTTTAATTTGCTTTAAAATCAACTAAGATCTCTATTCACCCCCCCCCTCTAGATCGTTTCCCAAAGGACATGCGCTCCTCACTTGCATCTAAGCAAATGGCACTATTAGACCACCTATAACCTGAAGAAGAACAATTAGAGGGCACCTTAACAACCAAAGAAGCATCCCTATGATAAACAAATCTAGCTCCAATGCTCACCAATGACATATATGTGCCCTAAATTAAGAACTTTATGGGGAATTCTCCCATGTCAGTGGTATCATCAAAATGTTGAGTATACCCTAGTGGGATACTTGAACTAAAGAGTTTTTCCATCTCACTAGTGCATGCATCATCCTCCTAAAAGGACAAAGACTAATAAAAGTAGCCTGGAAAGTGAAACAAACATCCAACGCCAAAGTCCAGATGTGGCCTCAGCTCACAAATTTCTTTAAAGCCTCAAAGAGAAATAGATGGAGATGGTGGATCCTTCAGAGCTACCTCAGGAGGATGCAGAAGGCAAAACTCATACCCATTCATACTTTTTCTTAGCAAAGTCATAATCAACAACATGCATAGGAGTCTCAAATTGTTGCATATATTAAAAGGTGGACACTTAACATTGGAGGGTGTCCCAAATTATCATATTGTTCTCTAAAAAGTGATATTGGTTGACCATACATGTAATACCACTCAAGGTACTCTCTGCACGTCACATGACCCCACATCAGCTCTTAAGTATGCTAATGAATCCCAAGACTAGGAGGAACCAACCTAGGCATGGGTCAAAGGGGATGTGCCAGCCACCAACCCATTGGCGAGTAGCATACTCACTCATGTACAAGAAACTCCTAAAGGCAAACTCAAACTGGATATGGCAACCATCCAGAGACAATGCATCAAAGTAGGCCACACAGGATGTAGCCGCTTCACCATATTGAAACTTGGAGAATATCATGAATCAAATCTAGGAAATAAAAGGGAATCTAAAGTCATCTCGAGTATGTGCATATAAGATCATATGCCAAAATACAACACATACCTCAGCTAAGGTCATCATCTCCAATTCGCCTATTCATAACATATATTACACCATGTTGCTATACTCTACCTAGTGATGATAGGTGGGGTTGGAGGAATGCAAATAACCCTATGGACTACTCAAAGTGATAGGTCTATGATAGAAGTGTTTATAGCCCCACATCTACAAAAGAAAGCAAAATCAGCCGCTACATGTATTTCAAGCAAACACAAAAAATGATAGGTAAAGACATACTCTGATCAAGCCTACAAAGCTACAACAACTCTTGGTAGCATGGACCATTTCCTTCACAGAGAAATCATCCACCAGACACCTCATCAAGATCATTAGCATGTGGGCACACATGCCTCCACCTCAGTTAAAGGAAGACCCACATCCAAGCCAAGAAGGAAGGAGAGCCAAAAAAATTCTTCCCTATTCCTAGCATTGTTACCAAAAAAGAAACTAATGATAAACACAAAGAGAGATACAATGACCCTCAGGGAAGCATATAAAGGGTGACTAGAACCTCACCTCTCACCCTTGAGAAATAAGATTGCTTGCATCCAAGTGAATTTGAATCCGTATCTAGATGACATACCAATGTTATCTGGGTTTACCTCTAATATCCCAGCAAGGCGTGATGACACCCCCATTCATGTCTATCAGGCAAGGCACAAATGGGAATTCCCCCAAACCCTAATCTAGTGATCCCAAGGAATTCATTAGGGGTTATGTCTAACTCGCAAAAGGCAAAATTGAAGGAACTAGTCTCTAGGAGGAAGTGTTGGATCAGTGGTATATGCTAGTTCCTATCAACTAACTCACAATGAAAAATGCTGACAAAGTCGATCCCCTTACGTAACTCTAACTCCTCAACAACTAAGATAGCATACAACATTTGTAGCTCATACAACGGGTCTGCAAATATACATTCGACAATCCAAGACCCTAAAAAGATGGAGTGAAAGATAAAATCAAAGACCATCACCACAGGTGGAAAACCTAATTCAAGTTCAACTAACACAAAGAAAATAACAAGGAGCAAAGTTTCCAACTTATACATCATCACCCACTCGATGACCTTCGTGATGCATGTTCATCCACAACATGATTGGATGAACCACAAACCTCTCAACTAGGAGCATCACTCCACAATCCTACTCTAATCACTATGACCTCTGCTAGAGTAAAACTAGATCAAAAATATCATAGTCAGATATGAATTGAACAGATAAAGCACTAGGGTATACTCCATATATGACTTAGTCCTAGAATCATCACATGTATCCTACTTATCTATGATAGGATCCTTCTCATGCAAATTCACAACTACAACGACATAAGCTTTGCACAATGATTCAAACCAGCTCAGCTGACACCATATGATAGAAAAAATGTGAAAATAGCAAAATCATCCAAATTGTGGATCAAAATGTGTGCTCAACTTACGTTCAACCTCCAGATCATGAAGAACATCAAGAAAGGCCAAATCTAAATTTTTCCACCTATGTTCAAGACAAAGTGCAAAAGATTAAAAAAATATACCTCCTTAGAGATGAAAAAAATTGAAACATGAAAAGAAACATTAAGATAGGAAATTTGAAGCCTTTCTACCACTGAAAATCAGATGCACATAGTGTCACCAAGGATTTATTATAGAACTTTGCAGTCTGTGGAACCAACATTGGTGGGTTGACAATATCCTTTGCAGTGCTCTCTCTCCTTACTACATCTATTGTTGTTCTTTGCTTGAGTAACCTCCTTCACATCTCCACTTCTCGAGAATAGGTGACTTTAGAGGGGTTCTTGACCCTCTCTCACATTCGCTCTTTTAAGAATAGAAAGTTTTGGGGGGAAATGCATATAGATGCTTGAATGTTCAAAAAAATTCTGGAAACCTTCAATATTATGAAGAATCACAAAAAAATATAAAAATACCAAAAAATGCACAAATATGAAGCTTTCAAATTGTAATGCAAAATTTAAAGATTTCTCTCTATTTTTGGATAGATAATTCTTTTATATTATGACCCATGGTGATGGATCATGACCTAAAACTAAACCAAGTCATCATAGAATTCCTATAAATCTCCTTTGTGTCCTGGATCATGACCTAAAACCAATCTATAAATCTCATTTATGTCTCAGCTCATGACTTAAAACATGTTTTGGCTCATGACTGAAAACTGAATTATTTTGAACCTTCAACTCCTATAAATCATTTTATGACCCTAGTTTAAGATCTTAAACTAGAAAATATTGATTTTTAAATCTCTTAATGGTCCTGGATCATGATCTAAAATGGAATTGCTCCTATTCTTGATTTCTAAATCTTTTTATAGTCCTATATTATGACCTAAAATTGAACCAAATATTTGCTCACATTTCCCAAAAAAAATCATGATTTTGAATCATGACTCAGAAACCAAGTTTGGAATATCACCTTCCTTATCTATTGGGTGATCACATACACTCAAACAAAATGACAACTAGAAAGTCGAGGATAATCGATCATTGAAAATATGAAGAAATGGATAATAATCTAGTGGAGGAACATGTCCCAAATACCACCTTATCACTGGATGATCACCTAATGACCAATCTCCACTTGATTTAACACTTTTCCTAACTTTATGGGAATGCACTGAAGTTTCTAAGTAACCAACATAGTCACTATCCAGGAAGGTCACCTTAAATCTAGGAATTCATCTATGTCCAATCTTCAATCTTGAGCAACCAAAGCCCTATCTTAGATAGGCAAACTCACCATATTTTACCTTTTCAGGGTTATGGTCCTATCCCTAAATTGGTCCACTCTAGAAAAAAAATAGAAAAACTAAAAGTCATAGGAAGAAGAAGAAATATGATGACTATTTTTTCAAAGATCATTTCACAATCGAGCATTTCCATAACTATCGATAACCACAGACTCCTAATTTTTAATATCTCTAACAGCTTGAAATCTTATCACTAAGGTTTGAGTTAGTAAGAGAACTTGACATGCTGATGTAAGGATCGGAATGGTGATCATGCCAAGGATGAAATTTGGATGGTTTTTATCACTCCAAGGGATGTAATTATGGGTCAAACATGGGTAACACGCATGGTGGGAATCCTTTTGTTGGAGAAAATCATTCATACCCCATATTATCTTTATTATGAAGGGATATTTCATTAATTCATCCTTCTAAAGAAAAGATATCACCCACGCTTTCCACCCTCCATAAGGTTTGTCAGACGATCCTTGATGAGTCAAACCTTTTTGGCTTTTGTGAAAAAAAATGAAGCTCAGACTTGGCTCAAGCTTGGAATTCTCACTCTTATCTCAAACATTGCCTTGAGAGGATCAAATTATTGCATACAATTTTTTCTCACTCGGTAATTTTTATTATCTGAATAATAATAGACTCCATTCTACATTTTTGCATTTTTTCACATTTATCCTTTTTCTACATTCATTCATATTTTTCTATATTTTTTCACCTATGTAATACGTTCATTTTCACCTACTTCTACCCAGTTTGGGGTTTTCTCTATAGAAGATTCTTTCATACTAGAAGTGCAATTTTATCATCAATTTTTCTTTTCTATAAGCATTTTTCATAAATATTCAAGTTGAATTATCGTGAATAACATATTACTTTTTCCCCACAAATATTGAATTTCTTTTTCCTAATAAATCTAAGGGATAATCTTGAATTATATCTTTTTTTCATTTTTTTTATTTGAAATTTTTGGTTTTCCATGATTTTCTCCAAAACAATCCAGAAATAATTGGACATTTGGGAACAAGTTGTATCCTACCCACCCACTTGGCTGAGCGGAGCAATCTGATAGTGACACATGGTACACCTCCTTGATCTTTGTGCCATAATGTGTGGTGCATCATGGCAATTTGTTTCTCTTTCAAAACCTTACTATTGGAAACTCCAAACCCGAATTATATCCTATAGATACCCCCCCATATCCATCATATTCCAGGCACTTTCAAACCTCTTAAAACTAGAGGATCAACTACCTCCAATTTTATGCATTAGTCTTGAATAGAGGATCCTTCCTATGACACCACCTGCCTCTAAACATCATTATGTTCCAAAAATAGTAATGTGGTCATGTTGCTAACTGCCAATCTAGTTGTCAATCTTAGTTGTTCTTTTTGCATAAAATTGTTCATGTCTACTTAAACTACTTATGTGATTTATCTGTGTATGTATGGTCAATTAGTCTCATAAAATATCAAATCTTGTTTTAATTCATATCTTTGGATCATTCTGTAAAACCTTCCTACACATTGGTCCTAGCAGTCCATGAGCGATCTCTGTCATGGTAGGTCCTTACGCAATTAGGACCCCAATTCACCAAAATATTAGGGCCTTTAGGGAAATGCTAGTAAGAAAGTAGACACCTCCAGCCCCAAAGGCCCACCCACAAACAAAACATGGTTTTATAGCTTTATCCATTTCAATCGAAAAAAAGCCATCTTTTCCAAAAACACCTTTGAAATTGTTCAGTATCAGTTTACCAGGTGAGATTCAGGTATTAGTCCTTCCCTACTCATAACAATCTTTTCAAATCTGAATTTATGGTTTTCAATTGTTTGCTTTTTTGTATCTATCGACAAATAATACATAAAGATTCATTATAGAGAGAGAAAATCTTAGTATTAGGGTTTCCATAATCTTTGGATTACTAGTCATTACTTAATTAGGGTTTCATGATGTATGAGTATTAGAGACTCTATTAAAGTTTAAATATCACTAATATCAAATCCCAATCATGAATGACCATTATTACATAATAAAATAATAATAATATGATCATTAAGGCTTTAGGCCACTATTTTTTAAAAAGTGATCATATTTTTATCAGTTACCTCATATTTTTTCGTTAAAAATATATAGGTTTTCTATTGTCCTATATCCCTAGCATTTTCTAGGATTTTCCTAAGATAAATATATTTTTATTTATTAAAAAATAAAAGTGTCAAGGAAAATACCTTCATAAATGGTTGGATCCAACTAGATCAACGGCCAGGATTGATCATGTATGTGCGAGGCTGAGCATGGCTTGATCACTAACCTGTGACTCCCTTTGTTGACATGGCGATCACCAATTGGGCCACCTCAGATTCATGTGGCTCCTTGCTCCCTCGTGATCGGCTCTAAGGTGGTGGCTCAAGAGTAGTCCACCTAGCTCCACATATCTTCCTCCTCCTTTGATGTGTGCTCGAGAAGCTACTCTCCTCGACTCTGGCTAGGACCTGCTCGTGTTCCATACCTCCTCTCATCCGAACAGAGGTGGATTCACCTTCAATGGGGTGAGCCATTACGGGGTGGTATCTTTGTGGTGTGCGGCTCCCTCTGAGTCATCACGCCACTGAGCTCTAGGAGGTGGTCACCAGAGTAAAAGTAGGTTTGAGAGGAGGAAGGGGGTTTTGAGGTGATAGAGATATCATGGAGATGTTATGGAGTCTAACGAATGTGATGGTACTAGTGATTTGTTGTGATGAGGTAAGTCAGGGTGTGGTCAAGGCATTGTAGGTGGTCGAAGGTAGAGGTGAGGGTGAGAGATGTCGGGGCTGGATCACGGGCTATTGGAGTGTGAGAAAGACTAAAGGGAGGTTGGCGGAGCTATTGGAGTCCTTAAATAGGCAAAATGGTGGTGAGGGTGAAGAAGCCCTAAATGGGCGTTGCCGCTAGGTGAGCGTAGCGAGGGAGTGGGGACTCATTCTCCCTGATCTGAAGCTTAGCGGTGACGTGGTTTTCTTTATTGAGCTCGCATTAGAGAGAGGAGAGAGATATCTCATTTGAATCATGATCGGATGCATAAATAGGCCACAGATGATCGGGACTAGTAACTTGGGTTGTTGGACCAAAGGTCAGGTGTTGTGGGAGAGGTTAGACATGAAGTCTCTATCGTTGATGCCCATCTGATCCGTGAGTGGCCATATCGGGCAGTTGTGATGCAAGGCAGGATAAGTGGTCAATGCCCATGCATTTTCAAATGTCTTATGATGATTATTTGTCACATACATGTCAATTAACCTAAAACTTAGGTCATAGGGTTTAATAAATAATATCATGTACATTAATTTCAATTTCTTATAACTCTAAAATGGTTTATCCAATTAAAGTAAAATTTTAGGTAGGGCTTCATGATGACATTATCTAACTATGATATAAAATTGGGATTGAAATTTGAATGTTGATTATAGTTATTGACTAGGTACATTACTACACATAATTTACCCTAGTGTTCATTTAGGGTTTGCTTTATTTCAAAATTTGTGTGTCCATATGATCAAGATAATAGTGGGAGATGGTTGAGGGTATTTTAGACAATAATTTTGAGTAATCAATTTCATTAACTTAGCAAAATAGAGAAATTAAATAATTCAAAAACTCACTTTTGTCACAAAAAATCACAGGTATGAATCCTTTAGACTAATCTCAATGTGTTGCTACAACCCTTCACAAACCTAGGGGCATGTTATTCATCATTTCATTGGTCTTTCTAAAAACTCTGGCCTTTGACTGGAATAAAGACATGGAAAGCATGTGGCAGCAGTAGTGTTTCCATCATTTTATAGGTTAGTATCTTCATATCTGATATTTCATATAATTAATCAGTATTGGGACTAGAAAATTCATGAGGATAAATAATATCATAAATATAAGTATTTTAACCTTGAGAATACTTGGCCAATCAATTTCATGTAATAGAACATATATGTACTTCTTAGTGTACTAATATCAATAAATTGGAAATTGATAATTCCTAAAATGAACCTAAAATATCAAATTTTTGATACACAATAAGTTAGTATAAAGATACTCATATATGTGTGGTTATGTCAGCTAACATAAGGTCTGAATTTTGTATAATATGTTGTGAATATTAATTTCCATAGTATATATTAGCTAAATATGAGAGTGTACTATACATAAACACGATCTTATGATAATCTAGCCTCTTTGAATTAATGTCTTAGTATCTATCAAATTAATACATATATTTATAGGTGTCTGAGATAATATTTTGGTTAGGTTGTGATTGAAATCCTAGTGATTATTAATAAGATAATTTTAGAATATTGATTGAATTCTTCCCTATATGCATGTATATGTACATACATGCTGAGGGTAACTATTAATACAAATCGATCTCTGAAATACATATAACTAGATTGGTCTATTTTGAATAGTAGGAACATTAATAAGTATAAAAGTTTGAATTTATTAATATAAGTATGTGTGATTGTATATCATTATGAACTTACTTATGATGACATGGTATGGAAAACATTATTTTCATTCGTCTAAAATTGTATCATATGCATAATTGTATTCATATGGGCTACTAGAATCTAAGTAAGAGCATGAGAAGTATAAAATTATATACATATAGTGCTAGTGGGATTTACACCCTAAAAATTTCTAATAAGAGTATGTTGTTTTATAGTAACTTAGTAATGCATATACCTGATCCTGGTTATCCCAAATTGAGCTAATGATATAAAGTGAGAAAATGATACTACAAGGCCTAATTTGGAGTAACGAATTACCCATACATATATGTGACCTTGATATGCATAGACTTATGTGCATCAAGATGGATATTAGAACTAAAATAGGTATCTAATCATGTATCCACTTAATAATATTAACAACCCTAATATGTCATTAGGTGGCCAGTACTAGGATGAGAATAATATGCAAACCTATAATAGAAATGTATACAAATGCCACTCTGTTTGACTTACACATGTAATATGTTTCTAGAATGAAATCTTGACCTTATGGACCAAGTATATTCTTGGAGTTAACCATTAGCTATGATGATCTAGTATGTGCAATCTCTATTTTATTTTGGGAATTAACATAATTATGATCTAGATTCCCATACTAAGGCATTTACTTGACTACTTTCTTTTGGAAATTCAAAGTTGAATTCCCTACTTATTTGAAATTTTATGGACTTTTTTGGACATTGAGTTATTCTATTTAAATGGGTCCTTTGACCCCTCTTATTTGCTTTAAATACTTGATGTGAATTTTAACTTGAATGCTAGTCTTGCTACTCTATTTTTGCATGCTAAATGTTTGACTAGAATATCTAAAATAGTGGTGCTTATATACAACCATACATATACATGGCATGCATATTCGGTCATGAATTTCCACCCTTATTTTTTAGGCCATGGTCCTATGGTGTTATGTTCATGTTTTACATATGTTTAGTCTTCATTGTTTATGTGTGAAAAGATGTTCTTTATTTGGAAATTGTGAATGTTTATTATGGCAAGATGTTTCTTTTACCTTAAATATTGTTCTTTATAAATATTATGCATCAATCTCTTAATTTGACTCTTTTTGAAGTTACCTACTTTTATATAGGCTTTTTCTTTTTTTGGAACACTAAAAACCAATGTAGTGCCCCAAATATATTTATATGCACATGCTCAGTATTGACTGGCGCGTACCCTTTTGTTTCCTATTTTCTAGGTAATGTTCCCCTTGCACCCAGTTGTAGGTACATTAGAGGGCAAGGACTCGAGAAGATCACTTACTGGACATGGACAAGGATAAGTTGGAATGGCCATGTTTCCCCCTGCAATTGGCCTTGCTTGTTATTAGTTGTATACTTTTTGCTTTGCCATATCACCTTTTTTGTGAGGAACAATTGTATAATGATGCACTTTGTAACTTTGTTATAGTTTTGTTTCCATTACTTCTTCATCACATGGATCTTTATATTGTACTATTTGAGTGGATCCCCTTTTTGGTCCCACTTTTACATGTTTAGATTTGATAAATGTGTCTAGGACGGTGAGGAATATTGGGGCCTTGAGAAAGTGTTGACTGAAATAGAGGTGACAAAGATGGAAGGGGCTCCAAAGGAGGAAAAAATGTGGTGTGCACTTTCACAAATGCATCCCACAAAAATAGCATGGTCAAATGGTATGAAAGTAATCTGCTATGAGAAATATTAGTCTATGTGAAAAATGATCTTCTGTCTTTTTTTCTAACTGGTGAGAGGGGACCCAGAAGTTAGAGGATGTTAACAAATCCACCAATCTACTTATCCTAAAATGTATCGAACCCAGGAAATTCATGGATTTTTTAACGGTCAACTTATGCAATGTCCTCTGAAAAACTACTAGATGGGGGTGAATAGAGTTTTTGAATTATTTTAACAATTTATTGAATTCAAACAACCACAATTGAGATTGGAAGAAAGAGACAGGTGTTTAGAGTGGTTCCAACTATAGCAAATACTATAGTTGTCAGTCCACTACCCGGTTGCTTACCCAACCGGGATTTGAAAGTATTTATTTTATTACCTCTCGAGGATTTATACAAAATACAATACTTGCCTTTACACCCTTTGAACAGCCTTCACTTGAAGTAGGTGCACCAACTTTGAGATAGCCTTCTATGAAGTAACTCCAAGCTCCCCCTTGAAGTAGCCTTCCTCTCTAGAAGTAATCTCCCGTTGCACCAGCCTTCTGAAGTAGCTCAAAGTATCCTTCTTCGCCAAGAAGATCTTTACTCTCTCCAATCCGCAGCCTCCAACCTAGGAGTAGCAAGGAGAGTACAAACAATAATAGGGAACAAGAAAGAAAACAGAAATTACAACTTATCCTTTGTAGCCCAAGGCTTGATTTGCCTAGATCAAGCGTATAGATCTCCTAACCAAGTATGTGAACTTGTGATTGCAGTGGGTAGGAGATACTAGCCTATAGGACATGAAATATGAGCTAAGGAATGAAAGTAGCCAATGTTCACAAAGCTCAATTTGCTCACAACAGATTGCTCAAGTGTGCTCAAGTATTTCTCAAGTGTACCAAGTGTAAACAAGTGAGTTTAGGTATCCTATGGCTTGTCCTATTTATAGGAATGGCCTAAGGATGCTTAAGGATGTTCTAGACAACTTCTAGGGGTTTCTAAGTGCTTAACTAGCCGTTAGGTACAAATTTGTTGCTTTAACAACGGCTAATTAATTAATTCTGCAGTTGCTGTCAGAGACCATCTCGGTCGACAAATGGTCGACCGAGACACCTACTCGGTCGAACTTTTGTCGACCGACAGGCTCTCTGGAACAAGTGATTTGCAACGTCTTTCTTCAACTGCCAACTAACTTGTCTGTTGTGTCTAACGACTACTTTGGATCTTTCTCGGTCGAGAAGATTGTCGACCGAGAGTGTCTCGGTCGAGGAGTTTGTCGACCGAGATTGATCCTGTTTCAAGGTTTCAATTTAGGCACTAATTATGTATGTGAGTGTGCATAAGTAATCCTATTTGAATGGGATGACTTGTCTAACTGTGGTGTTTAGCTAGGGAAAATCTAACGCTTGATTTACATGCAATTCTAAGTACTTGTACATTATATTTTTGTACAAGTTTTTACAACAGTGATTACATTGCATGAAAATATAAATATGTAAGCTTGTAGATTTTCCCTTGTTGCTTTGTCATCCTGCACACTCAAGTAGCTCGTTAGATTAATAAGAATGAAATGTTTGTCATAATCAAAACAAAGGGATTTATAGATGTCCATTTAGCCAACAATCTCCCCCTTTTTGAAGATGACAAACATTTCCAAAATATAAATAAAGGAAATATAAAACATATGAGTTTCATACCTTTAGATTACCTTTTGTAGCTTTTTCTCTTGTGTATAAAATGTGTGCTTATTATTCCTCATGAATTATGGAACATGAAATCCAGATCATTTGGGAATATAGCAACTTTCAATGTAAAGCCAAGAGTTTATTTATGAAACTCATTAATTGAGTTTTACATAATTACTAAGTTTTAGTTTTATATTTATCTCTCCCCCTTTGTCATTTCAAAAAGATAACCGTTTAAGAATAAAAACTCCCCCTTAATTAGATGTCCCATCAAATCTAATGAAAAAGATGTCCATTTTAAAGCCAAAAATGTAAATAAGAGTTTTTGTTTAAGTAGCACAAATATCAAAGAAAACATTGATAAGCAATAGCTTCCTAATTTTGTTAAATTGATCTAGTGGAAGCGGTTTTGTAAAAATATTAGCCAATTTTATCTTCAACATGATGAAGGGAAACATGATTGATTTGCAAATATATTCAGTTTTATTGCAGACTTGACAACAGAAACCTGCTCGGTCGACGATCTTTCGACCGATAGTGTTTTCGGTCGAAGAGTTCGTCGACCGACAGACTTACTGAGTACGAATTTGAGGCTGATTTTTAATATAAGTGATAGACTATATTTTTAGAGCACATATATAGATTTTCTAAGGGAGTAATATTGTGTTTATTATTGACAATATTGGGACAAGTTGTGATCATAAATTAATTATTCTTTTAATCATAAAAGGATATCCAAATAGTTATTATGTCAAACTTATTTTAGGTCGAATTTGACTACGACCATAGCGCCCCTTGGTCAAATTTTATTTTGACCAAGAGGCTAATTTTGCAGATTTTCAGATTGAGTATAATATCTGCATAAAATTTAATTAAATGTCAAGCTGAAGCATAATACTTAATATGATTCTTAATTAAAGTCACAATTAATTATCTCAAATCTTCAAAGATACTAACTTATGGATTTTTATCTTTATGTGTTGCAAGCAATAACATATAACCAATAAATCATTTTGCTTGCCTATATTTTCATGGATCCATGCATATAATTTTCATTATCTATGCGCACTCAATGGTATAATGATAATAACAGCATGCAATGATAATTCCATCACATGATTAGTATATGAATAGACCAGAAGATACTTTTACGAACAATCATGTGAAAATAGGAATTTTCTTTTCTTTTGACTAAGCATGATTTCAGTTTAAACTTTAAATCATCTAGGGAATAAACTAATATTAATTTCATTTACATTTGTAGAGATGATTTCCAAAATATATCCAGTCATCAATCATAAGTACATAGCAATTTCATCCAAAAAATAAATGCAGCAATTTTGGAGTAGACTGGAGAACAGTGATGTGCTCGGTCGACAATTTGTTCGACCGATGGTCTTTCAGTCGACAGTTTTTCGACCGACAAGATTCCTGGAACTGTTAATAAAACATAATTGTGTGAATTAACTATTTAGATATTTATTTGTAATCTCATTATGTTGAGTTGAGATAGACATAGAAGTATGCAACTAATGTCTTTGGTCATGTCTCAACTTGATTCTGTTCATTTAGTTTGGAGGTTTTGGAACCCAAACTAACTCGACATCTTTTCTCTTATAAGGACATGAAAAAGAGTAATGTCCAAGACGTGAGCAATAATGGCAACATATAGAATCAACCTCAAGTCGTTTTCTATGGTTTTGTTCTAGGTTGTTCTTTGGTACAAATGTATTTGTTCCTTTAGGTACATATATAGATTGATGGATTTGTGACCTTTTCCAACTAGGTTGATAGGACTTCCCTTTAGGCTTATAACCTAGTCCTCTTCTCCCAATTTGATGATAGGAATTATCTAAGATTTGATCAAGAATGCCATTATTATTTAAATTACTGACTTTTTGTTGTAACTTGGCAATCTCTTCCATTCTCTTCTTAATATCTAGTTTTGCTTGATCTAGATTAGATGACAATAAATTTCTTTCTTTGATAATAGAATCATAATCTAGATGGTTGCACAAAATGGGTTGTTTTTGAAGATCATTCACTTGTCTTTGCAAATTATATTTCTCTAAAGAAAGTAGATTACAATTTGCCTCTATAGATTTTATATTAATATCATGATCTTCAATGATCTTTTTAAGATCTTCATTTTCGGATGTAATAGCAAGAAGTTTAGCATGTAATTCATCATTTGCTTTATTTGACTTCTTTAATTTCTTCTTGCATTCAACATATTTAATATGTGTTTCTTCAAGGCTAGCAATTAGTTCTTCTTTAGATAAATCAAAAAGACTTACCTCTTCTTCTTCTTCCTCGCTAGTTGTAGCAATGAGACAATCTTTGTTCTCATCTTCCTTCTTGGATCTCCATGGGCATTCAGTTGTTGGGTGGCTTGTACCTAAACACCAATTGCAATATGTTGTAGTTTTGTCCAAGCAGCACCTTTTGTTGTGATTGTAATCACCACTACCCTCCATTCTTCAAGACCTTGTTAGGGTTCCTTGAAGCCCGCTCTGATACCAATTGAAAAACTACTAGAGGGGGGGTGAATAGAGTTTTTGAATTATTTTAACAATTTATTGAATTCAAACAACCACAATTGAGATTGGAAGAAAGAGACAGGTGTTTAGAGTGGTTCCAACTATAGCAAATACTATAGTTGTCAGTCCACTACCCGGTTGCTTACCCAACTGGGATTTGAAAGTATTTATTTTATTACCTCTCGAGGATTTATACAAAATACAATACTTTCCTTTACACCCTTTGAACAGCCTTCACTTGAAGTAGGTGCACCAACTTTGAGATAGCCTTCTATGAAGTAACTCCAAGCTCCCCCTTGAAGTAGCCTTCCTCTCTAGAAGTAATCTCCCGTTGCACCAGCCTTCTGAAGTAGCTCAAAGTCTCCTTCTTCGCCAAGAAGATCTTTACCCTCTCCAATCCGCAGCCTCCAACCTAGGAGTAGCAAGGAGAGTACAAACAATAATAGGGAACAAGAAAGAAAACAGAAATTACAACTTATCCTTTGTAGCCCAAGGCTTGATTTGCCTAGATCAAGCGTATAGATCTCCTAACCAAGTATGTGAACTTGTGATTGTAGTGGGTAGGAGATACTAGCCTATAGGACACGAAATATGAGCTAAGGAATGAAAGTAGCCAATGTTCACAAAGCTCAATTTGCTCACAACAGATTGCTCAAGTGTGCTCAAGTATTTCTCAAGTGTAACAAGTGTAAACAAGTGAGTTTAGGTGTCCTATGGCTTGTCATGTTTATAGGAATGGCCTAAGGATGCTTAAGGACGTTCTAGACAACTTCTAGGGGTTTCTAAGTGCTTAACTAGCCGTTAGGTACAAAGTTGTTGCTTTAACAACGGCTAATTAATTAATTCTGCAGTTGCTGTCAGAGACCATCTCGGTCGACAAATGGTCGACCGAGACACCTACTCGGTCGAACTTTTGTCGACCGACAGGCTCTCTGGAACAAGTGATTTGCAACGTCTTTCTTCAACTGCCAACTAATTTGTCTGTTGTGTCTAACGACTACTTTGGATCTTTCTCGGTCGAGAAGATTGTCGACCGAGAGTGTCTCGGTCGAGGAGTTTGTCGACCGAGATTGATCATGTTTCAAGGTTTCAATTTAGGCACTAATTATGTATGTGAGTGTGCATAAGTAATCCTATTTGAATGGGATGACTTGTCTAACTGTGGTGTTTAGCTAGGGAAAATCTAACGCTTGATTTACATGCAATTCTAAGTACTTGTACATTATATTTTTGTACAAGTTTTTACAACAGTGATTACATTGCATGAAAATATAAATATGTAAGCTTGTAGATTTTCCCTTGTTGCTTTGTCATCCTGCACACTCAAGTAGCTCGTTAGATTAATAAGAATGAAATGTTTGTCATAATCAAAACAAAGGGATTTATAGATGTCCATTTAGCCAACACTCCATAAATTCTTTCCAAAGGTTATGGTTAGATAGGTTGAGGTATCTCCTCAATAGAATGAAATTTGACAACCAAGGTGCCTTTTTCTAGGAAGAATTAATATTGATAATTCTTTGGTCCCCTATGATCTCTACCATACCATGAAAAGGAAGAAAAAGGGTTTGTGCAAGTTGAAAGCTATGAAGTTGGATATGAAGAAATCCTATGATAGTATTGGATGGAATTTCCTAGCTGTTGTGATGATTAAGATGGGATTTGGGAAAAATATCATGTCAAATATTACTAGATGTGTTTCGAGCAGATTTCACTCGGTCTATCTAAATGGTAAAAACAAGGTAGAACTAATCCACATAGAAGACTATGTCAAGGTGATCCCATATCCCCTTACATCTTTCTTATGTGTACTAAAGTTTTGTCAATGTATATCTCTAAAGTAGAATAGGGTGGTTCCACACATGGGACTAGAGCGAGCTAGGAAGGGCCATAAATCTTTAAGCTTTTATTTGCATATGATATCATCTTGTTTGCTAGAGAAACTCTGATAGAATGCTATTGTTTAGTTGATATTATCAACAAGTATGAGCGGGCATCAAGATAGATAATGAACATATCCAAGTCAGAGATTGTATTTTATCACCAATATTCATGTGAGGAGAGGAAGTAAATATGTGATAAACTCATAATGAGAGAGGTGGGAAGAAATGATAAATACATGGGCTTACTTATAGGCAAAGCATTTATAAGAAAGTTATTTTTTCATATGTGAAGGAGCATATATGGAATAAGTTGCAGGGGTGGAAATAAAGTTCATGTCCAAGTCAAGGAAGGAGGTTCTCATAAAGACAGTGGCCTAGGAAGTTCCTACATATATTATGAGTGTCTTCAAAATATTTGAGAGACTTATTGATGATATTCATGGTTACATTTCATGGTTTTGGTGGAGAGACAAAGGGTCTAAGAGGAAGATTTACTAAAAAGCATGGATAAGTTGTATCTTCCAAATTTAAAAGATACATGGGATTCATAGACCTCAAGGTGTTAATCATGCTATCCTAGCTAACAATGTTTGAGGCTTGTGACAAATCATGATACTTTGGTGGATCGAGTTCTAAAGGAAAAATATTACATATAGGTCCCATTCACATAGGATAGAAGAGGTCACTCACTGACTTATACTTAGAGGAGTCTATGAAGCAAAGGAATTAATTTTGGAGGAAGTTGAGTGGTGGAAAGGATGGATTTATGTCTAACTTTAGGATGATCATTGGATTCCAAGGGAATGAGGACCTATATGTGACGATGATTAGAGGGAGTAGACGGATGCGCGTTATGTGAGTAACTTCATTGATGGGAAGGAATATGCTTGGAATACTGAGATCATACGAGGGTGGTGATTCATAGGGTGGATGATAACGTGTCAAAAATTCCACCACAATTATTTCTTCAGCCAAAATACATGCTTGGAGATTCAACAAGAATGCAAAGTTCTTAGTTAAACCTACATGTTGGTCTATGCCCTTAATAAATACTCTTCTCTAGAACCCAAATAGGTATGTCAAAAATTTAACTAGGTGAAAAAAACTTTGGGACATGAACTAGACTCCAAAGATAAAGGACATCTTATGACAGCATGTCATGGGATGCCTTGTGACTAGACATTCTCTACACATTCACCATTGTCTACCTAAGGGATACTATTTACATTGTAATGATGCATTCGAAACTAACAACCACACACTTGTTGATTGTAAGGCTAGAGAAGCATTGTGGGACATCTTGGGCCTAAGGACAACAATCTTTGAAGCCCCACATAATGACTTCCAAGTTTTCTTCTCAAGGGAGTTTGACAAAATTCTTACGGTGAATATTGACATTGCGTCCAGAAGACTCTGGACGAGTTGGACCCAAATAAATGAGTATCTCTTCAACCCTGACTCAAACTGTAGACGTTCTCTAGTTTCCTTCTCATCATCAATGCTTATCAAAGGTAAGGATCACAAGTGTATGTTGGTGGTGTATCTTTGTATACGCTAGACTCAACCTCCTAATGGTGCATGCCAACTTTAGGTTAGACTAAATCCAACACAAATATGATGTCGAGAACCAGTCAGCTAGTTGGTTGTGGCTTTGCTTTGTGATCTAACATGGGGTTGTTGGTGATGTTTGGACAGACCACCATTGGTACCCTTGTGAGCACCTCACTAGAGGAGGTAGTTTCAATGAGATGGTATGCTTTAATGGTGAAGGAGAAAGGCTTTAACAAGATAGGGATCAAGTCAGACTCATTGGAAGATATCTTTGTTCTCTAAAAGGGTGGTGAAGATAGAAGCATAGTAAGTGGGTTTGTCAGAGATTTTCTAGAGGCTAGAAAGAGATTTGAGCATTTTATTTAGAGATGTTAAAAGAGATGGTAACAATCTTGCCCATTTACTTTCTATCAAGGCAAAGTTTGTGCCTCCCAACTTTTTGGTACTGGTAACTTTTTTGAAGAGTCTATTGTTCACATGAATTGGGATCATGATGATTAATGAAAATGCTTGCTTACACTTTCAAAATTTGAAGGAAAATTTATATTTTTTATTTATATTGTGATGGGTATCAATAATCCTAGATAAGGAAGAAATTTATAGTTGGATTATTTATATTTAAACTTTCATGAAACATTTTTCATCTAAAATAATCCCATCATAGTTTTTTTTATCCAAGAAAACCCACTCCCCAAGCAGAGGCCCAGGTAGAAGAGATGGTAAACCCGGGAGACTCGTGTGGCCTCATACTGGTAAATAATCCCATAATAATTGAAACATGCAACTCCAATGAATTAGGGTAAAGAAAAACATTATAGTTCTCTATATTTTACTACTCGCACTTATCATTAACATGTAATATTTCAAATTTTATATTAACAAATTGTACATTGTTCTCCCATCTAGAGTTTCATTCAATAGAAATTTAGACTAGGAAAAACTTTAAACTCGTCCTCAAACTATTTTTAATACTTGATCCTCACACTAATGAACTTCTCTTGGAAATTGTGTTGGTATTTTGACAACATGAGTTCACATCCAAACTATAAAATCAAAATAAAGATATAAACACTCTTCCAGAGTACAAGTTCAATTTGTGTATTTCATACTTATTCTACTAAACCCAACTTCTGTTTTTAACCATTCAAATACCTTTCAAGGGCAATTCATATGTTTTACTAATTTGCCTTCTCTAATAAAGTTCAATTCCATCTATAGTAACCAATCAATGAATAAAAAGTATAGAGACATATTTTTTTATTATATCTATCTAAAAAGAATAGATGTATATTTATCTCAAGGTGAGTAAATTAGGGTAAGAGCATGTTGTTGGTTGTATGACCTATTTTTGGTTGTATGACTTGAGATCCATCATGTGATGATTGCAATAGAGATACATTGTACATGATTTTATTATTTATAAAGGCAACTCCACTTACTATGTTTCTTTCAATATTGAGATAATGAACAAATGTAATAATGTCCTACGAATGTTTTGACTCGATGACATATGGTTTGGGTTGACAACTTGAACATGAGATCATATATATACTTAAGAGTATTCATTATTTTCATGTCCCTAGTCAGTTATTATTGTGGATATTATAGGAACAATAACACTAGTGTGTACTATGAGTAATGACTATGTATTTTCAGTCATGATATTGGATATCAACTTGTATACAAGGGTACTTGTTAGAGAACAAATTGTACTAAACAAATACACATTGAGAATGACACATAGAAGCCATGTGATGGAAAGTCAAAGTGGTATCTAAATGTGGCAATGGTGACTAAGATCCTTAGATTTGAAGTCACTATATAAATCATATGTTGTTTTGTGTACATTAGAACTAGCACGATGTGACTGTGAATAAGGTTGCAATATAGGTGGTGATTGGGTGCACTATGAAACTTGTGGATTATTGTGAGTGATGTAGATGGAATTTTCCCCTCCATTTGAGTGATATCATGGCCATTTGATAAGTGAGATGTGAAATGTATGTCTGTGTTCATGTGAAACAATATATAAATTAAACTAACACAACCTCAATATTCTGCTCTAGTTAAATAGACATAGATTGAATGTTAAGAGGATGACAACTCCATTCCTTGGATCAATCTAGATATATGTGACAAAGGGACCATATGGTCATGGTAACGATGGTCGCTTAAGTTGTTCTCAACTTATTCAAATTATTTGGGTAGCAAGGATGTGTTTCAAATTATCAATATTTTCTTGTGAGGTTATGAACATCACTACTAATTTTATGTGGATCCTAAGGGGTTACACATATAAGCATGTAGAAGGAAATTGAATTTTTAATATAACATATGATTATAATGGTTCTGATTCATGTATATGTTGATTTCATACTCGTTAAGTTGATTGGGTAATCTAGTTGGTCGACTGGATGTTTTGGTTCAATGAAATGATTGATTGCCAATCAATCTACTGATTATCACATTGGGTAAGTGAGGAGTCGGGAGAATGGAAATCCTAGTTGGGTGACTGGACGAAGCTAGGGAAAGAAAAGGAAAATTGCCTTGATTCGGTTTAAAATTAAATTGGAAAATTGCTTTAGAACAAGATAAGGGTCAAGTGATTGGGCATTCGAATTGTTCTAATTTGGGTGATTGCACTAAGATAACCCTCTATGTCTTTACTTATACTAATGCTTTATGGATATGACGAATCCATTAGCTTGGGTTTTAGGAGAATCTTTGTATTTTTGTTGTGCATCCCTCCTTTCAAAACCCCATAGTGGTATAATAGTCGGTGTTGTATGCCTTTGAAGTCATGTAAATGATTCTTTGGACAAGTATTGTGCGATATGTATCAATGTTAATCACCAACTATATATATGATATGATATATCTTTATTTCATAAATCAATGTGATGCCTTCAAAATTGTTTTATTTTTTGGATGTAGATATGAAACTAGGTTATTGTGGTGAATCCTTGTGATCTAAAACACATAATATGTGGTTTTGATTAGATCAAATTATGTAACATATATATGGCTTGCATTCCATGCCCCTCTCTCTACATTCTTCGTGTAAAATTTAATACTTGCAATTAGAATGGAATTATGTAATGACATCACCGGTGGACAACGGCGCAAATGAGGAGACAATCATATGCCCACACCAACAAGGAAGGTCCTTGGAAGGTTTGCAATGAAGTCAAAGAAACCAAACCATCAACAACACAAGAACTTTCCAAATAGAGAAATCAATTGAGCGACTAGATTACCAGTCGACTAACTAGAAAACCATGTAAAGGTAGATTTAGGTTACAATACATGTGAATCTCTTGGATTTTTTCTACAACTCTTGTTGGCCTAAGATGTTGTACTATTTTCCTTATCATATTGTATCACTTGTGATGATTATTTTAGTATGTAATACGAACAATAATATATATGTAATGGTGATGAAATACATATGATTATTTATATTAAATCCCCCAATATGATATCAATGTTTAAGATGCCTTCCATTGTGCAATACACATCAAAACCTCAACCTATTACGTGTGGGAATGCTAAAGCATGGTGCACAGCCTATCTTGGCAAAGTGTGATAGTAAGTATGTGGGTCAGCCAAAGCAGGGTGCATAGCTTATTGTATTTCCCTTTGGGTTGGACTTGGCAAGGTGATCTTGATAGGATTAAGCACCTAGAGGAATAAAGATGGTATATACTTCATAGGATGATTCATGACACCAAGTTGTGCAATTACCAACTCAAGAGTTGCATTGTATGCAATTGGTAATTGTTACCTACCTAAAATGTTAAGTTGTGAATGGTCGGAAAAAGTTGACTCATAACTTAAGGTATTGTGGATTTTGGCTTACTAGAATTTTGCTCATTGTGATCTTTCTAATTAATAGTCAAGACTATTAATTTGATCAAAATGATGTCAGATTTATTTATTAGTCCAAATTAATATCTTCAAATAAAAATAATTTTCAAAATAAATTATTGACTTGTACAAATATATTATTTGTAGATCTGATCGAAAACACAAATGACAATTTCTCTTTGTGAGTGGTCCTTGAGAAAGAAAAGCTAAATGGGAATTTTATGACTGGTATAGGTTATTGCAAATTGTTCTCACTCATGAGAATAAGTTTTATGTCTGAAAACACCATAACTGATGGATCCAACTCCAAATGCACCTTGAGTAGGAAGGAAAGGTTATCATAAACTTACAGATGATATTATTGATATCAAGTGCCACATTATATGTTCCATCAATCATTAGCTTTAGAAGTAATGTGAGAACATGGGAGCTCTAGGGATGTCCACACATATTAGAAATATGTTCCACGAACAAGGAAGACAAGAGAGGTTTGATGTCTCAAAGGCCCTATTTAAGTGCACCATGATTGATGGAGATCCAACAGGGATATATGTACTCAAGTTGATTGGATATGTGGAAAGCCTTGAAAGATTGGGATTCCTTTTAGGTGTAGAGTTGTCAATTGATGTATCTTTCAGTATTTGTTGGAATTGTACAATTATTTTTTTATGAACTACAACATGAGTAATTTTATTTGACCATTTTCAAAGTTGCTTGACATGTTCATAATTTTTTAGCCTCAAATGAAGAAATACAAGCCAAAATTAGAGTTTATGGTCAACGTAGGAAAGGAAAAATCAAAGATAAAAGACAAAGCTAAGAAGAGTTCTGTATTTTGCCAAAAGCCCTACTCATATCCACTTAAATCTAGAGGAGGAGTAATGCAGTCCTATTTTAGGGCTTCATCTTGTGTCTTTTTGCATTATTATCACATCGAACCATGTTAGATTGCAAGTCAATTCCCCCAATATGTACTATCATGCCAAACACACTTATGACTACTTTTTGCATGTTTTTCAAGGTTTTTGTAGATGGAATAGATGCAAAGGAGAGAGAAGGATGGGTTCATTGGGTTTATACACCCTAAGATTGGACCTAGATCTTCCCCAAGCACCCCTTGAGTGGACAAAAATTTCTCCAAAGCAATTAGTAGCCATTTGAAGGATTTTGAAGCAAAGTTAAGCAGTTGGACCCTCACCAGGGGTCTTGGCACTCTGCCATGGTTGTGGCCATTTTGCCAACAATCATAGAAGCAATGCCAAGAAAATTAAAGATCCACCATGGTTTTGGAGTCCAAAACGATCTTGGCATGTGGCATACCCCACGATCATGGCCATTAAAATGGTCATGGCTGGAAATTACCATCAACCCTATGGCACAACACCACGACAGTGGCGAAGATGCAAAAATGTTCGAGCACTTTGCAAGAAAAAGGAAGGAGTGACCACGGTCATGGCCACCACGACAACTATGGTGACTGAAGATCACCACAACTGTGGCAACCGCTATGACTGTGGGGGGGGGGGGGGTAGAAGACAAAACAGGCAAGTTTGGAGAATGACGGAGGAACCTCCCCTCTAGAACAGTCGTGCTCTACATTACAGTTGTGGCGCCATCCACCCAGCATGATCGTGGCACCTGCCATGGTCGTGTCCACTCCACATCCTTAACCTCCACTCTCCAGCCATATCTACCTCTCTTATATTACTTCCCACGGTCGTACCAACCCACACCCACCATGCCCGTGGTGCTCACCACGCCCGTGGTGATGACCTAAACCCTACCATTTTTTCCACTACATTTCCAACTTTACCACCACTTACCCTAGTGCTTCCCCACCACCTATATATACCATATTAATGACCACAGCACTAAGTTATCCACCTCTAACATTCATTTCTTTCCCCCTTTGCATTAAAGAGCTCCACCTACCTTCCACTTCCACCTCGTTTCCACCCGAAAACCCTAGTTTTCTAGGGTTTTCACCACCAAACCATATCCATTCATGCCATTTTCGACCTTAGAGGGAGGTGCTTCATCTTATACAGAAAGGAGGTGAAGAAGGAGGAGTATTCACCACGTTCTATGGATACCCACTCCTCTACTCATTCTTCTTTCTTTTCTTTTTCTGGTTCTATGAGTAGCTAAGCCCCTTTGTGGGTTGTTTGGGGGATAAAATGTTACTTTGATACCATGTTGGGGGGAAATAACTTGTAATGAACATATTTCCATTCTATAATGATTGTATCTTTCTTCTATCTCATTTCCCATTATCTTACTTGTGATTTATGCTTCTAAACATGGATTGCTGGTTGTATGATGCTTGAAAACACATAGATTCTAGGGGGAAGTGGCTTATATGTAGATATCTTAGGAATTGCTCCTAGGTCCAACTAGTGGATCCCTAACTAGCACCCTATATTCCTACATACAAATCCCTTCTCCTAAAACTAGGTATGATATCTAAGTGGATAATGTAAGAGTGATTAGTGCAATTGCCTAGAGTTTTCTAAAAGGCTAGATGCTGAGTAATATGAGGTGAAACACCCTCATCTCTACCCCCGTTCCCACCCTTGGATCTCAATTTCCCTAATACCACTTACCCTAGAAACCTAGACTTACCAAGTCTTATTAGAATTACACCTAGCCCTAGTTTTCCAATTAGTAGCTTAGAGTAGATTCAAATAGCACTTGCCTTGTTGTTTGGTTTTGCAATCTAGATTGATGATATAAGACTTGCATGCTATGTTAACCCCCAACTTGGATTTTTGTAACATTCCCCCAAATGGCCCACTCTCCCCATTAATTGCTAAAACCCATCTTGTTCTCTTAGCTTGTTAATGCTAGTTTATTTGATTGCTTTTATTGCCTCTTAGTCAATTGATTAAATTTGGATAGTTAGGTCTTTCTTGAGTAGTTAGTTCTCTTTTGAGATTTCTAGTGCTAATCTTGATAGTTAGTGATAACCTAGGTCATTAGTTTCTCTCGTGCTTAACTTATCTCTTTAGTGTTGACTTGCATTGCTAGTGTAACTTAGTTGTAGTCTCTTGCTCTTGCTTAGTTAGTTTCCTTCTCTACTAGTTAGCATTTCATGTTTAGGATTAACTTAGTGAATCTTGTAGTCTAGTTCAATTCTTGATTTTAATTACCCACTTCATTAGTATAATCAATCAAATCACCATCAAACCCTAAAAACCCTACACTCTGCTTTAGGAACATAGTTGCACCAACTTAGCTCTAGTGCCCCCACTCTCCCTATGGATCGACCCCTAACTTGCCACCCTCCTAGACTATGACATGACCCCGTGCACTTGCAGGTGAAGTGTTGACATTCTGAGTCAGTACGTTAGACTAGGTCCATTACAAATTCAAAAGATCCATGTGTGTTTTCCTTAATGTTGTATCTAATTAAAGTTCAATTGATTTGGGGTGTGTTGTGGAAACGCACCAAGCTTTATGGAACTGTTGTCGGGAAAAGAGGCATTCATCCTAGATAATTAGAGTAGCTTAGATTTTCCTACTACCCTTACCATTGCTATTCTTTACTCTTTACTTATTTGTGTGTATAACTTGGCTCTTGTTGTTTGTTTGTGTATTGTGCAAGTGACAGTTGTGCGTGCTTGGCAGACATTTGACTTCTACCTCCTTGGTTCCATTCGACCATGAGATAGGTAGAAGAAGATGCCAGCAGCATCGTAAACAACACCCAGTAGCTAAAATGGGAGATAGAGATGAAGATCACCATGATGTTCAACCACCACCCAGTGTATTTAACTTGGCTCTTATTATTTGTTTGTGTATTGTGCAAGTGACAGTTATGCGTGCTTGGCAGACATTTGACTTCTACCTCCTTGGTTCCATTTGACCCTGAGATAGGTAGAAGAAGACGCCAGCAGCATCGTAAACAACACCCAGTAGCTAAAGTGGGAGATAGAGATGAAGATCACCATGATGTTCAACCACCACCCAGCCACCCCCTCCATGAATACTTCACTCCAGGGAACTACACCTCACCCATTTCCACCCTTATTGACCAAATTTTGGGTCAACAATATTCCATCACACTAGCCCTTCTTGGACTTGTACCCACTTTTTATGGGATGGAGAATGAGAACTGATACCACCACATTGATGATTTCCTAGAAACCTGCTCAACCTTCTGCATGCCTACAGGCATCGATGAATCCATAAGAAGAACCCTCTTCCCTCTCTCCTTCAAAGAAAAAGCCAAGGAGTGGTATGTGTCCAATCCTGAGTAGTGACTTGGATGGAAGTGAAGAACGAGTTCCTGAATAAGTTCCATCCAATCTCCAAGCTAACTCAGATGAGGAGATGCATCACATCCTTCACGCAAAGAGAAAATGAGCATTTTCATGAAGCATGGGAAAGATTCCAAAAGCTCATGCGAGACTGCCCCCACCATGAAGTTCCTCTATGGCAGTTAGTGCAGTCTTTCTACACTAGACTTGTTGAGTTGAGCCAGAGTACAGTTGACTCTTCTTGTTGTGGAACATTCATGGCTAGACCTCCATAAGAGTGTTGGCCACTCTTCGAGCACCTTTCCAAAAACTCATGCCATTAAGACTCAAGCAAGGGAGATCACCTTGAAAAGAACTAGGTCCCCCCTCCTCCTCCTCTAGTCCCAGTTAAAAATGAGTTCGGTCCTCAAATGATCAAAATCCTAGTTGATATGATGAACTTGATGAAGAATCAAGTTGGAGGATCTTCTAGTCAGTATGCCAATGTCGTGGAGGCAATCTGTGAAGAAGTACAAGCCTTGCAATCTTTTGGGAACAAGAACAACCAAGGCCCCATGTCAAACACCTACACTACAGAGTGGAGGAATCATCCAAATTTCTCTTGGAGGTAATAGGGTGATGAAGGACAAGGGCAATAAAGGCACCACTAAGGGTCAAAGTACAACTCTAAGTTCAAAGAGGAAGTTCTTGGAAGGCTAAGGATCCTTGATGAAGTGAAGAAAGATGTGTCCACTCAAGGGCAAAACATTAGTAGATTAGAGAAAAGGATTGATCAGTTCTCTGTTTAACTTTCCCATCATGAGGAGGGAAGACTCACTTCCCAACACATGGCCAACCCAAACAATGACAGTGGCTATGTGAGAACTAGTCAAGGTGCTTATATTCCGCCACAAGGCCAAGTACCCACTCTTCAACAATACCAAGGACCCCCTAACCCCTATTCTCCTCCACCTCCTCAACCACCATTCAACTACCAATGCATTCCACCACCACATGCATACCAACAACCCCCTCCGCAATATGACCCCCATCCACAACAACTGCAACAATCACCATCTTAGCCAAAATTCATTCTCGAAACCCGAATCCACCACACCAAAGGCTACCACCACATCAACAACCACAACAGCCACCACAAGATTCCTCCTCTACCACCCATGAGAAAGTGAAGGTTGTGACAGTTTTGAGGAGTGGGAGGACTTTGGAGCAGCCAAGAGAGACAGAAGTCGATAGTGCATCTGGTGAAGCTAGAGTTGATACCGTGAGGCATCTGGTGAAGCTAGAGTTGATACCGTGATTCAAGGTAGGCATATTAAGATTTAGGGTGATGATATTGTGATAGGAAGCCGCACTGACACTATGATCCAGGGTGATGATACCGTGATCCCATGAAACCACTTGATGATTTTGTTGATGTGAGCCCATCGTGAGAACAACTACCTCCCATTCCTGATGTGATTGAGGAGCCATCCACTAAGAAGAGAAAGAAGAAACATACTAATGATATAATGGAGACATTAAATAAAGTGAGGATAAACATTCCATTGCTAGACGCCATCAAGAAAATTCCCTCCTATGCAAAGTTCTTGAAAGATTTGTGAGCATTCAAGAGGAGGAAAACTGGAAGAACACCAAGGTGAGTCAAGATCATGGAGCAATTGAGCTCAATTCTACAACATATCGTGCCAATGAAGAGGAAAGATCTCGATGCACCCATCATCTCTGGCTGCATTGGAGCACACCTCATAGACCAAGCTCTTCTTGAATTGGGTTCTAGTGTGAATCGAATGTCGTACAATGTGCATGCTAAATTGTAAATGGGACAAATGGGTCCAGCTAACTGCACCTTGCAATTGGCCAACCGTTCTGTGTAGATGCTTAGGGTGAGTTGAGTATGTGTTGATGAGACTTGATGATGAAACCTCTCCATTCTTTCTTGCTGATTTTATTGTGTTGGACATGCAAAAGGACTCAAGGAAGGTACCTATTATCTTGGGAAGACCCTTCCTAACTACAGTTGATGCAATGATTCATGTGAGAACTAGCACCATGTATGTGACATTCATGCACATGAAGATCTAGTTGAACATCTTCACAGCTTCCATTAAGTCTGAGATAATAGGTGTCATAGAGGAAGATTGCTATATTATTGAGTGTCTTGACGAGATTGTATAAAAATGCCTACCTACATGGATTCAGACTGCCACTCATGCTGGAGGTCTGGAGCCTATTGTGGAGTTTCTCAATGATGATGATGAGGATCAGGAAGATGAGTTAGCCTTAGTGGCTGCAAGTGAGGATCTTCATCCATTTTTAAAAAACCTTTGAAGAATTCCCTTATAGAACCTTCGGTCCTTCAGCTCAAGTCTCTTCTTAAAGTCTTGAAGTATGCTTTTTTAGGTTCCAATGACACCCTTCCAATGATCATTTCTTCTTTCCTATCTCCTGAACAAGAAGATGCTCTAATTTCTGTGTTGAAGAGAAACATTCAAGCCATAGGGTGGTCTATTGCTAATTTGAGGGGTGTTGGCCCCTCCATTTGCATCCATAGGATCTATCTTGAGGATGATGCAAAACCAACCCCCCAAATGCAAAGAAGGTTGAATCCAAAGCTGAAAGAAGTTTTAACACACGAGGTTGTGAAGTTTCTTGATGATGGAATCATCTACCCCATTTCTGACAGTCCTTGGGTGAGTCTCATCCAGGTTGTGTTTAAGAAGGGTGCGATCATCGTAACAAAAAATGAAGATGGAAAATTAGTGCTTGTGAGAGAGAAATCCAAATGGAGTGTGTGTATGGATTATACGAAGTTGAATGAGAAGACATAGAAGTACAATTTCCCTCTCCCGTTCATTGACTAAATCTTGGATAGACTTGCAGGAAAAAGTTTCTACTGCTTTCTTGATGGTTACTCAGGTTACTTTCAAGTGGTAGTGCACCCAACTGATCAAGAGAAGACCACATTCACTTGTCCAAGTGGTACTTTTTCTTGTAGGAGGATGCCATTTGGATTGTGTAATGCCATGTCTACATTTCAAAGATGTGTTACACCGATCTTCACAGATATGTTGGATTTATCTCTTGAGGTATTTATGGATGATTTCTTAGTGTTTGAAAAAACTTTTGATGACTATTTTCTCAATCTCATCGCCATTCTAGAAAGATGTGTCAAAGTATATTTGGTACTATCTTGGGAGAAAAGCCATTTCATGGTCCCAGAAGGCATAGTGATGGGAGATAGACTTTCAAAAGCTAGGATTGAGGTTGATAAGGCCAAAGTGGGCCTAATTTCTACTGTTACTACTCCACCCACTGTAAGACTTGTCCATTCTTTCTTGGGGCATGCAGGTTTCTATAGATGTTTCATCAAGGATTTAGCAAGATCTTAAGATAGTTATATAATTTTCTCAGAAAAGATGTTGAGTTCAATTTTGATGGCAAATGTGTTTAAGACTTTAACCATTCAAAGTACAAGTTGGTTTCTTCTCCTATCATGCAGCCCCCAGATTTCTCTTTGCCATTTGAGATCATGACTCATGCTACAGATATGGCCGTGGAGTTGTGTTGGGCTAAAGGATTGGACGGATTCCACATGCCATCTACTACACAAGTAAAACCCTTGATGAGGCCCAAAGAAACTACACCACCACAGAAAAGGAGCTACTTGTTGTGATTTTTTATTTTAATAAAAAAATTTCTTACCTTTTGCAAAACAAAGTCATCGTCTACATGAATCATGCAGCCTTGAAGTATCTTATGGAAAAGAAACATTATAAGACAAGATTGATTTGTTGGATCCTATTGCTCTAAGAGTTTGGTTTGGAAATTGTTGACAAGAAAGGGATTGAAAATTCTACAGCTGACCACCTTTCTCGCATTGAGGCACCATATGATGAGGCAAACCGGATCAAGGAGACAATGCCACATGAGCAGCTTTTCTTACTTTCCCCCCACCAAAGTCCATGGTACAAGCACATAGACAACTTCTTGGCTAGTGGGAAGATACCAAGCACTTGGACAAGGGAAGAGAGCAAGAGATTGTTTTCCATGGTGAAGAACTATGTGTGGTATGACCCACATCTTTTTAAGTATTACTTCTATCATCTCATAAGAAGGTGTGTCCTCAAAAGTGAGCAGAAAGAGATTCTCCCCATGTGCCACTCTAGCATTTGTGGAGGAATTTTGGTGGAAAGCATATAGCCACTAAAGTTTTTCAAAGTGGGTTCTATTAGCCCACTTTATTCAAATACTCCAATGAGTATTGCAAGTGTTGCTTGAAATGTCAGAAGGTGGACACTATCTCAAAAAGGGACATGATACCTCTCTCACCTATTCTAGTGGTTGAGTGTTTGATGTTTGGGGTATTGACTTCATGGGTCCATTTCCCCCCTTTTGAATATGTGTACATCTTGGTAGCCATTTACTACATCTCCAAGTGAATGAAGCAGTTGCTACAATGACCAATGATCATAAGGAGGTATACAAATTTGTCAAGTCTAACATCTTTATCCAGTTTGGCATGCCAAGAGCAATGATTAGTGATGGTGGAAGCCACTTCATTCATAGAACTTTTAAGGGACTTTTGAAAATACATGGCATGAATCACCATGTGGCTACTCCTTACCACACTCAAACTAGTGGTCAAGTTGAGTTAGCTAATTGGGAGATAAATTTTATTCTTGAGATGCAACACAAGGCGTTATGGGCTTTAAAGTCTATGGACATGGATGTAGATACTGCCAGAGTAAGAAGGAAATTGTAGCTCCATGAGTTGGAAGAGATGAGGCATGAGGCCTATGAGTTGTCAAAAAGTTACAAGGAGAGAACCAAATTCTTGCATGATAGGTTGATCAAAAAGAAGAATTTTGAGCCCAGCCAATGGGTATGGTTGTATAATTCAAGGATGAAGTTATTTCCCAGAAAACTTAGGTCTAGATGGGAAAGACCTTATCTGGTCAAGCGTGTATATCCATCCAGTTCCATTGTGATATGTGAGAAATAAGGCGCAAGGGAATTGGCGGTCAATGGACAAAGGTTGTAGGTTGTGTTTGAAGTTGGTCCATACAAAGAGAATCAAATTTTTGACATCGTGATGCTAGTTGAGGAACATCCGGATAAGGAAGAGATGTGCTTAAATGCACATGAAAGAGACATCTATTACAAAGATGCTCTAAAGATTCAGAGAAGATGATTGAATAAAAAATCAAGAAGCCCAACTGAAGGCATAAAATTTAGCACTAGTGGGAGGAAACCCACCTAGTTTTGGGAACTTTTGCACCCAACCTTCACTTTTTGATAATTCCAAAAATACACACATGCAACTTGTGCTTGATAGTTTTTTTTTAGTTATTGAGATATGACATGTGACAGATCAAAGAGAGAGAGAGTGTGGGTGCAATAGCTGTAAGGAAAGAGAAATGAGATAGCATAAAATTTGCATTGAAAAATAAAGTTTAATGAAGTTGTTGGGAATTGGTGCACTTTAAAGACTCGCCACGGTCGTGTTGCATCAAAACGGTCGTGGTGGGTGCATCCATAATCACAGGAGAATCCAAAAGTAAAAAGGGTAACCACCATGGCTGTGGAGCTCGCCATGGGCGTGTTGGTTGTCCACTGCCATGGTCGTAACCACCCGCACAAGTGTGGAAAAATTCCCAACTTTGTTGTGGTAGTCGACCACGGGTGAGGCAGATTTTGTAAACATCACAGGGGAATTTGAAGATTTGAAGGTGGATTTCCACGACTATGGTCAATGACATGGGCATGACGTCCAGCAACCACCACAGTCATGGTAGATCCTACCGACATGTCCAGGGTGGAGTTCTACCAACATCGACGACTCCACCATGGCCTTGGCATCCTCCACGGTTGTGCTACCTTCACCTCCCCTCGCCTGTGGCCACACCCACGGCCATGGCGATAACCGACCCCACCAACTTTTCACTTAACCTATTCCACCACGACTCACCTTGTAATGACCCCGCCTCCTGGTAACCCCCAATTAAGGGAGACCAAGAGGTCAGAGTTGTTATCCCAATTAACAGGATCAAAGGTTTGACAAATAATCAGTAATAATTATTAAATTCTACCATGACTATACTGAATGCTGGAATAAAATAAAACTTTGCATACCTTTTTCAAAAACTTGGATTTCTAACTTCTATCCACATCTGGACTCTATTCTAACTAATCCTCCTTGCACTTTATTTCTTAATTTCACAATATGCCACTTTAATGTTTGTCCTTTTTAACATTGTACCTAAAACGTCGACAAACAAAATGTCGGTCAGCATAAATGAATATGTCGGTATGTAGGGACAACCAAAATTTCACAAATATGGCTAACAATCTAAATATCACAATCAAGTTAATTAACAAGTCAATTTATGCTTTCAATGTGACATTCTCCACCGCTTTTGCCCTAACCCTGGAATACCCTCTTTAGGGTTTCTCTTTTGCCATTAACTTAAGGCCACCTTCTCAATCCCGAGCTTGGTTCCTGGGGTCACCTCTCATGGTGCCCATTATTCATGCAACAAAGACCACCTTCTCAATCCCGAGCTTGGTGTATGAGGTCACCACTCATGGTGCTCATGGGTCTTCCCTCCTAGGCTTGACCTTCTGGCATCATCCATTAGGGTGGCATGTAGGTGCGAGAATACACATTTATATCATAATTGTGATAATCATAGTGACTTTATGATTTGCAAGTATGAACATCCAAACTTATAGGTTGCATTCAATGTGATAAATTCTCTAGAAAACCTTTAAGAAACTAATGTGATTAACCATAATTAACCACATACCTGATCCAGAGCAACTTGATGTCCAAGCAATAATGATAAAGAACAATCAAACAAGCAATCAACAATATCCTAAAATTAATGCAATACATCCAAGTGTTATAGTTTATCCAAAACATTCTCAAGATAGACTTGGATTCCACCTTAGGCTTTCTAGGCCACTTTAGGGTTTTATTAGGGTTTTAGCCTCCATAATGCTTTTATCACGTTTCATGCTCTTTTAGTTCGCAAACCCTAATTTCAACATCATAAGCATAGTTGAATGTCAATTAAGTCTATTATTCCCCTTTTACAATAAAATTACCATCTTTATCCTCTTAAGTTGTTTCAAGATCATTAGACTCAATTATCACCTTTAGTTTCTTTTGAATTGACAACTCATATTTCATTATGATCTAATCCACATATGAACTCCATTTATCACTAATATCACATTAATCCACCAGAAAACCCTAATTACCATATTAAGGGTATTTATCCACAATTAGGAACTTTTATACTCAAAATATCATAGACTCATCATATCTCAGTTTTATACCTGAATTTGAACAATTACGGCCATTAAGAATCTTAATTACTGACATTAGGGTTTCAAGGCCCATTAAAGGTTATTTATGTACATGGAACCCTAAATTAATCAACTTTTCATGTAAAATGGATTGCAACTTTACTTTAATATTCAATAGGCTAATACTTCTCAAGTTAACCCCTTAAACCTCAAAGATTCATCCTTTACCCTCAATTAGGGTTTCTAACCACACTTTTAATCAAATTAATGTACTTTTGCAAATAGGTACGAAATCAATCTTTAAAAGTATTTTTATTGGATTCTACCTGTTCTCCTGATCAATTTTCATATTTTGCATGTGTCAGAGCTACCAATAAAAAGATACGAATTTTACAAAATTAACTTACTTTGACCAATGGGATGTTGACACGTCAGCAATCCCATGCAACGCGCTGCTGTGCCACCCAGCTAACTTAGAAACATAACCAAATTATGATTCTTCCCCCGTGTAAGACGCCAGCTCTTCATACCTCAAAGGGATATATCCGTCCAATGCCTCTGCCCGTCTTCAACCTCGTGGAAACCCTCTGCTTCCGTTGCAGCAGAGGTCGGGAGTGGTGCTGCCTCCCCTCCTCCGGACCCTACGACCATCAGGGGGCATTCCTCCACCTCTGTCGCACACCTGCGCATGCGAGGATGCCTCAGGTTCATGGCCATGATGGTCGGTTCAAGCTCTCCAGGCCTGCAACATTTAGCCAACCTGCTGCCCTTCTGCTGGTGTCGCACAAGCACTAGGGCTCGAGGACAATGGCTGAGCTCTTCTCTGGTGACGTGGGAGCATTGTGCTTCCATCGTACTCCCATCTAGGGCTCCTCATGCTCCAGGGGTCGCATTACCCCCATGGTTAGGGTTTTGAACGAAAACAAGGAAGAATGAGAGAGAAGGGTGCATGGGATTCTCCTAGACTCGGGCCAAGGTTCTACCCCTTATATAGGGGAGGGTAGCAATGCCCTAGCTCACCTATCCATGAGGAAAACAAGTCCCTCATCAACTATGGAAACCATACTTTCCTTGTTTAAGATATAACTCCTCTCTTTTATTTATTAAAAGATGTCCTTTTCTAATCATGATCCTTGGTTATTAAGAAATCTGAATCTTACCTCTTTTATGTTCCTTGTGCTTGGCTTTTAATCCATGGTCCATGAAATTCTACTTTCTTAAAGAAAATAATATCTCTTTTTGATAATATCAAAAAGTCATTAATTATGTAGCACATTATTCTCATATTTTGTATTATTTATATTTTCTTTTTCTTCTTCTTTATTGGGACTCCTTGGACCCCAAGAAATACTAATATTTCGAAATCCTTTTTAGTGGATACTTATTATCCTTCTAGATGCATCCACATCTATTATTTCTCATTATCTTACTTATTTCTTTATTAAAGGATTTCTCTTTATCTTTTATTTCCTTTTCCTCTTTTCATATTTCTTTTATTAGAAATCACATAGAAATGAAATTTACTTAATTGTGGCCATTAATTCCAATTTCTACAGACTTCTATGTATTTCTCATAATTACTTTGCTTAATATCCATTATCTTGTATCTTTTCCTTTTATTTAGACTTTTCTTCTTTTCTTCTCTTTTATATCCATCATTGGATTAATCTAATAATATAAATTACGAAATTCCTATCAAAAGGGAGATTTGCAAAGGAATCCATCTTTTGAAGCAAAGCATACAACCTTTTCAATTAAGTCCATATTCACAAAATCTTTACAATTCAATTATGAAAACATATGAAAAATTGAGGTTGTAACATCCTTCCCTTCTTATAGGAATTTTGTCCTTAAAATTCCCTCAACCACACAAACAAACTGGATAAGACTTCCTCATGTCCATCATGGCTCCCATGTGGTTTTACCCTCTTCATGGTGCCTCCCAAGAACCTTCATCATCTCATATTCTTGCATCTGATTTCTTTCTCACCTTGGTACCTTGTACCCTCATAGGTAACTCAGGACATTTCAGGTTCTCTCAAAGCTAACTGGGTTCATGGCTCAGCACATGCCCTGGGTACCTCACATAGTGTTCTAGATCGGACTCGTGGAACACATCATGTTATCCTGAGGGGTAAAACTAAACATAACCGTCTCCACCAATCCATCTCAAATGGACCCATATATCAGGGACTCAGCTTTCTTAGTGTAGCTTAGAGGGGTCAGATTTTCACATCGCATATTCTCCCACAGTGAACTGCATGTCAGTCTGTTTTGCATCATCTCACGACTCATGTCGCCCATGGGCTTCCTCAGCCATCGCATGATCAAAGTGACTTCATCTGCACACACTATGGTCCTTTTCTGACCTTCGTGAGGTCCCTTCACCAAAATTATCTTAATGAAGTGGTGACCGACACAACCTCCCTTACAGAGCTTCTTTACATCCCGATACTGGCTATGGTGGTTATCAGCACATCTCTCATAGGGCAAGAACTGCCCCCCATGTATCACCCTAAATGAGCACACATGCTCTCATCAGACCCTCTTGTCTAGATCATACTAACCATTAGTTAGGGGTGATAAGTTGTACTCACATCAAGTTCTTCATGCATCTACTTCCACCTTATGGAAGTGAATCTTTAGGTCATATTCAATAACTTTTGAACTTGCATCCTGATGCAGTTGAACCATCTCTCTTACTTGTAGTTCAGCTGAATCTGTCTCCTGATAGTATTCTCTCTTTCTCTTAGATTATGTCATCTAGGTAAGGTGATCTACCATAACCCATATTGCATCTTGTCCTTCCTTGGTCCAGGGGAGACTTACCACGACATCCATAGTGATGAACTCCCATTCCCTCTAAGGGACTTTTTATCCTTTGTATCAACTTACTGGGTTACTAGTGTTCGTCCTTCACCTCCTGACATGCATGATGACAAGCCACATGCAACTTCATCTTAGGCATCCAAATTACTATCGAAACTTACCATTTTAGTAGTACCATGATGTATGATGACTTAAAATCATGATCTCATGTATGTCATGATTCCTCAAGATTGATTCCTCGAAAACCCTAAATCACTCTAGTCGGGGTTTCAGCACCTTCTTTCCCAGAGAAGTGCATCTAAGGTTCTACAACCATCCTTTTATCACATCAAGGCCTAGGCTGTCTAAAACAACCACTAACTTGATCAATAGATCTCGTTACCTCTGAGTGTTAGCCAAACATATCTCCTTTTCCAAACTTAGGGTTAACCTAACAACCTCTTCTAGCCTCCAACTGAACTAGGCAGCTGCATCTCAACCAGAGCATTCATTACCACATCACATCCTCATGTATAAGGTAATTTGAAGACATACATCTCTATGTACTCCACTTATCATCTCATCTCAAACTTTAAGCCTATCTTCATCAAGGGAACTCAGAGCTCATTCTCTTGGTTATCGAACTCTACCTTGTATAGTTCATAAGTTACACATAACTCATGATAAAAACATTCTCATAAGATGACTACCTTAGTTCTCTTAGTGTTTGTACAACATCCACACATCTTACACTCCATAAGGGTACGTTATTATCTCTATCCTCATGCATCAATGAAATGTTTCCACTCACATTATCTTTATCCTTGGTGTATGGCATGTGTACTGTTCTATCTCTCACTCCCATAACAAGAGGAAATAAGCATTTGGATGCAGTCCAAATACAGAGTTCTTCCCATTCCAAGAGTAGAGATGGTACATCCCACATTTCTAGTACACCTACAAAGCTAAACTGAAACGTGCCTCACATGCATCTACATCATGAACATCTCAATATCCAGGTTACTTCCATGAAAAACTGGTCTCGAATCCACTTGGGTCCACACACCATCCTTGGTCATCTCCTCTAGGTCTGTAGGGTGTCGACACTTTTGGGGTCATCCCTCTTCCCTTATGCATCAGAGAGTGCCCTCTTCATTTGCCCTTTGGGTCCCATGAGTTCATGAAGGTGATCAGTCTCCTAACCCATGGCCCTCAGACAATGATAGTTGTTACCTCCCGACCCTATGGTCATGTGCAACTAGGGAATTAGGTAACTCCTACTTCCATCGGTCTTATCCCTACCTAACCCTAGGATAGACTTAGGATTCTAACATAGTACATGTCCAAATTAGTATAGTACATGTCCAACTTAGAACCTTACCCAAGTCTCCATCATCTCTCTCAGAATTTGTGGTCTGACTTACGTCCTTTCATAGGGGTCATGGCGATCTATCTACCTCGGTCAGGCCCCATACTGGTTACCTCCATGGTAACACATCCACATGCACTCAGAGATGATCATCTATGGGTCTATAGGTTCACTCTTATACTATGTACTCTCCACTTAGCTACTCAAGATCCTATGAGACCTCTTAGGGTTTCGTCAAACCCAACAAAAGCTTATATGCACCCTACAAAAGGGTCCCTCTCCTAGGATGGGAGGAAACTACATCTTGATAACAAAGGTCACAAACATCCCTATGTCTAGGGTTTACATCCACATGAGAATGTTTGATCCTAGCAAGCTACCAAGACATGTAGCCTGCAAGCAGACCACCTACTAAACCATGCTAGGTCTTCATGATAGGTCATACTTGTTCTCATTCCTCAACATTGGACCAAAAACATATCTGCCCATGTCACCAACTTAGATGTGAGGGTTTCATCAAACATACCTTAATCTCAGGGGTTCCCATTCCTCTAAACATGAGGAGTTCCATGCTCAGATCTATGGAAATGCAAATCTCGTCATGAGCACCAGGTGCACCAGGCACCACTACTTCCCCTCTTAGGTCTAGAAACCCTAGGTTCACCTTTCTGATGTCCAACTACATGCTCAACGTTTTAACCACAAACCAAGCATGTACAAGGTATAGCATGCAGATCCTATTATCATTCCACTTGAATAACACCTCAGAGTGGAGTCCTCCTCAAGGACAACCAACTAGGTATAAGGCCTCACAACTTGTTACTAAACCTCTTCATGGTCTAAGGAACTCTTCCTCCTATCCCTAAAAGGTAAACACCTATACCATAGGCACATAGGTACCAGGAGCCTCATCCTCTCTCTAGGGTTTGGTTCCTCTAAAGGAAACCAAGATACCATCAGCCTCTAGGGATTGTGCATGAGGCAACCGCAACCATCCTCTTAGGTCGCATCATCTTCAACTTCTCAGGGTTTCTCCTAGCCCAGAGTCTAAACTTCCAACCTTTTAGCTCGGGCCCTGCTCTCTCTCTCTCTCTCTCTCTAGAGCTTAACCCTACAACAACCTTACTACTAGAGGTCCTCTCTCTAAGGTGGATCAAGCTCACAAGTGTACACCTACATGAGAGAAATCTATGTTCGCCCAAGATTATCCAAAACTCTTCATGCTTATCTCATAAGCTATCTAACATACTCTCCTAGCTAGGGTTTTAGCCTACTGTCAACCCCACTGACGTACTTTAGGTGCAACTTTGTCATGCTAATATAAGCTCATAGGGTTTCTATATGGTCATCACTAACCTCATCAATGAAGGAGTTATCCTTCACCCTAACATGCACGACCCTTCCCAGGGTTGGGTCGCCAAAGGTACTAGGTCAACCAACCTCACATGGCTCATATCGTCATGGGTATCCAAACCAAAAGCATGTCCACCCACACACCTAGTCTACCATGACATCTAACTCATCGCTTCATCCCTCTCTAACCACCACTTAGGGTTTGTGTTAGCATCATCCTCAGAGGATGTGCTAGGTCTCTACCTTTACTGAAGATCTCTGCCTCCAAAACGAACTCTCTACTCGTCCTCCTGACCAGAGGGTCTAACCTCAGGTCTCTCATGACAACACATGTCATACGACCTAAGCATGCAGCTATTCTTTAGTTTAAGCTTATGTCCATGACATCTAATTTACATGCTTTTTATTAATTTTGGTGGAGGATCCCTTAACCTTATCATGCATACCCTATCCTCAAGAGGGTGAGGAAGAGAGAGAAAACCCTAAACCTTATAATCCTAGCAGAATTAGGGTTGATAAGGGATGAAAATAGATGAGAGAGTCCTAAAGGTATCTTATTTTGATTTAGATCCTAAGACATTGTCCAGGCAGTCACACAGATCTAGGAGTCCTCGTATTTCGACTAGCAGTGCAGAGGAAAATATTGTCAGCCCCCAAACGTGATCATTTTCTAAACACCTTTGTCTTTCGGAAAATCCTCTAATAACTCCCTTGGGTTCTACAGAGTTTGTAAAATTTAATAGTTATTAAGGATTAAATGAGGAACCAATGTTGTGATACCAAATGTAACGACCCCGCCTCTCGGTAACCCCCAATTAAGGGAGACCAAAAGGTCAGAGTCATTATCCTAATTAACAGGATCAAAGGTTTGACAAATAATCAGTAATAATTATTAAATTCTACCATGACTATACTGAATGTTGGAATAAAATAAAACTTTGCATACCTTTTTCAAAAACTTGGATTTCTAACTTCTATCCACATCTAGACTCTATTATAACTAATCCTCCTTGCACATTATTTCTTAATTTCACAATATGCCACTTTACTGTTTGTCCTTTTCAACATTGTACCTAAAACACCGACAAACAAAACTTCGGTCAGCATAAATGAATATGTCGGTATGTGGGGACAACCAAAATTTCACAAATATGGCTAACAATCTAAATATCACAATCAAGTTAATTAACAAGTCAATTTACACTTTCAATGTGACATTCTCCACCGCTTTTGCCCTAACCCTAGAATACCCTCTTTAGGGTTTCTCTTTTGCCATTGACTTAAGGCCACCTTCTTAATCCTGATCTTGGTTCCTGGGGTCACCTCTCATGGTGCCCATTAGTCATGCAACAAAGACCACCTTCTCAATCCTGAGCTTGGTGTCTGGGATCACCACTCATGGTGCCCATGGGTCTTCCCTCATGGGCTTGACCTTCTGACATCATCCATCAGGGTGGCATGTAGGTGCAAGAATACACATTTATATCATAATTGTGATAATCATAGTAACTTTATGATTTGCAAGTATGAACATCTGAACTGATAGGTTGCATTCAATGCAATTAATCCTCTGGAAAACCTTCGAGAAACTAATGCGACTAACCATAATTAACCACATACCTAATCCAGAGTAACTTGACGTCCAAGCAATAATGATAAAGAACAATCAAACAAGCAATCAACAATATCCTGAAATTAATGCAATACATCCAAGTGTTATAGTTTATCCAAAAGATTCTCAAGATATACTTGGATTCCACCTTAGGCTTTCTAGGCCACTTTAGGGTTTTATTAGGGTTTTAGCCTCCATAATGCTTTTATCATGTTTCATGCTCTTTTAGTTTGCAAACCCTAATTTCAACATCATAAGCATAGTTGAATGTCAATTAAGTCTATCATTCCCCTTTTACACTAAAATTACCATCTTTATCCTCTTAAGTTGTTTCAAGATCATTAGACTCAATTATCACCTTTAGTTTCTTTCGAATTGACAACTCATATTTCATTATGATCTAATCCACATATGAACTCCATTCATCACTAATATCACATTAATCCACTAGAAAACCCTAATTACCATATTAAGGGTATTTATCCACAATTAGGAACTTTTATACTCAAAATAGCTTAGACTCATCATATCTCAGTTTTATACCTGAATTTGAACAATTAAGGCCATTAAGAATCTTAATTACTGATATTAGGGTTTCAAGGCCCATTAAAGCTTATTTATGTACATGGAACCCTAAATTAATCAACTTTTCATGTAAAACAGATTGTAACTTTACTTTAATATTCAATAGGTTAATACTTCCCCAAGTTAACCCCTTAAACCTCAAAGATTCATCCTTTACCCTCAATTAGGGTTTCTAACCACACTTTTAATAAAATCAATTTACTTTTGCAAATAGGTACGAAATAAGGCTTTATAAGTTTTTTTATTGGATTCTACGTGTTCTCCTGGTCAATTTTCATATTTTGCATGTTTCCATCAGAGCTACCAATAAAAAGATACGAATTTTACAAAATTTACTTACTTGGACCAATGGGATGCTGACATGTCAGCAATCCCATGCAACGCGCCGCTGTGCCACCCGGACGATTTAGAAACATAACCAAATTATGATTCTGCCCGCGTGTAAGATGCCAGCTCTTCATACCCCAGAGGGGTATATCCGCCCAATGCCTCTGCCCGTCTTCAACCTTGTGGAAACCCTCTGTTGTCATTGAAGCAGAGGTCGGGAGCGGTGCTTCCTCCCCTCCTCCAGACCCTACGACCACTAGGGGGCGTTCCTCCACCTCTGTCGTGCAACTGCGCATGTGAGGACACCTTAGGGTCATGGCCATGATGGCCGGTTCAAGCTCTCTAGGCTTGCAGCATGTAGCCGACCTGCTGCCCTTCTGCCGGCATCGCGCAAGCGCTAGGGCTTGGGGACGATGGTCGAGCTCTTCTCTGGTGATGTGGGAGCATTGTGCTTCCATCGTACTCCCATCCAGGGCTCCTCATGCTCTAGGGGTCGCATTACCCCCATGGTTAGGGTTTTGAATAAAAACAAGGAAGAATGAGAGAGAAGGGTGCATGGGATTCTCCTAGACTCAGGCCAAGGTTCTACCCCTTATATAGGGGAGGGTAGCAATACCCTAGCTTGCCTATCCATGAGGAAAACAAGTCCCTCATCAACCATGGCAACCACACTTTCCTTGTTTAAGATATAACTCCTCTCTTTTATTTATTAAAAGATGTCCTTTTCTAATCATGATCCTTGGTTATTATGAAATCTGAATCTTACCTCTTTTATGTTCCTTGTGCTTGGATTTTAATCCATGGGCCATGAAATTCTACTTTCTTAAAGCAAATAATATCTCTTTTTGATAATATCAAAAAGTCATTAATTATGTAGCACATTATTCTCATATTTTGTATTATTTATATTTTCTCTTTCTTCCTCTTTATTGGGACTCCTTGGACCCCAAGAAATACTAATATTTCAAAATCATTTTTAGTGGATACTTATTATCCTTCTAGATGCATCCACATCCATTATTTCTCATTATCTTACTTATTTCTTTATTAAAGGATTTCTCTTTATCTTTTATTTCCATTTTCATCTTTTCATATTTCTTTTATTAGAAATCACATAGAAACGAAATTTACTTAATTGTGGCCATTAATTCCACTTTCTAGAGATTTCTATGTATTTCTCATAATTACTTTGCTTAATATCCATTTTGTATCTTTTCCTTTTATTTGGACTCTTCTTCTTTTCTTCTCTTTTATATCCATCATTGGATTAATCTAATAATAGAAATTACGAAATTCCTATCAAAAGGGAGATTTGCAAAGGAATCCATCTTTTGAAGCAAAGCATACAACCTTTTCAATTAAGTCCATGTTCACAAAATCTTTACAATTCAATTATGAAAACATACGCAAAATTGAGGTTGTAACACACCCCATTCACCTCTCCATTCTGTGTGACCTCCACACCCTTGGTGGACCTCCAGTGACTTCCACCTTCTATTTCTCGACCTCCAACTCTCCTCCAGCACTAATCAAACCCACAAATCACATCCCTTGTTGTCTCCACACCCTCCTCTACCCATTCCTAGCATCAAACCACTTCCAAGCTCCACCTTTTGCTCCATTTATCTCCAGCACCACCGCCCAGCTGCCCCATGAAAATACCTAGCAAAGTTCGTCTTCCTTCACCATCCCAACTCCCAAATCACTCCTCTACATCCACCTCAAACCCTCCCCATCAACTCCTACCCATTCCTACCTCCATTTCACCCTACGTCCAAAAAAATCCGAAAGTCACAGCCCACTCCTCCACCTCCACCTCCATACCATGAAGGGAATCTGAAAGGTTGTGAAGAAGGGGGCTCAAGAAAGCCTCAAGGCAATCATCGAGAGTAAAGTGCGCACCAAGAAAGCATCCTCCAATGCCTCCATTTCATCACACACCCCATCACCTTCAAACTTCAACTTTGCCTTGCTTCATCACTCAGCATCCATGAGTAGATCTCACCCCTGCTCATTGGGGAGTCACTGACACCACATACGAGGAGGAGGAGGAAGAGGCATCAGAGACAAATGTTGATGCACCGGTTGACTCCTCAGAACCAGAGGTCACCACCCGCCCAAAGTGGGGTAAGGGATTTCTGCCCCTTCTTCTTCACATGCCCCGCCCCACCCTATGCCAGCCTGCCACTCCACTTCTATAGTAATGGAAGGGCCATAGCAGCATCCACGATCTCAGTGACAATTGGTAATTGAGGAAGAATAGGATGTTCAAGGAGAGTAATCTGGGCAAATAATTCCATTGAATATTGATACTAGCTTTAAATAACAATCATATGAGGTTGAGGAGGAGGACGAGGACACAAGCGATGAGGAGCTGAGTCCAGATCCATTAGACATTGTGACCTTGTTGGAGACAGATAGGTTGAAAGGAATTGGTAAGATTCATGAGGGGGTATTATATGGGAGGGGGAGTAAGATAAAGATCAAAGTCACCCCCCTATACTCCAAGTGCATGACAAGGAGTGTCATTGAACTAGGTATGCCTTCCAACATGTGATGGATACATTAGGAATTTGACAGGAAATGGGGTGTGACTTGTATAGATGTGAATTGTATTGGGTGCTCTCTTATGTATAAGACACTTATGTTGAGCTAACACAACAATTATTTGCAACCTTGGAGAAAGTCAAGTATAGAGGCAAGGAAGCAATCAGATTTGGCTACAAAATCAGATACATACAATCACAGAATCACAATTGAATAGCATCTTTGCCAGGGCTCCTGAAGAAGCAAAGTTGCTTGATCAAGGCCGCATTGAAAGAGAGGCAGGTTTAAATTATTAATCCTTATGGTATAGAATGACAGGGCAAAGGAACTTCATAGCTGGCAAGTCAAAAACTAGCAGGATCTACAATCCATATTTAAAATATGCACAAAAAGTCACTGCTAATACCATTGTTGGCCACTATGACAACCAAGATATCTGCTCACAAAAAGATCTTGTTGTGCTCACAAAAAATCCCAACCATCAGGTTGCGAAAGAAGAAGGGAAAACAACTCAAAATCCCTAAGTATAACCATCATTTGAAGAGAACAAAACCATCGGTTGTCCATATACAACCAAGGTCTAGGGCTTCCTCTACCAAGGAGGATTCATGCACAAGGTTTAATGTTCATCCATGGTGATAAACTACTCAAGAATCATCACATAAACTCTAACCCTAGGAAAAGGTAGTATCTTTATGCTTAGAACTTCATTTTAGAGCAAGATCGTGTTCATGCAAGATAGTAGTAAGCAGTAAACATGGAGAAAGTTATATAATTCACATCTAGGAAGAAGCTCCAAACAGCAAGGTAGCTCAAGCAAAAGAGGTAGAAACCCTAGCTTAAGCACTCCACATGGCCAAGAAAGGAAGCAAGCCCAAGGTCAAGGAGCAAGAAATAGGTGATCTTTAATCTCTAGATCATGCTCCACCATGGATCACCATGGTCACGACCAAGAAGAAGGAAGAAGGAGGTAGGGTTGTAAAGAAAATGAAGGGAAAGAGAGATAGCTTACTTTCTTAGGTCAAGAACAAGCAAAGGAAGCTCCAAAAGCTCCAAGAGAGGGTAGATCTGAACCCTAACAGTGCATACAAGGAGATTGACCACCGTCTTATACATTAGGCACCTTCTTCTCCACCAAGCCAAGGAGGACAAAGCTCTAAATAGCAAGGTGAGAAAGAGAGAGCTAGGTAACTAAAGAGCTCATTTGAAAGCAAGGAGGGAGGTATATAAGGATTAGGGTGAGAGAGGAAAGAAGGTTTAGGTGTCCTACTATATTTTCCAAGTGTCCATGGTCTTAAGCATCTCATCCATGCAAAGCAACAGCTTCATCAGTTGTGGGAATCTGCTAGGCCATTGTTTGTTGACTCCCAGGCTTGTCATCGACCTACAACAGTAGGCTAACCATCGGATCATGACCCTTTTGTCATAAGGATGAAAATCCTAGATCACCATTGGTTTGCACATCCACTTGGTGAACCACCAAACCAAGTATCTCCAAGAGGGGAAACCATTGAGTTCCACCACCCAAGGTATCTCATCTATGAGGGTAAAACCCCAACTCAACCCAAGAAAGGTATCTCTACCGAACCAAGATGCAATCAAGCTCCCCATGGAAAGAAAAAAAAAAGCTCAAGCATGATAATAAAACATATAAGGTACCACAAGCATGTGACAAATTACAAGAAAAATAATAGATATGGGTAAATTACAAAAAAAGTATAAAACATGCACAAAATTGTATGACTTGCACAAACTGGACCAAACTTGAAACTTAATCTTGTCATATGATATCAAAGCACATCTTATGGTTATATTAAGGTTTTAAGCACTGAATTGTCATAAGTAAGCATTTTCAACTAAAAGCAAGGTCAGGGGCCTTACAGAGTTGTCCCTCTCTATTAGTGTACTAGCATCAACTTGCTCTCCCACAATGTTCTCCCTTTCTATCCCTCCCTTTGTCGGGTAGTACTTGCTTGAGTTCTCTCAGTTACCACAACTAGATAAGACAAACAATTTTTCATAGCCAATTGAGTTGTTGTTCTGAGAATCCCCCAGTACCCCTCTATTTATAGGAGGGTGACGGTGAGGGTCAGGGTTCCCAGTCTGAGTGGGAGCGGAAGGGACCAAAATTTCATAAATTTTCACAACCTGCAAGTGGTAAAATGGTTGGTTCACATGTGAACTCATCAGTTGGCATGTGAGTCATTCGTTTCAACCCTTGAACTGTTCGTTTCATCATGTTTACCAATCGTAATTGTATTGTCAATTAATATCTGATTTAATGTTCAACATGACGTTAGCACAAATCCTTGAATCAATCAAATTGATCAACCAACCTCTTGATTCACAACCTAAGCTGGTCGGTTCATGGACCTGAGTCGATCATTTCACTTCTTGAATCGGTCGGTGCAATGTCCATAATTGCCAAAGTTGGTTCAATTGACCCGACACACTGAAACGGTCAGTTCAACACTTGAACTGGTTGGTTCATTATTCTATCAGTAGATATTCAATCAATGTTGTTTAAATGGAATACCTAACTCTTTAATAATCAAGTTTAAACCATATTCATGAATGAACTCCTATTCTAAGTATCCTATGTGTGTGACCCTATAGATTCCAAGTTACGTTGGTAGTGAATGTCCATAACCCATTTATGACATCACAAGCAAAGAGTGGCATCTGGTAACACATTATTGCTACCCAAGTAATTGAAAAGTTGGAGAACAACTTCAACCTAAAATCTATGATTGGTGTTATAGTGATTGTATAATTCCTTTTTCTTAGATTTCCAAATTAAACTCGAGGCATGGAATCATCATCCTCTCAATGTTCAATTCATGTTCCTTGAACTAGAGTAGACTGTCTAAGACATATGTGACCTCAATATCATATATTGATTCACATGTGCATGTGCATGCTTTTCTCATATTATCTTATCAAGTGGCCAGGATATCAAACTCATGTAGGAGGGACATATCCCATCTACATCACTCAAAGTCATCCCCATGTGTCACAGTGCATCCGATCATCACCTTTATGGAAACCCTTATTCAAGGGCATGGTGGATGATGTCAAAGTACACTGAACGACATGTGATGAGTGTAGTGATCTCAGGTCTAAGAACCACAATCACCACCTTCACTATGACATATGATTATGACCACCAATTATGGTTTCCATGTGTCACTCTCAAGGTGGGTCTATCTGATACATTGTTCATTAACAAGTATCTATGTGCTTGGTTTGAAATCACATATCATGACTAATAAGATTATGTCATAAACCAACACACACTCTAATCCTATGTGTTGTTGTTGTCTATTAGCCTTCCACAATAACATCCGACTAGAGAAATAACAAGAATGTACATACTCTTGACATTTGTATGATCTCATTATTCAGGTCATCAATGTGAAGACATATGTCATTGAGTTATGTCATTCTTTAGACATTCATTATGTTTCCTAATTATCTCATAACTGAGTGAAATAGATAATCGGAAGATTGCCTTTATTATTAATCAAATCCTTTATGAGATATGCCATTACAATCATCATATGATTGTCTCTCCAGGAATACATACCAACATTGCAAACATCAAAAATAGATCTATTGCAACACCCCAAATGAATAGAATTCATTCTTAAGTGTTCCTATTGTCTAGTAGGCATCTCCATATACAAATAGAATCCCTTGGGCTTCATTCCATGGTTATCTTAGCATTATGAAGGTCCCTATATTATAGTTGAGTGCCTTCTTCCTCCACCTTAGAGTGAGTAGGAGATTTGTATGAGAGCTAGTCCTACATGTATATTTTGTGAGGCTCTCACTTCCTCCACCTCCCAATATCTCTTTCTACCATGAAGATTAAGGTTCTCTCTTAGCTAAGAGAGGTGAAGAATAAGAAGGGAAGGAGTCCCTTGTTGAAAGCTTCTCCTTGGAGAAGGTGAAGTCAAAGGAGGAAGATCTAAGAAGAGTGGGTAATTCCTTCAAGGCGGAATACTTATTGTAAGAGTGGATAAGTCCTTGGTTAAGTTGGAAGACTGGTTGTAAAAGTGGTTAAGACCTTGGTGAGGGTGAATACTCTTGGTCTTGGATAGGTAAGTCCTTTGGTAGGTTGTTGGCTCCCTTCTCCTCAAAGGGAAGGTTGGCTATCCTTATCAATAGAAAAGGAATGTCATATATTGTATCTCTTATCATGGAATATAAGGAAGGTGCAATGGTAGCAAAATCCTATAGCTTGACCTCTCTAGGTAGTGGACTAACTTTCTCCTAGTATGGAGATTGGAACCACTCTAGATAGCTTGTTCTTCATATCATTCAATCTCTCTCATCATTGCTTTGTATGTTTAGTTGCACATCAAATTCCATATTTGCGACCTATCCCTTGAAGTAGTTTAAAGTTCTAATGAATTTGGTTTAAGTTTTTATAGCTCTGTTCACCCCCTCTAGATCCCATCATCTTTTGATTCAACAGTATTTTCTTCATATCAACGCATTCATTTATTATTTATTAGACAAATTTTGTGAGTAACTTTCTCTTAACTAAACATATCCATAGGAAAACTCTAGAAGGATAATTTTGAACTCAAAAGCCTTAATTTGATATTTTTGCACAACTAACCCTAAAACTAATTAATATCCCCTATTTATTATATAGAAGTCCTACATAGTTGTGTTATTAGCTAAAACTCTTATATTTAAAGGTTATTAACATTCTAGTGAACACCAATCTAATAAGAGGTTCAAATAAAATATCACATTATTTCCTCAAGTTTGGGTTCGTTACAACACTCGAACCCTTAAAGAGGATTTCATCCCAAAAATTCAAACAGGCTAAATAAGAGCTCGTAGGATACTTGTATATTGTGAGTATAGTAGTGACGTCTCCAGATTTTCTAAAACTTAATCCAATGTGTGTCATCCAAATTAAAACCTCATCTCAGTGAGAATCCCAATTTAAACACCCCACACTAGGCTAAGAAGAAGAAAATTAGAGGAAGTCAGAAGGAAACAACAGTAGCACATGCACATGAACAATATAAAACCATACAACACATGTTCACCATTTAACATATAATTACAACATGGATTTTTACAACATTTGATAGTACATATTGAACAACAAACTTCTACATATACATGTACTACCACTAAACAACAGGATCTTAAGACAAAAGGTCCACCTATACATCAGCTCGCCACACAACTCTCAACCACCCTAGTTCTTCAATATCATATATCCACAACCTAACCAAAAGATTACATGTGGTACATGTCAGCACAATATTCAAGAATATTGTACTGAGTACGCCTACGTGTCTTTTATATACCACTCATTACTAAGCTTAGCAATAAGATAAAATTAATACTTGGCAGTAACAGAAGAATATAACAAAAGCATTTACTTGAACAAAGATGTTTATTAGCAAAAGAGAACGCATATATTTAAGAACATTTCCATCATATATCTCGTACATCTGCCACCAAGGTTTTGCTATTTTTAGGCCTTATGATCTACTCCCAAGGAGTTTGAGATCATTATACAAGTGATCTACTACAAAGAGTTTGAGCTCACTTCAATGCACTATACTACCAAGATTTTAATGTTATCATATGATGGATCAGATATCTTATGTTGCATGTGTTTATAGCAATAAATGTGGAAAATCAAGTAAGATATCATACAAGAACAATCATTTCATCCAATACCATATGCCAAATACTTTACTACACATATAACACAAGAATAATCTATAATAAGCCAAGTAAGAGGTAATGGCATACCTTGATGACAGAGATAACCTAAACCACATTCCTGATGTCAACTATATCCTCGGTCAAACCCTGATTAATACAAGACCATGTACTATTATCAGATTCTCATCATCTTAACCCTAGTATGTCCAGTTTTAAGGTTAAGCCTTTGTCATTAGGATATTCTCATAATTACTTATATTCTTGTCTTGGAGTCATCTTATTGATGTCATCTTCCAGATTATGGTTCATTATCCAAACATTAGTTTTCATATCCTTTTGTGCACATATTAACCCTAGTTTATATATACATTATTCAAATTAGGGTTACAAACCATGTACTAAGGGTCATCTTCAAATAACATGAATTATATGCATCATCGTGATCTCATAATTAAATTTGAGGTTACATATACTGATATGAGCATACTCTGTAACTTTTACGATTTCATGAGCATATTTGTAATTATTACACACTAATTAGTATTATCAACCCTAATTAGCCATATAAAAGCAAAGTACATGATTTTTTGCATCAACATCATAATCACTGACCTTAAAAGCATTATAAACATGAATATGGATTTACTGACATATTATCATAATTTGGGCCATCGTTTGATATTTATTATCCATGAAATAAGCATTTCACAACTCACATGATATCACTAATATTTAAGCATAAAAAGACTGATTGCCTCTTATGTGTTGGATGGACCAACACGTGTTTGGTGGAATGGGATCACACATACTCTTGACACATCCACTTTGACCTGGGAACATTTTTTTGACACTATTTCTGTAACATCCCTGACCTGGGTTAAGGCTTAACCCTAGAAGTTTTACCTAAGTAAGTCATTTAGATTCTTGTCTTTATCTTTTGAAAAGTAATTAAGACTAAAGGAGAGCTTATGTTTCAATTTTGGTTCTATTTGAATAATGTTGAAGCAGTATTTTACCTATTTTGGACTAAAGTGCAATTTACCCAATTTGAGGGGTTACTTTGCAAATGTTACATAATAAATGTTCCTCAAGTGTTATATCATCATAAGAATGAGAATGGTGCTGAGGTATGGCTTCCACAAGCCTAAGTTCAAAAAATGAGCTTGTTTGAGTAATGCTTGTGTACTAAATAACTAGTTTTGGTGTAATTTGTAAATTACCCAAAATCTAGGGTTGAATATGTAAAATACCACCTCTATTATGTCCCTACTATTTCTTGGTATCATTTAGAGAAAATAAAAAGAAAGGGGTGTCTTGTTTGAACTACTTTTGAGGAGAGATAATCTTGATAATAAAATAATCAAGATTTAAGCATAATTGAAACCCTAATTTAATTTGTAGCAAAAATAAATATATTAATTGAAGTGTCCATCAATTAATAAGGCTTTGGTTGAAATCCTATAATGCAAGGACGTCCAAATGCCTTGCATTGCACAGAAATATCCTAAGTAGGTGAAGAAACCCACTCACATTTGTTAATTAAAAAGTAATGTCCATTAAAAATGGATAATAGTATTATATTAATTAAGGTGCTTAAGTGGATTGCTTTTAATTCAAGGATAAACGAAAGGATTTTGAGAGCAAGGAAGATGGCTTTGAAGGCAAGGAAGTGGAGGGGGGCATGTGGCAAGAAAAATGGATGGAATTCCTTCTACTTTCTCTCTCCTAGAAAATCAATCACATATATTCAATTTTTTCCTTACTTGAAAGGCCATTTTGCAAACCACTTTCTTCTCTTGCTTTGGCCGACGACCAAGGAGATTAGGATCAGGAGGAAAACGTTCCCCAAGCTGAAGGTAAGCTCCATGATCATCTTCAACCTTGAATTGATGGTTGAAATCGGATTTCAACATTGATTTTCTTCTTTTCTCCAACCAATGCTCAACCTTGGTCATCCTTTGCATCCAAAAAGTTGGAGACGGACCTTGGATAGTTGAAGGAGCTTCATTAACCATTAGAGACGTGAATCTTGAAGCTTTGAAGCTACTTTGAAGGCGGGTTATATAACTTGAACCCATCAATGTTATTATTGATTTCAATTTCTCATCATATGTTGATCCTTTATTTCTCCTTGAATAATTGTTGAATTAATCATATATATGGCAATGGAAATCGGAGGTATTAATATTGATGATGATGACATCATCTTAGCACACACCTCAAGAAATATCATGAGCAAACGGTTTCACTTTGTATTGGTCAAACAGTTTCAAACCATTTTAGACCAAACGGTTTCAAACCGTTTGGTGACCAAACGGTTTCAAAACCGATTGGAGGGTAAACAGTTTCAAACCGTTAGAGACTAAATGATTTCAATAGGTTCAAATATTTATTGGTCTCATTACCTAATAACTTCAAACAAATCAAATTCAATTAATTTCAAAACCCTAGCTTGATTGGGTTCAAAGCCCTAAGTCAATTGAGGAACAAAACCCTAATTTAGGATTAAACAGTTTCAAGCTGATTTGATCAAATGGTCTTAGACCGTTTGAGGACCATTTAGTCTCAAGACGTTTGAGGTCTAAACAGTCTCAAACCATTTAGGGTTAAATAATATTTAAATCAAGCGGTCTCAAACTGTTTAGGGATTAAACATTTTCAAAATTGATAAAATCAGACAGTTTCAAAACCGATTGAAGGAATTAGGGCAAGACCGTTTGAAGAATTTAGATCAAGACCATTTGGAGGTTAAGCACCTCAAGACCGTTTGGAGGTCAAGCACCTCAAGACCGTTTAGAGGTACAAAAGGTTCAAGACCGTTTGGAGGTTCAATTGAACCAAGACCGTTTAAGGTCTAACGGTCTTCAGATCGTTTAAGGATGTTGAGGTCAAGACCGTTTGAAGGTCAATGACTTCAAGACTGTTTGAAGGTCAATTGGTCCAAGACTATTTGAAGGTCAATGACTTCAATACCGTTTGAAGGTCAATGACCTCAAGACCGTTTGAAGGTCAAGTAACCTCAAGACCGTTTGAGGGTTCAATTAGTCTAAACTATTTGAAGGTCCAATTGATTCTAATCATGTAAGTATTAATAACCCCATAAGTGGTTGAAGAGTATCTCAAGGTTGATTTCAATGGATGTACCTCTAAAGAACTTAGGTGATTGGTATAATTAGAATGATTATTATTCAATGTCTATGAAAGTAATAAATCAAATACACTATGATAAGTGTAGGTGCATGTACTTAGTGAAAGGTTAAGTCATCCTATTAAGATATGATGATGATGTGTGTTCTTAAGTACATAGAACAATGATAAGTATGATTTAACATTTAAATAATGCTATGTGCTCCAAGATATGTGGAAGCACTGACTTAGGGTTTGGATTAATGAGGTAATCATAAAACCCTAATCAATGGAAAATGGAAACCCTAATATAGGGTAATTTTATGTGAAACCCCAATATAGGGTGATGTTATGTGAAACCCTAACACAGGGTGATGTTATGTGAAACCCTAATATAGGGTGATGTTATGTGAAACCCTAATACAGGGTGATGTTATGTGAAACCCTAACACAGGGTGATGTTATGTGAAACCCTAATATAGGGTGATGTTATGTGAAACCCTAATACAGGGTGATGTTACGTGAAACCCTAACACATGGTGATATTATGTGAAACCCTAATTTAGGGAGATATTATGTGAAATCCTAATTGATAAAGATGGGAAACTCTAACCCTAATGAGGGAATAGTGATGTTATCTTTGTATTGCATGATGTTGATATGAAATTGATATGGTTGTTATCAAGTATACTAACCATGCAGGTATCATAAGATGATGAGCATAACCATGTATGAATTATGATGGTAATGGGCCTTGTGAGCCATTATTTTATTTGTTGCCTAGTGACAGGTGACAAGAAGTTGAATATACCTGGTGAACTATGTGAAATGCTTGTGTAACAAGTATCCTAAATACCTTGGTCAGCTGACCTGGAGGTAATAGTTACCTGATAGTGGTAACTATGTTCAGTGATGAACTAAGGGTTTGAATACCCAGATCCAGTAAACATGATGATGACATTGTGGAGGGATGTGAATTCCTAGTAATGAGATCAGGGATTGAGATCCCCATGTTCTATAGAGATTTGACAAGCACTTGATAAAAGCATCACATGTTTCTTTGTAGCATTTGTTATAATAATTCCTGTTTGAAATCTTGATTGATGTTAAAAGAATATGGTAATGTACTTAACTAATCAAGTAGAATATTATCATGTAGATTCCTGTCCATAGATCCATCATCGTTAGTAGTTGGTGATGGCGAAACATGTTTTCCTATGGGAATTCCAGGAATGCATATTTTTGAATATGTGGGGGTAATGGGCGAATATATCCTTACGCCTCGTAGGAATGACTGCGGGACATATCCTATGCACAGGAATGGTTACAGACCATATCCCAATAAGAGTATGGCTATGGGCCATGACTCCACAATACCAGGCATTGGCTACGGGCCATATTCTGAAGAGAGTATATTCTACAGGCAATAACTCTATAACAAAGTTGCCAGTATACCCTGGAAAACTATTTAGCAGAGACACTAGATGTCCTACATGTGGTCTCACACTGACCGAGACAGATGAGGTCATGGAGTCTGGCTCTTCCATTCACCTAGGTATGGAACTGATGCTTTACGCCATTGTGGTCGGTTGGAGTATGAGCGGTATACCTCATCTCCTCAGGGCATAAGTGTGATTGTAAAATGTAATCAGCCATGTAGCATATTTGCTTAAGGATGAATTACGGAAATCATTGGTTGATGTTACATTGCTTATTGTATCCTAAAGTAGATAAACATTATACATGTTCTTCATATTCCTTATTAAAATGAACTGATGATATTGCTCTATTCTGCTTAATAATGATTTAATCATGCTGTTATATAAAGATTCCTCTGTTCAGTTTATTACTGTTTACCCGCAATAATAATATTTCTGGCGGAGAGTTATATCTCTCGCTGGGACAATTTCAATTGTCTCACCCCCGTGGAATCCAACATTTTTTGGTGGATGAGGACAAGGAGGTAGAAACCCTACAACATGGGAAGGACATCATCATCAGGGACAGCAATAACATCTCAGGTGGAGATATTGACAGTCGTGTCTTGTAAATATGAGTCCTATGAGTCGTCTTTGTACTCTCAGGTCCTAGGAGTTAGTAGTTAGTTCTTTTATGATCGATCTGAGATTTTGGCATTGAATGCCTCGATGTTTCATGTTGTTCATGTGTAGATTTAACAGAGAAACTTTTGTATGTAATCCTAGAGAAAAGAAGGTACATTGTATGCACCTTGTGGACCAAAATGTATATATAATATTTTGGTTCTTGTTATAAGAGTTTCCTGGAAATGGATCTCTTTGTAAATGGTTTAAATTTTTAGTGATTTTTGTTAATCCGCTGCTTATGTTTTCTTCCGCATTATTCAGTAACGGTTTTGTGGTTGGGTCATCTCAATTTCATGGGAAATACATCTACACTTCTATTCCTAAGAAGAAGGAAGCTGAATTCTATAGTTTAAAGTAAGGTCCCTAATCTGTTGTTGCATATGTGCAAAAATTCCTACTATTTGAATGTTATGCTATTGGGTTGGGTGAGGATCGTAGGGCCGACCTATTCTTGCAAGGAATCAATTATCATGTGGGTCGTGACCTACTCCCCTAGATCCCCTTACCTTCCAGTAGATGATTTATAAAGCCTTAGTTGTTGGGTCCTACCCAAGTTTTCATGCCCCAACACATAGTGAGATCATGAACAAGCGCACACATGCTAGTGATGAACAAAGACCTTCTAGGTGTAATTGTTGCCACTGACACCATCCTCCAGGAAAGTGTAAAGCCCAAAATGGAAACTGGAATCCTAACTTCCACCACGGTAGTCAGCGTAGGCATATTTGACCAGATTGTGCTCAACTTCAGCAATGCCAAGTGTCGGCTCGGCTTCCAGATCACCCCTCAGGGAACAACCTTGATAATCATAGGGGACCTCTTGTTGATAGACGTGCATGTTGAGCATTTGCACTGGAAGCTATGGATGTTGGAGGAAACCAAACAATACGTGAAGGTAACATGCATCTATATTATTTTCTTATGCAATCTAGAACCAGTTATGATTGTTCAGATTGGAATATAGAGGGAAGGAAATATCAATAAGGATCATATGAAGATTAGTATATGGTCTCAAGTGTTGCAAGTAGACAATAGGTTTTTCTGGATCATCTTGAGACACTCGTAGGTTTTAGACACATCTTTGAGCCAAACTAAAATGAATTTTTTTGGGAAGTTATGGTTGGTGACCTGGCTTTGTATTGATTTTGGAACAAATTTTCTGAATTTGTCACAGATGTTCCAACGACAATCTATATTTATATATACATATTTATCAGACTGACACAAAAGAAGAGTTTTGGAATTTATTGATATTTTCAAAAACCACGTCACCACCATGTAAGGGTTTGGATGGTTGAGTACCAATTAAGATTAAAACTCTAACCTGTTAGGCCAACTGCTACATCTGACCTAGAAAAGATCTATGGGAACGTAACTGTCATACTGCATATTAACCATATAGAACGACTAGTTAAGTTTAAGGACCTCCTTTTCTATGAAGGGTCTTAAAAGCCTTGATCGGCCTTTTTCTCGCGTTCGGAAATGAACGCGGGACAAAGGAAGGAATCAAGCTTTTAAATTTATAACCTGAATCCCTCTAGGCCCCCGCAACTTTTATTATGGGGTCGAACACAGGGACGTGGGGACGTTTAGGATGCCACATATCTTGTTTTCAAGTCAGATAAGCCAAAAGTGATAGTCGATAAAAGTATGTGCTAGAACTAGTCTAGCGGGTTGTCATAAATTAAAACAAAAAATAAAATAAAATAAAAACAGAGCTCGTGGTTCTACTAATCTGAGAAAGAGAGTTCCTGGCTATATAACCACAAATAGGATAGTCTATGCACTCGTTCTCGGGCGTAGACAACCCTCGAACACCCAAGCAAGCATCTAGTACGCACAGTGGCATCTGTCCTGTGGGTCGTCCCACTCGCTCTCACGATGCGTGACTAAAACCATCAGTGATATGTCATCGATCCTCTCTCAAGGAATGGCATATCAACACCTCGGAATGTGCTCAGTTCCCTTTCAGGTCTTAGGATATTCTGGGATGTTAGGAACAGAATACCTTGGATCGTCCTCCTCTCGGGTTCGGATCCAAACTATCGTCTCTTAGCTATCTCTACAATGGATCTCTCGATACAGGAAGAAATAGCAGTTCAAGCGAGTAAGAGATCAACCAAATTAGCAATCACAACTTAGAAAGAGAAAATAGAACATGCAACATACTAGATCTGATACGAATCTACTTGGCTAAGGCAAAAGTACATATACATGCCCAGATCGGGCTACATAGCCAAGAAGGAACTAACTAGCCATAGACAAGCATAGTTAGCACCGAACAAAGATGGATGAACATCGTTGTACAGATAACCAAAGAACACAACTGAATGAAAGAGAAGAAGGATGAGATATATTCAGTAGAGGAGAGGTGGCTCTCTCTCCTAGGCCTCCGTGCAAGCCGGATCTCATCCCTTGGTCCCCCTCTTCGTCCTTCTAGACTCCTTGGTCCTTTCTATCTCTAGATCTACCCCGAACAATAGCCCGATAGAGTTGAGATAATGGTGGCGGAGACTGATCTTCTCTTTCCTCAACTTCCATATTTGGAGAGAGTAGATGTGTAGTGGAGGAGGGAGGTGATGTGGATCTTCTCTCTCCTTGGTGGTGAAGATGAACGTAACACATATCTCCTCTCCTCAACTTCTGTCTTTGGAGGGAGTAGATTTGAGAGAGAGTGTGGAGGCTGGTGGTTACTGGAGATGGAGGAGAGAGAGTGTGGAGGATGGTGGCTACTGGAGCACGTGGGCTGAGTGCCTTGGTCCTCTCGGACCTCGGGACACTCCCACAGGGCTCTGGCTCGAGTCTGGCAGCCTTTCGGCATATGGATTCGATACCCCTGGAGTCTGAACTCTCTCCTCGACTCCTCCTGGGTCTGGACTCCAGGTCTCGACCCCCCTCTGAAGGGTAGTGTGGCTGTCTATTTATAGGTTGTTGGGTGTTGTGCACTAAAGTAATAGGGTAAGATCTGCCCCTTTTGCACATGACCGCGGGTAGGTACTTGGATTAGGTCGCGATAGTTGAAAACCACGATCGCGGTTTGAGAGGAAACAACCACGACCGCGGTTATTGTGGGAGAGGGTCGCGGGTTCTCTGGAGGTCACGATTATGCGTGGAGGACCGCGGGCGGTTGGTTTCGGTGCTGATCAACATAGAGGTTGATCGAGGTGTTGAGGCTAGTAGGTGGATGGTGGAAGTCGCTGCTATGGTAGGCAGCCAAGGGAAGAGGACAAGGGGATGTCGTAGGTGTGGATGGAGGACAGAACAGCGGACAAACAACGAGCAGAACTGCGGTCGCAGTTTCTCATGCTGCTGATCATGGTTCCCTTATGGTGTGATCGCGGGCAGGTGAGTGGTTGTGGTGTTTGGTGTAGGAAGCTAAGCCGCGGTCACGATAAGGGTAGAGAGGGGACGGACAGATAACTGTGGGATGTAGCAGTGCGGACCGCGGGGTGCCTGTAGGAGACGTCGCGGTCGCAGTTTCTCACACCGCGGTCGCGATGTCTATTGGAGTGCTGGTCGCGATATGGCGTAGAAGGTGCACATCCGCGGTTGACGCGTGGTCAGAGCGAGCCATCAATGGCAGATGATCACAGACTGAAGTGGATGTGTAGTTGCAGGTGGATGGTTGATGGTAATGGAGGACTTGTGGTGGGTTGCCTTGGAGGTGGACCGCGGATGACAGAAACAAGTGCCACTAGAGGAATCACAGTCGCAATCTTAGAATCGCGGTCATGATCCAGAGGGGAAGAGAGGAGCCGCTCATAGGCACTGCTGGTCATGGCGATGCGTAGAGTTGGTGTGAGGGATATACCGTGACCATAATTTTAGGGTAGATATGGTGGAATAGCGACCGCGGGTTAGAGAGAAGGGAGGTCGCGATCTTTAGAGGGCAGGTCACGGTGTGTGGAGAGGTCATGGCCTATTGATCGTGGGTCACAATTAGGGTTGAGAGGAGCCGCGAGAAGGAGAGAAGGGGCCCGTTGACCAGCATTGACCAAGCCTAATCTAAGGGCTAAAATGGATATAGGGCCGAGAAGATAGGGCCCATATGCTCCTAATTAGCCTGCACATGAGATATAAACCCAATTAAATTAGGAATTAAATATCCAATGTGTGTACACAGAGAATTAGATAGTGAAAGCAATTGATCGAAGCCAAACTGGGCCCAGAGTAAAGAACAAGACTGTGATGACAGTGTATTCATCATAAGGTTATATATCAAACAATACAATTCACTGGGCCTCAGTTTAGCAGAGAGAGCGTGGATAAGAGGTTGTTCATCTATGTTCGATGCATGCTAGTCCAACGCTGGCTGTTTAGCTACATTATTGGCTATTCTAACTACATTTTCTAATGAGAGATAGAAAGCATAAAACATGAGCATTATTGGGCAAATTAGGACTAAAGTGACACAAAACCATAGATAAAATGCATAGAGAATATGCGTTAATTTGGGTGTTATCAAGCCTTGATCTTTAAGAACTAGAAAACTAGTAAAAACACATTAGCCAACTCTTGGGCTATTAATCAAACTAAAACATCTGAAATAACTACATCATAACTAGGGTATTTGAGTAGCCTTTTCAACGTGAACCTCCTTGGGTAGACATATCTGGAAGACTTAAGGAAACTTTGCACCAATTAGTACAATAAGACTATTGTGATGGAGTGGAATTTTGGAATCCTTACATGTTCAATGACATAAGTAAATTCATATGTTGAGTTATCTTGAGAATTCCAAGTGTTTTGGTAAAGTTTGAGTGTTGATTGATGTTGATATCATGATTAAGATTCCTAAGTTCATGCAGTTATGGAGTGTTCAATTAACATGTGAAATAGTCAAGTTTTGGCAATAAAATGGAATGGAATGAAGGCTGAGTGATGATAGAGCTATGGTTAAAATTTGGTGACAATTGGAGGTTTCGAGAAGAATTTATATAGGTTTGAATATAGTTTAATTATGGACATTTTGATGTATTAATTACTTAGGTAATCAAAATTTGGCTAGGTCCTCATATGTAGCTGTCACACACAGTGATTTGAGCTAGCCACAGATTGTCTATGTGGGTCTTTTTCTTCCCTTGGATTACTAGATCAAATGGTTGATGTGTTGTACTCTTCATGGCAGTTGCATCATGGTCATGGTAATGACCGCCCTGACGTAGTGGCATGGAGGATGTGGGAGAGAAGGGAAAGTCAACTGAGCATCGATTAGCCTCACAACAGTGAGTGGAAATGGTCGACCTCCTTGTTCGTGCATTTGGAAGATGAGGGGACAGAGAACAAGTTCTCTATCTACGACCATCCTATAGGAATTGCAATAGAAGTCCCGATGTAGAGGATGAAGACGAGGGAGTTTTCAAGGGAGAAATAGCCTCCTCTTGTTAACGGTGTTCCACTACTCCTACATAGTGGACAAGGATGACGGCTTTGAGCTAGGAGGAGCCCAAGAGGTTTCCCTCTTTTCTTTGATGCAATAGTTCCTGTTGGTGGTTGCGTTCTTCTCCATCTGTGAGGAGCCACCACAGTAGAGGTGGCCTTAAGGCCCGATGCACAGAGGGAGATCAATCTCTCGGTGGCAGGTATCAAGACCAGGCGAGTGGTGATGCGGTGAAAGGAAGGGGCAAGGAGCAAAGGGACCCCGTCGATTTCTCACTAGAGCATCCCTCACGGAACCGACGATCTCAACCATACCACCAGGGGGAGGATCCATTAACAACCCACAAAATCGGCGTGTAGTTTCTGACCTAAACAAGTCTTCCACAATGTTTTCTGATGATGATGAGGATCATCTCACCGTCTCTTACTCATCAGAGTCAGGCCAGTGACAGTGGTAGTTTTGTCACTGAGAAGGATGCCTCGGGCGTCCGTTTCATGTTGATTGTGAGAAAGGAGAGGGTGAGCGTCGTGAACCACCCAAATCTTGAGTCGGGTCCAGAGGCAGTGAACCAGTAGGAAAACCCTCGAACCCACTAGTGAACCAGACCAGCTCAACCAAAGAACTAGCCAGCAACAAGCAAGGGAGCTGCTCCAGCCATAGAGCCATGTGGCGGCCATCGATTGGCCAGATAGAGGTAAAAATCCCAGAAATGCTCAGATCTTGCATAATTCCTAGTAAATAGCTCGATTGTCAAAAAATAGAAATAATATAACAAAATTCTCAAAAAAATATGTAGAATAATATGGAACCATACCTTCTGGTGTGAAAGGCATGTCATACCATCAAAAGTCCACTCTATGGCTAAGACTTAGTCATCGACCTCATCGGCCATCGCCAGTTCTCTATCACCCTTGAAGTAGGGTGGTTCCATTTTCATGAAATCCGTTAGCATGTACTCCTTTGACTTATCAAGCACGGGAGGGGTGTTTAACTTTCTCACCATAGTAGTGGTGAGAAACTGTCACATGAAGGCTAACTCCTGCTCAGGGGTGAGGCCAGTCAAAGTAGAGTCGGGGGTGTCACCAACCCCATGAGCAGAGTTAGGGTTGCTCCTAGAAGGGGGATCCATGCCAAAATGATGGTTCTCTAGTGTGGAGAATCCATCTGAATCTCTAGACTGAGGGGTAGCACCGGTGTTGTCGAACAAGTTGGTCTTCCTGAAACATAAACATAACCTATAAGGGAAAGGGATCCAAGGATGAATTTCCAAAATAGTTAGATTGTTGAGCATAATTATGCTCTGATACCATCTTGTGGAATGGGACCCGGTAGGGGACCACTCCTTACTTAATTCAAGAAAATAATTTGCATAAAACCCCATGAATACAAATATGACCAAATAAAAGGGGTGCATTATATTTTCTCAAACAGATAAGAACATAACATAGTTTTTGGCCGTGGAAATAAAAATATGGCTATTACATAATTTCATTGTTTCAATTTAACATTGAGCCTTATAAGCAAAGTCTAAATTAAGAACCTAAATATCATGATCATATTGTGGTGAGAAACCTTCCCATCCTTGTACTAGGTCCTGAGCAAACTCCTCTCCTCCCTGACCCTCAGGTTGTGCTAACTCTGGGTGGGTTGAGAAACAACACCCAAGAAAAAGGAAACAAAAGAAAGTACGTGAGCGAATGTTGAGTTGCACGGAGTAATATAATTGGGCATTAAATAAAATGAGAGAAGATTTGAAATAAAGAGATGACAATAAAGAGAAGAGTTTTGCCAAAAAGATTTAACATGTCCAAAAGATGAGGCAATTATTAACAAGGATATGATTATAAAATGTTTCTTGCCATACTCACAAAGATAAATAGTTGCATGGTAATAACTAAATACTAACTAGCATATACTAAAAAGTAGAGTAGGAATCAATAAGTATTTCATACCAAAGGACAGAATGACTAAAACATCAGTGCCTAAAAATTATAGTATTTTATAGGGGAATAGAACCTAGTTCATGGCAAGGGAATAAAACACAGTGCCTAATATCATATGTGGTTGGGGAATAGAACCACGTGCCTGGAAAGGGAATAAAACCAAGTGACTATAAACATTATAAGTGGCAGGGAAATAAAACTAGTGCCTATATGGTGTCACTACTTATAGTTATGATTAGTCAATTATCCATGAAAATAGGGCAGGTAAGAACAAAGTAGACTTATTTTCATACAAAGGATGAGAATATTAAGTGTTTCATCAAGTAGGGTCAAAGGACCCAAATCATTATCAAGATTAGATCAGAAGGCCATTAATATCTAAATCTTAACAAAAAATGAGGATATTCACAAGGAAGAGTACTTTCACAAGATGATAGGATTATCTATGATTTCGTCAATGCTTCCTATGGGAAAAGATGTTTAGTCATGATATTATGCCCAGTTTCAAATAGAGTAGATGTGCATAGCTTGACTTGAGTATTAAATCACATATTGTTTCTAACCTTCCAAGTCTAAACTCAACCTACATATAGGATTAGGTCCATCAATTAGGGTTTAATTAAATTATATTCGAGTGAAGCCCTAGAAATCCAACTCCATCTACAAAACCCTAGGCCGACTCTTGTTTTTTACCTAATACTGAATTCATGGTTTCTTAATGATATCTTGACTCAAAAACACAACTTTATTAATTATTCAGATCATTAGTAAAAGAAAAATCCAAAAATCTAAATCTTTGCAAAAACCTAGATTGACACATGATTTTATCATAGAGAAAGAGGGTCCAAGGTTATTGATCATGGTTTTGACTCTAAGATCTCAACTTCATCCTTTAAAACATTTCTTTAATAATTAATGTGATTATGAAGGTCTAAAACCTTAAAAATTCAATCTTTAAAAATTTGAGAATTAGTCAATGAAAACTATACCAAAAGGTAGAGAAAATCCTCACAATTCCAAAACATTTTTTTTTCAATTTTGGATAATCAGAGAGAAAGTTATGAATTTTACGAGTTTTAGGATATTTATTGATACTCTGTGAAAAAAATGGTAAAATACTAATATACCCTTGCATTATAATTCAAAATTTTAGTGTGTGACATGGAAAAATAAGCAGAATCAAATGTTGTGATTTACTAAAATACCTATGCGACAAAGGCTATGTATCAAAGGACGTGAGGGGGAGTCTTGTAAATCCATCGGGGTTCATCTCCCTCCCAACAACTCATGTGCCATGGTCGCATACTAGAGCAACAGCATCGAGCCCAAATTAGGAGATCTCCCATCTGTCGATGATTCGAGAAAACAACTAGTCGAGGACAAAGGGTAGGGATGAAGGGTTCTTACCCAAAGATCAATTGTGCTCTTGAGAAGCAAAACATTGTGGAGACGAGCCGCAATTACAAGTTGAGGTACTTGATCGTTAATGGTTGAAACGGCAATGCAAGAAGAAATTGGAAGAGGAAAACAGTGTGGTGAGGTGTGGTGAGGACAAGGGTCTTATCTCTTATATATACGGTTAGGGTTTAAGGCATCGGTGGCTAGAGGGTTCGAGAGAGGTGATGTGAGATTTAGGCGCTTCTCGGTTCTTCGATGTTAGGGTGCAAGTAAGGCATTGTTGGGTGTGGGGTTTGATAAGAAAACTCTTAGAAAAAAAATTCGTGCAAAGATCAAGTGTAGAACGAGAAATGTCGAATTTAATTTGCCACGTAAGCAGTGGTCAGTTTCCTTTTCTGGTGTAAGGTAGAAGACAACTTAACAGCAGTTCGATACGGATCCAGTGGCGGGGAAAATGTGTTCATCCACTTAAGTTCAGGATACAACGTGACATTAATGTATTTCCAAATCAAAATCGAATAAAGTGATGCATATATCAATTTTTTTTTCTTTTCCTTTTAAATTGAATGAGTAAATAAATCCCAAATAAAGTGAAACTTGGCGGGAAAGTAATAAGGACGCAAAGAATCCAATTTTGGAATCAATTTTACTTTTTGGGAAACTTTAACACGTGAAACACAGAGGGAAAATTTATTTTCATCATATTAATGCATTCATTTATTGTTTATTTTTGTGTGTTACTTTCTCTTAACCAAAGATATCCATAGGAAAAATCTAGAAGGATAATTTTTTAACTTAAAATCTTTAAATTAATAATTTTGCACAACTAACCCAAAACTAATGGGTATCCCTTATTTTTCGTATAAAAGCCATAAATAATTATGTTATTGGCTAAAACTCTTATATTTGAAGGTTATTAGCATCCTAGTGCACACCAATCTAATAAGAGTTCAAAATAAAAGATCACATCATTTCCTCAAGTTTAGATTTGTTACAAGTACTCAAAAATAAGTAATATAATAATAAAGAAGTACACATAAATTCACATAACAATACTAAAAAAATAAACTTTATAAAAAAATACACAAATAGGCATTTATTCACAATAGTGATATACATCTAACCTGCGGCTTAAATTAGTGCTCATAAATAAAGTGCTAATCCTCATTTTTAACAAAAGGTTGCATAGACATAATATAGTGATAGTACTCAAAATTATAGCACATCTTGTAAAATATTTATACCCAACAATGTTAAATATACTTAAGACAATATTTCGTTCATTTTTCACTCTTCCATGAGTATTCCTTAGTTCTCTTTTCCATTACTATCTAATAATATAGTCTTTCTCTATCTCATTCAAAGATAATTCTAGTCAATTCTTAATTCTTTATTTATGTAAACATTTCAATTTCCCTTACATTCTTATTCTCTCCCGAAAATCTCAAACGTTACATAAGTTTGTGCATGGTACGCATTCCATTTTCCAAAGGACTCTCTTTCTCTCCTTAAAGTCTCAATCTTCCTAAAACAATGAGCGATCGGGAGCGCAAAAAGTTAGATATAGATTAAGAGTTACACAGGGTCATGTGTATCATTATACTTCCCTGATATGCTTGTAAAGTAGTAAAACCCCAGAGACCGCGACTGTAAAGATACTAGCACTTCTTGCCTATTTTCAATCAATTATTTCGAGACAGTCATATATCTTTATACTTAGACGAGATACGGTAGTTAAACTGCGTCATTGTTGGGACTCCAAACCAACAGCCTACATCCGCAATCATTACACAATTTATTACAGCCTAGACTTTCACCTCAACATATACAGCCTAAAGTTTCGAATTGAAAAACCGTTGAATAACATGGATCGTCTTTATGTACTTATTTTTGGCCTTGACTGTTCAATGCTAATCTAACTCTCTTGCTTGCATTGAGAAATAGTTTAAGCCTTGTGGGTCTTAAGATCGTTACCAAATCCTAGCCTTCTGTACCAGCTCTTATGCTATTGATGATAGTTACCATCCAAGTAACTAACAGCGGTGTCATAAAAGGATGAATAGGCTACCAAGACGGGCTGTCTTATGGAGACAGATGTGGATCTGGCATCTTTCCAATCAAACCGTTCACTTGAATGAGATATTTTTCTTGTGGGTACATTTATATATTTTTCCCCGATTCCTTGTTTAAGTCAAGCACAGAAAATGTTAAAAGGCAATTTATAGTATACAAAATTTTCTTTTACATAAATATATTGTGCTGCAAACTTACACTAGCCACCTAGCAAACGCCCACCACAACCAATCAAGCTTCTCTGACCATAAATTAAGCAATACTGCCCAAAAAATAATTTAACACACGCCATAATCTAGTCCTGCATCACATCCTAAGATCCAAATAGTACAATTTATAAGACCTGACCTACAAATCGATACACTTGGCTGAGAAAAATAGTCAAGCTTCAAGGATGTCTATGCTCAGATCGTATCTTCATTTTCGCAAGAGGCCATTGGCGGTGACATATTGTCGCAATGTTTGATAAGACGCCCATCAATTTCTGTAGAAAAGCAATGTGGTAAGCAACAAAAAGTGAAAACCGTATAGTGATGAAATCACGTTGATATCATTTAACAGGATGTCTTACACAGGGTGGAAACCATTATGTCTCCTTGGCAGCTTGCTTAAGTCTACGCTGATGAACATCCCAGTTATACACTCGAGCAATGGTAACCTGGCTCAGTCATAACAATAGTTTGTGATCCCAGTTATACACTCGAGCAATGGTCACATGCATCTACAAATAGTATTCAGCATGCAATCAATGAACCTTTATTCACCTGGGTAATGGTCACTTGATCCCTCAAAAACTGCAGATCGCCTATAAGGACTTCGAGACTGGCCTTGGCATTTTCAAGATTCTTCTGTAGAAGGGAAGTTGCCTGTGTACTAGCTAGATCAGTGACCAACACACCAAAAACAGTAGTCATAATGCGAGTATGCAGGGAAACAGGAACTAACCTCTGCACAAGAATATTCAAGCATGACATTGGCTCCTAGCCAAAGGCATACGGAGTCGGCTTCTTCTATACGGGCCCGGGAATATATGCCTTCGGATAGTTCAAAATCAGCAATTAGTGCCTGCGTTCAAGAAAACTATATTATGCCTCAATCATAACTTTAATTATCAAGAAAACTATAATAGAATCTACCAACCCATCATTCAGACTTAAAGATGGATGTGAATCAAGTCTTTATTTATCAAGCTAGTAGAGGATTTAATTAATAATTAGCAGCTACTTCAAACAGTATATGTGAGCATAAAAATGATACAGCTCAAATTTCCACAAGACAGGGAATAAGCAAAATACGGTTAAAATTAGCAAAGTCTGCTTGCATATTGAGATATGGAGACTCCAGATAAGTTCAAAGTATTCTAACAGGAACATTAGTCACACAGTAGTTAAATTGGATGAGACTGATTAAGCAAGCAAGCGGAAGAACCATACAATTTTCTCATTCGGACCGAACAAAGAACCAAAACTAAACAATGGTTGACATCAACAAAACTCAAACATAAGTACTTGTAATAAATTAAACATTTTTCTGTTGCTTTCTCGTTCCATATGCATTTTTTATCCTAATTACTGTCTTAGTGCATGGAAATTCAGATATGCACTGGTTCCTCAGTGAAAAGAGACCTTGCACTAACTTGTATTGCTTTACCTTTCAAAGCTCGACATCTCAGTCTGCTTTTCTAAGCGACAGTTGTGCAATCTTAGCCAGCTTTTCTAAGCAACAATTGTGCAATGATAGTCAAGATGATATTTTAAGCTCATTCTATGGTTATCTGACGAGAAATCTCAATGTCTTGTCTTCATAGTCCATTAGGCTGTTCAACATGAAGCTCTTGAGATGTTACACTTTCATTATCCTTGTAGACTAGGAAGCATGGACATAGCACTGGACACGGTGTGTGTGTGTGTGTGTGTGTGTGTGTGTGTGTGTGTGTGTGTCATGGAATTGTTACAAAAATCATCCATCCATCCATCCATCCAAAGTTGTAAAGCAATTCATAAGATGGGAAGGAAAAAATAAAACCGATGGTTAAAAGTATGTATACGTGTATGCATATACATATAAGTCTATATACATAACTTGGAAGTGATACAAACATCATCCATCCATCCAATGTTAAATTTAAGACATAACATGGGATTTGTTTCAACATATGCACAAAAAGAGATGGGAGGGGCAAAGTTGGCTTGTAAAAAAATGAATGCAAACTTTATAATACGAAAAATGATGAAACCACTGGTAAGTTTAGATTCTAAAATCAAAATAGCCATGGAGAATAAGTACTCCATTATACCTTACATAATGAAACCAAGTAAGAGTAGATGGAGAGTGCTGAATTATAGTAAGTTATCATGACAAATTTCTAGAACAAGCTTTATTAGAACAAAATATTATATTAGATTCAACAGTGATATGCATAAAAGGTAAGTATCAATGGCTAATAGGGGTAGGAGACATATAGGTGGTATGATGGGAGGAAGAAGAGTATGAGAGTTAATATTGTTTATGTTTCTTTTACATGAGGAATAGGTAGATGCTTGTTGTGTCCAATGGTGTCTTGTGGTGTCCCAAGTCTCCAAGTAGGCTTCCTTCGTAGAGCTGTGTATTGTCAGTGATCCGAGCCTGCCCATACCGAGCCCCCTGTAGAGGCAAGTTCAGTTGGTGAGCCGTATGATGGCACTGTCTCCTATAATTCAGAGAGACACTGCAACTACACTACTTTAGCTGCAGCTACCTTCTTATAAGGCACTTCTCTCTCTTGATAGTATTCCCCCAAGCCTTTCTTCATAAACCCACGGACGGACTATCCAATAGTTCAAGTACAAGCCTATGGAGCATCTTTTCCCCTGACAGCAATGCATAAAAGGTAATTATCAATGGCTAATAGGGGTAGGAGACATATAGGTGGTATGATGGGAGGAAGAAGAGTATGAGAGTTAATATTGTTTATATTTCTTTTACATGGGGAATCGGTAGACGCTTGTTGTGTCCAATGGTATCTTGTCGTCTGACGTGTCTAGACCTTAAAAAAGGTGGACACGTTTGAGTTGTGCCCACTACATGTTTAGCCATGTCCAATGTATGTCTGAGTCTAACACGTGTCGAAAACGGCCATGGCCACCCCCCGAAAATGCCCATGCTTCTTAGGTAAGAGTAGACGTAGAGGTAGGTGTGTCCTACTATTGCACATATTTTGTGAGGGTGAGGAAGGGAAGGAGACTATTAGTGGAGCATGAGGAAGTAGAGGGGAAGGCATGCGAGGATGGGCCAACAGGGAGGAGGAACATTAGGTAGAACAAGGACACTTCTGAAAGTCTGTTATGGCCATCCTGGATATGTGGTCTACACACGACACGTTGTGGACACATTTCCGTGTGTTTGTCATGTGTCCAGGTGTATCCACGGCGTGTTCAAGTTGGACAAGTATCCAAGATGGCCAGAACGGCCTTCCGGAAGTGTTTGTGCTTCCTAGCTTGTAGATGAAATGTCAATGGAAAAATAATAGTACCATATGGGCAGTACGGAAGAAAAGATGGAGATCTAATCTAAGTAGATTGGCCAGTTGCATATTCTTTGATCTCGTTAAATGAACACAGACTAAGTTGGGTTTGAAATTGAATCAAGATTGTCGATGTTTCTTCCATATATTCAAAACGGTCATTCACATTCAAAGAGACGGGTCATGCTGAACCATAACAATAACCCAGAGCTATATGATTACTATGTCAGGAAATGATTAAAGGAAACGAGCCATGAATATAGTCAACTAGGTCAATGGAAGTGGTCCAAAGAAGATAATGGGGTATGCCAATAGATAATTTCATGTTAAAATAGCATTTCACTTTTTTAATTCAGGTGAAGTACAACTTAAAAGACTGTAAATTTAAAATCAGTAAAGTAAAACTCAAGACAGAAATAAAGTTTAGAAACTCTGTGATGTTTGACCACTGAGGTGGGCAGACGAGCCCCTGCAGCAGGCAAAAGTGGGCGGGTGAGTGGGCACATGCACAAAATTACATGTTTTTCAATAGTTTACCATAGCAATAGATCATCGATTTCTATTTTTACATAACAAAGAATTCTTAGAAGAAGAAAAAAATCAACTCATAGAATATGAGTTAAAACAAGGTTGATTGTCATGGATGTGCATGTGCTAGTAGAGCAAGTTGATGACAGCCTTATGCTTTAGGAGATAACATATAGCAAATATATTTTAAATTTGTCATAATTTGTAAAGTTCAATAGCATTGCATACCCTAATATAAAGTTCGATAGCCTTATGCTTTACGTTGTGTATGGCTACATGGATCCTTCCTTTTCCACTGCTCATATATCATAGAGACTGAGATTCAAGGTTTTATAAGCCAACCCAACAGGTCCATTGGTCACCCAATAAGTGTAATGAGTCGGGTAGGGTTGAAACCCAATCTTGGCCAAGACCTGATTTGACCCAAGGACAAGGTAGTTCAACCACCAACCCACAGACCCAAACCTAAGTTGAAGACCTAGTCAAGTTTACTTTTTTCCTACCTGAAGAGTATTGGAACATTCATTGATTGTGTTATCTAAACATGTATCATATATCATAGAAATAGTGGATACTTGTTTTTTTGTATGTATGCATTAGGTGTTATATTGTTCACTTGTAAGTGGGTCTTACATAATACGGGTGAAAGTATGTAGACCCATTAGGGCTCGATCAAATATGTAATTTTGTCCCCTTATCCCATAAATATGAGGGGTTTCTCTAGGCATTGTATTTTATTGTCTCATAATTATGTCTAACATGGAACATGAGCAAGAGATCAAACTAACACCCTAGAAAAAATCACTTGTGACTGTTATTTTTCTTGCTTGATCGCTCTCAATGTCCTAAAATTCTCCAAGGGTACGTTTGTTACATGGTGAATCATGGGGAGGGGAATGATGGTGAAACAAAAAGTGTAGTTTATTTGCCATGGTGATAGGGAATCATGGTGAATCCATGGTGAAATTTGGTTTGTTTCTGTCCCCATGGAAAAGTATGGTGAATCATGGTGAAAGAAGTTTCTTTCAAAACTCCACTACTTATTTAGCCATATATGCAAAAGAAACACTCTAATAAATATGATTCTTACTTGTGTAGGGTGTTTTTTATTAAAAAATAAAATTCCTCCCATCACCATACCATGTAACACACAATATTTTTTAAGTTTTTCATCATCACCATCCCCATCACCATGCACATGTTACCAAACAACACATTTTAACAATTTCCCATCACCATCACCATCCCCTTCCCCATCACCGTCCCCATCCCTATCACCATGAATTTTGCCACCACGTACCAAACGTATCCTACATGTTTTAGTTATTCATGAGAAAAATGCTACACACAAATATGGTGAGAAACCCGAGTCATCCCCATAAATTGTAAATTATTTCAGTCCAAAATTAGTCCAAAATTTCACAAATAACTTATTTGTGGATTATTTGTTTTTGGAATAAGGATTGTGTTATAAGGTTTGGCAAGTGGGAAGAAAGAACAATACGCAAATTTTGCTTATCAGTGATTATCCCCATAATTTGTAAATTATACAAGTAGCAAATTAATCCTGAATTTGATGAATTATTTGTTTATAAAATAAGAATTGTGCTACAAATTTTGGTATTATCAGCTCTCAATGTTGTTATCTCCTTTCTTGAATCCAACGACTTCAGTATAATCAGCTCTCAATGTTGAAGATGACAACGCTATGGTCGTCTTCTATGATGCCCAGATACAAAATCTCTGGGTTTTTAAATTATTAGTAAAATAATTACGATTTTTTTCATGTGACACATGCTCTGCCCGAATTTCACAAGAAATCCATTTTTCCCAACTTTCATGAATCATTACTAAATTTCACAAATTATATCTGAATATCATAATTTCTTCTCAAAAGTTCACAAATTCGTTGTTTATGAAATAAGAATATGATATATGATTTGTGGTAATAGGTGGTCAATATGTAAATCATGTGTACTGAAATACTGTGTAAATATATTTGGTTATAGACCAATACATGTATTGTGTATGTGTATAAATGTAAATCTGTGTATATATGTATGTATATATAATTATATATACACATCATATTATTTGAATTTATCCAATTTTTTCCTGATATTTTCTTGATATTATACCAAGTCATTGCTGAATTCTAGTTAAATTTTTCACATTGTCCCGGTTACTGAATTTGTGACTTTGCACCACGTTATTGTTCTGCACATCTACATCACAGCGAATGGATGTCAATGACCTTTCTGCACTGTTGCATTGCCCAAAGAACCAACTACTAGAAGGATAGAGAAGGCGACAGGGTGATCCATCTTCCTATTATGGGCTCCTCACTTCCAATATTGGTTTCTCCGTCAACTTCTTGTTGCCCTCAATGTACCTTAAAGAGTTGCCATAATCATCTTCGGTTAGCAAGGTGTCATTGCCATTTATTGTGTTACAGCCACACCCCCTTTCATCAAGAACCGCAATTCCGGATCTTTTTGTTGCATCAATCTGTGTTGTCAAGTCAACCCTTGTTCATGTTCCCGGGTCGGCTCTCTCAGTTCATAGCATGTTGGTGTCCTGCCTTCTTATTCGTGTGTCGTTGAAGTGTGCCAACTCATTTGATAGCAGCAAAACAAGGAAAGAGGATGAAAATATCCAGCTTTTCTTTCCTCCCAATCACATACAAGAAAGGGTCATGTGTCGTTTCAGAAAAGAAAACAACACAACTAGTCCTCAAGTCACTATTATTCCTTTTTAGCTTTTATCTATTGGTCATGTTTGCCTAAAGTGGATTACAATTGTTGTTTTTTTTTACAGATCAAGTGAAGTTGCAACATCCCAGAACTTGAGGTCTCAGATAAAATAATCTTAAAAGGAATGATTGGATAACTCATAAAAAGGTTCACCTTCTTTTCGAGTAGCCCATCACTAAATACAATGTGGAGAGTATTAAGATGGGTGACATGTTGGGAGGGTTTACCGGGCTATGCAAGAGTGAGGACAAAGCATGCAACGAACGCTTGTGTCAGTCTTTGGGGCCAATCATTATTCCTAAAACCCTACTAATGTCTAGGCTATGAAACTGGACGTTACAAATGGTATCAGAACCATATCCCCTCCAATAGATCTGGAGCCTATATGACCATATGGCATCCCTATCATTTTGTAATGTAGGATAGGCATGTAGAAAGGGCTATCGGTGCGAGGCGAGATGGAGTCACCCTTATGTTGTTACGTGTCAGTATATGGGAGCTCAGGTGTGTTTTGGACATTTCCAGGCTTGCCCTGATATAGGGAAGAGATTATAAGGTCATATAGTAACGCCTTGTCAAGGACATCCAGAAGCTAAATGGGGAAGATTGTAAAACCTAAAATTTGAGGCCTTGATAATAAAATCTTAAAAGGAATTATTGGACTAGCCATATCCAACAAACTGATCTATCTTTTCGAGTAGTCCATCACTAAGTATTATGTGGTTAAATTTGTTTACTAAAGGTAGTATGAGGAGTGAATAGCTAGGAAGTTTTCCTAGAGAGAGTGTGAGTAGTGACAAAAGCACACAAAGAAGGCTAGCTTTAGTTAGTGGGGCAAGTCATTATTCATGAAAACCAACTAGCACAGTTGGAAAGACTTGCATATCCATTGACCCGCAAACAAATTGAATACAATTAGAGAAGAATTGTGCTCCATGCCCATGAGATAAATAGGGGATTGTTGGTTTGATAAAAACTAAAAAGAAAAGAGAAGACGCCAGCTTTATGGGTAGCATAGCATGGATTGTTAAAAAAAGGAAAAGCTAGTTGGCGTTAAGATGAATAAAACATAGAAAATTTTATAATGAGGCACAATAACAGGATTTCTATAATGTGCATACCCAAAAGAAGAAAAAGTTGTTTGTCTTACACTCATGATATTGATTTATATTTGTTTGTGTCACTTTTAAACTCCAAAACTCTGTCACTTTTTTTCTACCTCTTTGATTTTGTCCAGCACTCAAATCTATTATGTCGCTCACGCCAACTACTCTCATTTTCTATTTGTCATTGGTGCAAGGGGAAGAATAGAGGAGAGTGCACTATAGAGAAGAAAAAAGAAGACATCAGCAAAGAGTTCATAGAAGAGAGGACGAGATGTGGCAAACAGTTGAAAAGATTGTAGTCATTGCACGCTTATTTTATAGTTGTATTGTACTGCATTAATCATAGCACAGACTCTTCGGGCCGCCGTGTATATCTCAAATTCATTGTCAAGTTATAGTCTAGATTTTGAGGGTTGTTGTCATGCCACCATATAGATCACGAGGCCAACGATTAGCGCTCATCGTCAGATCAGGAGACCGACATCTAGAGTTTGCATTGTTTGTGATGTTGTCAGCTAGTGGTCAAACATCTAGAATTTGTCTTCTAGTATCATTATTAGGGGATAACAAGGGCTTCATACTTTAGTTGATTTTCTTCTTAATAGGGTCTCCTTGATTGGCCATGTATTAGTTATAGTTAGTTCACTCCAATGGTGCATCAGGTCAGCAACTCTCATTAGTATCGTCAACTTAAGAATCACCACAATCATCCGTCCAAGCACATATGCTTTGGCATACATGCATACATGGTTGTCATCACCAAGTTTGTTTTGTTTATGGAGCAACTAGTTTATTGCATTGGAGCATTCTAGAGATATATGTATTTGGTTGGATGTATGTCTAGCACACGTCTTTCGCAAAATATTATTCATCCATCTATGGTGTCTACTTACATGCTTGTCTATTCGTACTCCAACCACGTCAACCACCTATAGTACATCTTTCAGTGCTCCCGTCCTGAATACTGAACGTCGTTCAGTATGGGCACATCGTGTAGGGAACAACTTCGATGATGACGGCAGACAAGTTGGCAGACTCAAATGACTTTTGGATGTCTTCCACCTTCTGCTTCTCCAAATACAGGCTCCAAAATGATTGAGTCTCTGCTTCTACATGCCTATTTTTTAATATCTATTTAAGGAGGTTATCAAGAATGTTAAATCTTTATTTTTGTGTATACGTTGTAACTTGTAAGTCATGTTTGTGTCTATCTTGTTTATGTCGTCCGTGCAAACTGGACATGTGATTCTTTCATGCTTAGCTTGAGGGGTTGTTAGAGGTTAAAATTGTTCATTAGCAAATGGGTCTTATGTGACACGGGCTGGAGACTATATGGCCTTTAAGGTATGGTCAGTTGTAAATGTGTCCTCTAATATATAGGAGGGAGGGTTTTGTAAGTATTGTATCGTGTTGGCTCCCAATGGCATTTAATAAGTTGCTTGATTTGTGTTTCATGTTTCATGACTCATTACTTGATGCTTCACGACTTGTTATATGTATGTTAGGTATAGTGCACACATATACTTCTGTGTTATATTATACAAGTATACATGATGTCATCTGACATCATTAGGTCAACTAAGTTGACTCAAGGCTAAATAACTTTGTTTGGTCAAACCCAAGTCAAGAGTATTAAAACCATGATAGAGATGCAATTAATTCAGATCTCTCCTTGCTTGTTCTCTCCAAGTTATCTTAGGTCGAACTCTTCCCCTTCTATTATCTTTCACTCCCGGTGAACATTGCACATACCAAATCCACATAAAGCAAACCTTTCATGATTTGTCACCAATAACAACACTCCGCCTTTATATCATAAAATCATTTATATTCTGATATTTCCCTGCCTTCCCATCATCAATTTATTCTCATTTCTATCACAATTGGGAACACCTCTTTTTTAGTCAGTACAGCATTTACCTGTGCAATATGGTTGGGCTTAAAGTTATTCTATAAATTGAACTTCAGATTTGGTGAAACCTTACAATCACATATTTCCAATCACATTCCTACATTTTGTCCACTCTGTATGAGATTGAACACAGAAAATACAGTGACAGAAATGTATACACCTACAGCAGCATGTATACACCACCATGAAAATGAGACAACATTTTTATTTTAGTTGCACACGTTTATTGAATAAATGGAAAACAAGAGCATATACAATCACATGAGAAACCCTCTACAAGCCTAGCTCGAATTCATGATCATATCAAGCCAATCTTAGCCTTTATTGACAAAATGTCATTACATATGATATCCATATCCAAATCAAAGTAATCGCCTAAGTTGGCTCTATTTTCTAGTAAGACAAACAGCTAGGCAAATAACTAATTTGTTGCAATGAAATAACACAGTTTTTTTATTTATACCTACTGTTGTTCTATATTACCTGCTTCATCATTTGATCTCATTCCAAGATCATCATAAGAATTTGGTGACCATTATCAGTCGACTAGCTAGAAGACAACATTATGATCTATGCCTTCACTACAACCAATTATTGAAGGGGGGATTTCAAATTTTATTGGATCTGTTGAAGTAGAAAATTCTCTCATAAGTTTATGTAACTCTCCAGACCGAGTGCCTACGTGATCTGGATACGCACCATTTTTTAAGTTTCAAATCCAAGCCTGGTTGAATTCTTGGATACAAGTGGCTTAGATTTATGTGTTGCTCAATTATCAGGCATGAGGCGTGCAGAAACTGCAGGAAGCCTTTTGGGGATTGACAAAGGTGGCACACACTGGTGAGGATTAATTTACTACTAATGAAGAGGCCTTCAATTGATGCATGTGCACATCCAGTAAATGCAGCATTGTTTTCTTGTAGGGGGTGACTTCTACAGTGGCAGCAGAACTCACCATGCTTGAAAGACAGCATAGAAGAGAAGCAAACAAGCAGGCAGTTGGTATTGAGTATCCTCAATCTTCTCACCCCTCCTCCCATTCCTTTTACTCCCTGACCTTATTTGATCCTTGACTCTAGAGAGAACAACTGCTAAGGTGTTCCACAGTCAATATCCCTAGCAGCTAAGGGGTAGCTTTGAGGGAGAGGGAGGAGCTAGAGGAAGCAGGCGGAATTTCGCTAGTGGGATAAGCAGCAAGGCAGCAACGATTGCAGTCTCTACTCAAAGAGGAGCTCCACGTAAACAACTTAGCAAAGAGAGATAACACAGAGGCAAATGTAATGAGCAGGACGGGAATCATAGCAGCAGTAGCACTAGTAATTCAGAGCACCAAAATGCTAATAGTTAAATGTGATGCTAGATTTGGTAAAGGGAAAGGAATGGGCTTTCGTCAGTAATTTGTCTATTAGTATATATATGACTGTGTATTATATTTTCTTTTAAGGCAAGAATAGATACTTAATAGTCGACGGTACTCTACTTTGCCAAATCTAAAAAGAAGCATACAATTTTCTTTCCTGCGATCTCAGACATATTCTTCTTATTATTCACTTCCTTTTGATCCAATAATTAGAAGCACATACGGCATTTCAGGATAATTTCGGATACGGGTATGGTGGTTGATACGGCAAAAATATACTTAAAAATTAAATACATACCTATTTATTGTTCATAAAAATGCCAAGTAAAACCATCTATTTCATTAAAGATAAATATACATGTCATGTTACTAATTTAATAAAAACTAAGTTTGAAAAATAGTGCATCTGTAGAGTTATAGTTAACATTCAACCTGATTTCATGTAGTTTGAACTTCTAATTCTAATTTGTGAGCTAGAGAGTTCTAGAAAAACATCGAACTGACATGAAGTTACCCGAACAGTCTTAAGAATTTGGAACTAACATTAAGTGTCAACATTACATAAAAATAACTTACTTTCAACAACAAACTAAAAATAGTTTTATTAGCATGTCAACTTGGGTCATAAAAAAATGTAGTCTCAAAACTCTAAAGTTTAATTTGAGGCAAGAAAGACAATTATAAAAAATTTTGAGCTAGCAACAACAATAGGCACATATGGACCGAGTAAAATCAGATTTATGTATATACCCCTATATAAATGGGTCAGGTCATATCTACTAATTATCCAAGATGTATCCATGTAATATCCACTCTTTAAAAAGTAAATAAAACTCTAAATACGTCTGGACACTGGAGAAGCATCCAACACGAATATAGACATATACGTGGAGTACTAGTATCCAATATGTATCAGGTACGGGTAAAGCACCTATTTTGGAATATACGTGCTTCCTAGATTACAAGTAATAACAAGGTACAAATTAACATATTAATCATAAGTTTGTCATATTATCTTCTTCAATTGCATCACTAATCATCAAAGGTTCTGAAGTATTGTATACAGTGATTAAAAAAGCGCCCCGCTTCGCGATTAAGTGCATGCTTAACCGGTTTGCAGGGGCAGCCGTTGCTTTTGGGCCTAGGGGGATGTTGAGGCGGATTTAACTGGAGTGGCCACTTTTTAGCCCAAAAAACCCGCCTCGGCTCGCTTAATTAGGCCCGCTTCAGCCGCTTTCTGGCAAAGTGCGAATTTACTGTCAATTTTAGTTGCCCGATTAAATAGCCCCTTAAACCCCGACACTCGTCAACTCCCTGATAGAAGACGTTACAAGCCGGCGGCAATATTGCTGCTAGGAACATACTGACCAAATAAAATCAGATTGATGTGTGCATCCCTATATAAATGGGTCGGGCCATGTCCACAAATCATCCAAGATGTATCCACCAAGTGTCCACCCTTTAAAAGTAAACAAAACTCTGGATACATCTAGAGAAGCATCCAATACGTATCCAAACATATTCAAGGAGTACTAGTATCCAATTCGTATCGAGTACAAGTACGGCACCTATTTTGGAGTATACGTGCTTCCTAGATTACAATTAATAACAAGGCATAAATTAACATTATTAATTATATCATTATATGTTTGTCATATTATCTTCTTTAGCTGCATCACTAATCACCAAAGGTTCTAAAGTATTGTACACAGTGATTGAAAAAACACCCCACTTCACGATTAAGCGCTCGCTTAAGCGGTGTGGAAGAGGCAGCCGTTGCTTTTTGGGCCTAGGCGGATTGAACTGAAGCGGCCGCTTTTTAGCAAAAAAACCCGCCTCAGCCCGCTTTATTGGGCTCGCTTCAGCCGCTTTCTGAAAAGTGTGAATTTACTATCAACTTTAATTACCCGATTACATAGCCCCTTAAACCCCAACACCCCAAATACTCCTCGATAGAAGATGTTACAAGCCGGCGGCAATAATGCTGCTAGGAAACTATTTTTGGGGGCCTTTTGGTTTCCAGTTGGGAGTGGAAATCCATCCATGTTCCTTGGTGCCCCCGCCCGTCCACAAAAGGAGCAGCGATGGCAGCAAAAACACACCAGCAACGGCGATACTTGGTGACCGAAGGGAAAGTACCTTGAAAGGAGGAGACGATGCATCCCTGGAGTCCAAAAAGCACCCAGTCACCCCTCATTGAGACATCAAGGTTGACGAAGGGGGAACAAGGACCAAGAATAGAGGTTACAAAGCTCTTTCTAGGTCGACATGTTAGTATTTTAACTAGTCACTTCTCTTAAGTTAAACATCTCCCTTCTTATTTTTATTCACAACGACGTCTTGTGTGTACCAATTCTCTGTTACCGATTAATAATCAATGTTTGTGGCTGATCTAATTGATTCTATTAGTATATATATTTTACTGTGCTTCTTACTTAGTATATTTTGGCTTTTGTCTTTGTAGCCTCTTGTACTTTTATCCCATATTGTCTAGCTCTACTCTATGTCTCACTCTCGTCTTATAAAAGAGAGAGTCATGTACTTGTTTTTATTGACTCAATAAGAAATAGCCTTTAGTATTTTAGATGGTATCAGAGCCTCACGATCCTCCCTAAACCCCTCCCTCCTAAACCTTAACACCATGCCCACATAACCCTAGCCGCCACCCCCCCCCTTTTTTCCTTGATGTTGTTGTCGCCCCCCCCCTCTTCCCCTACAGCCCCCCTTCCCCTGCCGCCACCGGCCTCGTCAGCCCCTGTCGCCGCCCTCACCTCCACCCCACCAGCCCCTCCTCCCCGCTTTCCCTTCTCCACCCCAAATACCGCTGCCACCATCTCCACCCACCCCACCAGCCCGCCGCCACTCCTCATGTCCTTTCCTCCGCCACCCACCTCTCAACTTGTCATCTCCACCCTCTCTCCTCCACAGCCCACCACCACCTTCCTAACTCTCTGTATTCACCATCTTCTTCATCCCTTATTCCTATCCCATCCCGGTTACCCATCATCTTCCCGTTGGTCTCCGGACAGCTTCGGACACTTTCCAGTTCTGGCACGTTGAAGACCTAAACTTCAATCTGCTCTGTGCCTGCCTACGCCTCATGGTGGAGTAATTTTTCCTCCATGTTGGCGTAGGTTCTTCTATATTCCTTGTTGCCCCTACGTGGGTTCCTGAGATCCGATGCTTGGATCTCCTATCTTCTGTCTCTAGATTTGCCCATGTATTGGGCTTCTGTTGTTGTCTGTCTCAATTGAGTGCTATGTCACCCTTCTGCTTACTACTGCTGCCTACGCCCTTGGTTCACGCTGCCTGCCTTCATCATGGCGACCTCAGATGTTCCCCGCAACTTGTGCGTCACCACTGTCAAACTGGATGGCTTCAACTATCACTTATGGGCAGCCTCCTTTGAACTCTACGTCAAGGCTCAAGGACGCTTCTCGCATCTGTCTACAAAAGGTCCAGCGACTCCTGCTACAGATGTTGATGACAAGACGAAACAAGCCTATGATCTTTGGTCTAAAGAAGATTATGGCGTCATGACCTGGCTGGTCAATAGTGCAGAGCCCAAAATCAGCCAGTCTTTGCTCCGTCTGAAGATGGCCAAGGAAATGTGGGATCATCTTTCCTACGTGTATTCTCACCAGCAAAATCCGAAGAAGGTGTTCGAGATCTTCAAAAACTTGGCCTAACGGGAGTAATCGGCTACTGATTCTGTAGAGGACTACTATAATCAATGCTCTGCGCTCTGGGATGAGTTCAAGGTCTATCATCCCCTATCATCAGATATTACTGAGATCCAGCGCCAGCGTAATGAGTTACAGTTAGTCCAGTTTCTTGCTGGCATGTCATCATCCTTTGCGGGGGTAGTCGATCAAATCCTTTCTAGTGATCCTCTTCCTACCCTACGTGATAATTTGAAGCGTGTGCAGCACCTTCCCTCTGTCTCTCAAGCACTTCCTGATACTTCTGAAGGGACAGCCCTCGCTGTTAGGACTGGCGACCCTTTCTGTGGATGTGATCGCGGTCGTGGCCGCTCCTCTACTGGTCCAGGACGGGGGTCCTCCTCTACTATTGATGCTACTCAACGCTATTGCACCTTCTGCAAACAGACTAATCATATTGAAGACTGTTGTTAGATCAAACATGGGAAACCTACGTGGGCAAATCAAGTCACATCTGAACAGCCTGACACTACTGCCTCCTCTTTTGCTCCGCCATCTGCCGATTGGATCGGATCGGAATTTGAGAAACTGCTTCAAGCGCGTTTGGCCTCATCTACAAAAACTTCCACTGATGGCAAGACTGCTCTCCTAACCCAGTCTGGTAAAAACACTTGGGTGATCGACTCTGGTGCGACCTCTCACATTACTGCCAATCATACCTTGTTTTCTACTTTGCATAAAACTACTACTATTCCTCCTGTTACTCTAGCTGATGGTTCACAAACGCCTGTATCTAGTTTTGGCAATATCTGTACTTCTAGACGCCTACCGCTGCGCTCTGCATTATATGTTCCTAAATTTCCAATTAATTTATTATTTGTCAGTCGGATTGTTAAGATCCTACGTTGTTCCGTAACTTTTGACCCGAATGGTGTTATCTTTCAGGATCTGCATACGAGGACAAAGATTGGTTCGAGCCATGAGGGACCAGACGGCTTATACTACCTGGATGTACCGCGGACTGATGCGCTTCTGACTTCTTCTGTGATCGGCATCCAATGGCACTATCGATTGGGACATCCGTCAGCGGCCAAATTGAAGCACATACTACCTGCTATTTCTGATTCTGTTTTTCATAGTGAAACTTGCCAGTTAGGCAAACAGACTAGGTCTAGTTTTTCAAAAAAAATTATGTATTGGCTCAAAACAACTTTTTGATATAGTGCATGCTGATATTTGGGGTCCATGTTTTGTTCCCAGTGTCTCTGGTTTCCGGTATTTTATGAGTTTTATTGATGATTTCTCTAGAACCACCTGGATATTCATGTTAAAAGATCGGTCTAACATTCTTGATACTATTACTGCCTTCTTTTATGAAATATGAACCCTCTTTAGTAAACCTATAAAAATCTTTCGCACTGACAATGTCCTTGAATTCATGCAAGCTTCAGTCAGTTCTTTTGTCGCAAAATGGGTACTATTCACCAAACCTCATGCGCCTATACTCCGCAACAGAATGGAGTTGCCAAACGCAAAAATCGACATCTTCTTGAAGTTGCTCGCACTCTTCTGTTTCACTATCATGTTCCCCACTGTTTTTGGCCCGAAGCTATTTCTATTGCATGCTATCTTATCAATCGCATGCCATCTTTTGTTCTTGGCAATCAAGTTCCATATCAAATTCTATATCCTGATGCTACATTGTTTTCTATCCCCCCTCGAATTTTTGGAAGCACCTGCTTTGTTAAAAATTTGTGTCCTGGTTTAACTAAACTTGATCCTCGAGCCATCAAATGTGTCTTCTTAGGGTACTCTAGGACTCAAAAAGGGTACCGCTGCTATGACCCAGTTGTAAAGAAGTGGATGGTCTCAGCTCATGTCGTCTTCTTTGAACATATGTCGTTTTATTCCTCTGTTGGTTCTACCTTAACATCAGATTTATTTGCGGATACTCCATTACCGGTGATTGATGCGTCTGATTCATCGGATGCCACTCCTGCTGCTACTCCTCCTCCGAAGGTTTATCAAAGAAGACCGAAGGCTCCAACTCCCTCCATGGCCCATCCAGATCCTTCATCCTCGATGGCAGATCCACCTCCATCCCAGATATTTTCTGACTTAGATATACCTATTAGCTTACACAAAGGTACTCGGACTTGTACACAACACCCCCATTGGGAATTTCTATACCACTGATCACTTGGGGACTAATTTTGCAAATTTCACACCTGCTCTTTCTGTTGTATCTATTCCTAAAAATGCTTCTCAGGCTCTTAAGCATCCAGCTTGGCGTCAGGCCATGGAATCTGAAATGAAGACTCTTACTGAACGCAACATTTGGCAGTTAGTTGATCCTCTTACTGGTTGTTCTCCGGTTGGTTGTCGATGGGTCTTTACGAACAAATATCAGCCTGATGGGACTATTGACTCAAAGCTCGTCTTGTTGCCAAAGGCTACACCCAGACATATGGCGTTGATTACTTTGAGACCTTCTCACCTATTGCCCGTCTGAACTCGGCTCATGTACTTATTTCTGTGGTTGTTAATTTTGACTGGCCTTTATTTCAGCTCGATGTCAAGAATGTTTTTCTGTGGTATTACATGAGGATGTATACATGGAACAACCTCCTAGTTTTGTGCATCAGGGGGAGTCCTCAAAAGTTTGTCGTCTGCGCAAAGCAATTTACAGATTGAAGCAAAAGCCCCTGTGCCTGGTTTGATAAGTTGAGCTCTATTCTTCAAAAAATTATGTTTCATCGTTCTCAATCTGATCATTCTGTATTTATCAAACACACCTCCTCTGGGCTTGTTATCTTGATTGTTTATGTTGATGACATCATATTATCTGGGAGTGACCTTGTAGGTATTCAGGCTACTAAAAGCTACTTGGAAACTCATTTTGTCACTAAAGATTTAGGTACATCGTTGGACCCGAACACTTGGGATTGAAGTGTCTCGGTCATCGTCTGGTCTGTGCTTATCTCAGCGCAAATATGTTCTGGATCTTCTATCTGAAACAGGTCTTCTTGGAGCCAAGCCTGCCAGTACACCGTTGGACCCGAACACTAATTGGGATGACGAGACATCTCCTTATCCTGATCATCATCAGTATTGTCGCATGGTCGGGAAGCTTATTTACCTTACTGTCACTCGAGTTGATATCACATCTGCAGTTGGATTGGTTAGCAGGTATCTCGATAAGCCAAGACAATGTCACTGGGATGTTGTCTGTCATATTTTAAAATATCTAAAAAGTTCTCCTGGGAATGGTCTTCTGTATAAGAAACATGGCCCCTGTAACCTTGTTGGGTATTCTGACTCTGACTACGCTGGGAGAAAAATAGATCGTTGATCTACTTCTGGTTACTGCACGTTCGTAGGTGGCAACTTGGTTACCTGGCGCAGTAAGAAACAAACAGTTGTTGCTCATTCTAGTGCTGAAACAAAGTATCGAGCCATGGCTCATACTACCTGTGAACTCTTCTGGGTCTGCGGCCTTCTGAAAGATTTTGGTATCTCTCATTCCAATCCTATCCCTATGTACTGTGACAACAAGGCTGCTATCTTTATTGCGAGTAATCCTACATTTCATGAACGTACTAAGCACATCAAAGTTGACTGTCACTTTGTACGAAAAGCCGTCTTATCTGGTCAAATATCTACGCCTTATACACATACTTCCGATCAAGTTGTAGATATCTTCACCAAGATTCTTCCGAAGACTCGATTCACTGCTCTGATCGACAAGCTGGGCATGATTGATATCTATGCTCCAGCTTGAGGGGGAGTATTAGTATATATATTTTACTGTGCTTCTTAGTATATTTTGGCTTTTGTCTTTGTAGCCTCTTGTACTTCTATCCCATATTGCCTAGCTCTACTCTGTCTCACTCTCTTGTCTTATAAAAGAGAGAGTCATGTACTTGTTTTATTGACTCAATAAGAAATAGCCTTTAGTATTTTAGAGATTCAATAAGAGTCCTTCTAGTATGTATTCACTATGCTCCATTACTATTCTCCAGTGTAATGATTCTCATTGTGTCATAACTTACTTCCTATTTGCCTAGTGCCTATATAATCTAATTTCTTTTGAATTTTGTAACAAATCATTATATTGTAGATTGCTAATTAAAACTAGTTGTTAATTAAAGGTGATGTGATTGATACCTACTCAGTGCAGTTCTATAGGATGATTTCGTTTTCACTTGTTCTATGAGCGAGGACTATGGTTTCTTTTGATGTTTGAGTATTTTTTAGCTTGTAACCATTTGCGTATGTAATTAGGACCCTTTTTTAATCAATGAGAATCATTCTGATGCAATGAAATATCATTCAGCATGCTTGATTGTTAAGTAATATTTCTTTATATTAGTAGTATGGCAGTCACTAAATTTTTCTACATTTTCCAAAACAATCAACCTGCTTTTTCAAAAAGTGCTAGCTTTAGTCCGCTTTAAAACCGGCTTCCCGCTTCACGTCAATCGCACGCTTCTTTCTTCGCACTTTCCAAAATCTAGATTATACAATATATTAATGGTAGTTGACGATGATAATGATGATGATGATGAGTTGTATCCTGTCACCATTCATCTGACCTATACATATAACATTCTCCACGTATTACTATCATTTTCATAATCACTTATAGCACTATACAACTAACATAACACTTCTTTTACACATGGGAAAATACTTAAAAAGGACCAAAACAAAAGGGAAATACTTGACGAACATATTAAGAACTTTTTCATAATAAAATTTGTTGTGGTCATTTTCTTAGCCACATACTATGAGCACGTATATCCAATTTCAGTTCAGAGAAAATTCCCAATAATTACATCATATTTTTTTTCAATGGAAGTCATTTAATATATAGTTCCATGTGGCTCACAAAATCTGGTAACGATATGAGAAATATTGTTCGGGGGTAGATAAACATTTCTCATAAGACACGTTTGATAAGCACACTCCATATTAACAAATTATCATTCAGAATGTACTAAAGGCATTGGATATCAGTACCCATGCACTTCTTTCTTAGGTAGCAGTAGATCTATGCATTACCTTGTTGTTAAGGCTAATAAGTGTTGGTATGCACGACTTCCTCTTGGACCTCTTCCTCTTCCTTAAACTAGCGGAAGATACGTGCTAGGCACGTATTACACAATTAATTAATCACTAAAATTATGCAATTGAATAAACCTATTAAAAGAGAATAATTCAACTAACTTTCAGAAACACCCTCTAATTTATAGTGTGTTATAAATTAAATTACCCATGCTCCTTTCCTTGAGCATGTGTCTATTGATGATTAATATCTAGGTGACCCCTTCCAACTTGTAGCATGTGATTACTAGAATGACGTACACTCTAAAAAATTATATATATTCTGTCAGAGAGTCTATATTAGCCTATTTAGTTAATAGGTTAATTAGTTATTGGGCTTTTGTATTTCAGCCCGTTTAGATTACTTGTCTCTTAAGTCTTAGGGAGTCTCCCCTCTCCTATATAAAGGAGAGGGCGTCCAATCTTGTATTCATCCTGTTACATTCAATATAATCTTATTCTTTACATGGTATTAGAGCGGTGAACAGTAACGACGACATGAACAGTAACAGCGGCGTGAACAGTAACTCCTGCGTGAATATAGCGCGCTCGCTCCTGAGGGAAACCTAGCCGCCGCCCCTCTTCCTTCTCCTCTCCGGCGCACACGCAGCCCTAGCCGCCGCTCGTCTTTTCCAGAGAGCAACCGAAGGGAAGAACCCCCGCCTGCGGGCAGCCGTTGTCGTTGCCATGGCTTAGGCCGACTGACCGCCAGGCATCTCCCGACCTCCATGGCATATTTTTCTCTTTCTCAAACGATCTAGTTTTCTTTCTGTGCGCTGACACCATCACCTTTCCGGCGCCATCATCATCCTTCTCGTGCAAACGCCGTCACCAGCAACAGACAGAGCCGCCACCACGCCTCTATCCCGCGCAATCAGTGTCGTCACCAGTAATAACAGCAAAAGTGTTGTCGTCCGCTAACGACAACAGTCGCCAAGCGCCATCTCCATCAGCAGCACGCCGCCACCGGCGATCACCTAGCCATCATTCCGAGCAGCCACCATCCGCATCCGTCAACGCCATCGCACTCGCATTATTCAGCAACAATCTACCGCTACATCGCCCTGATGTCCTCAACTCCAGCTTTTGTCAACTCATAAGGAGAGTCTCCGCACTTGACTCCGCATGCAGCCTCATGGCATGCAATATCTCTGGAGCCGTGCAGGAGACCAGTATCATCTCTTTTGTTGCGGCCAAGTGCTACATCAGCCAAGCGACACAATCATCGTCATATGTCATGTTGCTGTGTTGCTGCCATATCATCCAGCAACCATATCCCCAGCCGCCGATCACACCATTCAGTCACCGTCGTCATCCATGCCCCTGGTCACTGCTCCACTGCTGCTCTCCATCTCGTCGTTGTTGCCCTAACGTTTTCGCCTATCCTTGGCTGAAGCACGGTCACCCATCACTCTCCACCGCTACCAAACAGCCCTATTACTGCCCCCATATACCATATGTCTGTTCATATTCGGATCCTTAATTGGATCTGCCCTTGGCTAATCGGATCCAGATTTAGCCTAATCAGATTTTCCATTTAGCATATTCTCTCCGGTTATCGGTTTCATTCTCCACATATTACACATCTCCATATCACAAAATCTTCTCAAATCCACCAATTCATTTCCCACCCACCCATCATGTGTGTATCCCTTTCCACAGTACGGGGGGTCATATATCCATTTCTCCACACCAAACACTCACTCCCGTCGTATTTGGTGTGCAAGGGGGATAGAGAGGAGAGGAAGAGATGAGAAGAGAGAGAGTGTGAGATAATATGTATGAGAGAGAGAGTATGAGAAGAGATGATATATGTATTCAGGCTATATATGTTCCAGGCTATTATCTTCATGGAGCTTCGCATTGTTCAGTACATTCGTTCTCTACTTCCAGACAACATTGAAGGATCTTCATTCAACGTCAACACCGAGCTATCCGCGTTCGTACCGCATTATGTACGTCAGGTGTTGATGTACTTCTTCAGCTGCATTTACATGAGACAGATGGGTGCTTCTTCAGATTTTCAGAAGCTTAGCAAGCCTGCAAATCTACTTCTGCGAGGTTGATTCATCTAGTTTATCTTCACCGAGCTGCTTCATCACGTCTTCTCCGAGCCGCATCTGCTATTTCGACATCACCTGTTGCTGATCTACTTGGGACTTTCCTTGATGGATGATATCTCCTTTCCTGTCAAGCCACCAAGGTTCATGTGTCAGAGTTATGGTACCTGCATCGTATCACCAGCATATCGTCCGTTCGTGTTCATGCCACGCTATGCACGTCTTCCCAGACAATTTGAAGATTCCGCTACTGCTACATCGACAATGTGTATCCGCGTTCGTGTCGCGTTAAGTACGTATTCCAGTGAAGTTGTCATAGTCGTGGTGTTGATGATCGTCTGCTCCAAGTGGCGAATTACTACTTCAGTATTCAGGTTCCATTTCAGATGTTCTTCATTCCAGATGCACTCCAAAAGACCATTAAAGCTCGAGGATCTCCAGCCTGCAGAATACAATTTCAAAGAAAAGAGGCGCCATCGTATAATTCAGGGGGAGCATTAATTAAGGGGGAGTATCAATTTTTGTATGGGGAGTGATATTTATCTTTATCTTTCATTTATCATTTCTTTTATCGTTTTATCGAGTCTTGTAACCTCCAAGCTTTGGACATGTTTTTCACCCATGCTCCAGCTTGAGGGGGAGTGTTAGAGAGTCTATATTAGCCTATTTAGTTAATAGGTTAATTAGTTATTGGGCTTTTGTATTTCAGCCCGTTTAGATTACTTGCCTCTTAAGTCTTAGGGCGTCTCCCATCTCCTATATAAAGGAGAGGGTGTCCAGTCTTGTATTCATCCCGTTACATTCAATATAATCTTATTCTTTACATATTCACTTAACTGCCCAGCTGACTCCATCCAACATGTATGTGTAGTTACCAAAATTTCCCTCTGTTCCAAAAAAATATATAACTAATACTCACAACTCGTTCATAGAGAATAACTCAATTCATTTGATTACCGGAATTATTTATGCTCTAGTATATATATAATACTCAAAATAATTTTAATATAACACATTGAATTGAAAGAGAAGAACTTGAATAACTGCCCACATGACTGTCTGCAACATGTATGTGTGATTACTAAAATTGTTTTTGCTCTAACAAATTATGTAACTAATACTCACAACTCACTAAAAGAGAATAACTCAATTCATGTGATTACCGAAATTACTTAAGCTCTAGAAAATTATTATATATAGTACTCACTATAATTTAAATATAACATACTAAAACAGAAGAACTCAATTAACTCACCGGCATATACTCCCTCCAACATGTATCTGTGTTTACCAAATTTATCTCTGCTCTAAAAACTAAGTTGTCTCTGCTCCAAAAATTATGTAACAAACACTCAACTCATTGAAAGAGAATAATTTGATTGATGTGATTACTAGAGTTATTTATGCTCTAAAAAGTATATATATTGTACTCACAATAACGAAATATAACACACTAAAAAAGAACTCAATTAACTGTCCACTTGACTCCCTCCAATATGTATGTATGATCATGGAATGAGGTTTCGTCGAAATCGGCAAAATCTCGCCAAAAGTTTTGATTTTGACGCCATCTGCTACGAAATCTTGTCACTGTGCCGCTATGTCAAAATCAGCGAAAAAAATTCGCCCAAATTTCAAAATTTTCCCAGGGAACAAGAAAGCCTTCTTTCCTCCCACATGAAGGACCCCCCACCTATCCCCATATCAAACGTTATTGCATAAAATGATGCATTTAGATGCGAGATCATGCCTGTGAAATTTCATGGCTTAATTCGTTCATTTTGGCATCGAAACGGGCACAATTGCATTTATCAAAATTTCTGTCGAAATTTCAATAAATTTCAGTTTCCATGTTCTCGAAACGGCATCAAAATCGGATACTTCCTTGTGTGATTACCAAAATTGCCCTCTGCTCTAAAAAATATGTGACTAATAACTCATTGGTAGATAAAACCTGATTCATTTGATTAAGGAAATTATTTATGCTCTAGAAAATTATATATATAATACTCAAAATAATTCCCTTCAACGTATGTGTGATTACCGAAATTTCCTCTACTCCAAAAAATTATGTAACTAATACTCACAACTCACTGAAAAAGAATAACTTGATTCATGTGATTAGTTATATTACTTTTGCTCCAAAAAAATATAATAGCACTCAAAATAACTAAAATATAAAATACTAAAAGAGAAGAACTTGATTAACTGTCTGGCTGACTCCCTGCAACATGTATGTGTGATTACCAAAATTGCCTCTGCTTTAAAATAGTATGTAACTAATACTCACCAACTCACTGAAAGGTATTAACTTAATTAATTACAAGCCGACTCCCTCCAACTTGAGATTTGTCATTGACAAAGTTACACATGCTCTTCTTTTAGACATATACATATTGACGGCTAATATATAATAAGTAACTTACATACAATCTGTTAAAAAACAACTTGACCAATTATTGTCTGACTCCTTGCAACCTACAACACTAAGTTCATAGACAAATGGTTGAAGTATGTAGACAAACTGATGAAGCACGCATACGCATTGTTAAAACATGTAGACAAACTCACAAACATATCGATGAAGCGTACAAACACATGGATAAGGTGACCAAGTACAAAAATGTTGGTAGTTGGATAACGGTGAAAACTTAGAAAACAAAAAAACTAAGCAGGCAAGTAGCATGGTTCTATTAGTATATATACTATACTGTGTTGTGCTATTTCTTAGTGTATTTTGGCTTTTGTCTATTAGCCTCTTGTACTTTTATCCCATATTGCTTAGCTCTGCTCTATGTCTCACTCTCTTATCTTATAAAAGAGAGAGCCATGTACTTGTTTTATTCATTCAATAAGAAGAAGCCTTTAGTATTTTAGATGGTATCAGAGCCACCTGATCCTCCCTAAACCCCTCCCTCCTAAACTCTAACACCCATGCCTAAATAACCCTAGCCGCCACACCTCCCTTTCCCTTTTTTTCTTTGCTGCCCCCCCCACCGCCGTCGGCGGCGGCCTCAGCCCCTGCCGCCACCCCCGCCTCCTCCACCCCACCAGCCCCTTCCCCCCTTCTTCCTTTTCCACCCCAACAGCCGTCGCCGCCATCTCCAAACCCCTGACCAGCCCGCCGCCACTTCTCCTGCCCATTCTGTTGCCGCCACCCACCACTCAGCCTGCCGCCACCATCCTCTATCCCCTCCACAACCCACCACCACCTTCCAAGCCGCAGCCTCTTCTCCGCCATCACCACACCCCTCATCCATTATCACTCTCCCATCCCGTTGACCACACCATCAAATCCATCTCCTTCCTGTTGGTCTCCGGACATCTTCAGAAACTTTTCAGTTCTGGCATGTTGACGACATAAATTCAGTTTTGCTCTCTGCCTGCCTGCGCCTCATCGTGGAGTAATTTTTCCTCCATGTTGGCGTAGGTTTTTCTATATTCCTTGCTGCCCCTACGTGGGTTCCTGAGATCCGATGCTTGGATTTCCTACTATTATCTTGTGCGCCCAGTCTTGGTGCTTCTAGATCTGCCCGTGTATTGGGTTTCTGCCGTTGTCTGCTTTTGTGGACTGCTACGTCAACCTTCTGACTGCCTCCTAATCCTGCCTGCTACCATTGCCTGCACCCTTTGTTCAAGTTGCCTCCTTTCCTCATGGCGTCCACAGATGTTCCCTGCAACTTGAGCGTCACCACTGTCAAGCTGGATGGCTCCAACTATCACTTATGAGCAGCCTCCTTTGAGCTCTATGTCCAGGCTCAAGGACGCTTCTCACATCTGTCTACCAAAGGTCCAACAACTCCTACTACAGATGTTGATGACAAGACAAAACAGGCCTATGATCTTTGGTCTAAAGAAGATTATGGCGTCATGACCTGTCTAGTCAACTATGAAGCACGGATACTCCAAAACAAATGTCGTACCCGTATCTGATACGTATCGGATACCAATACTCCGTGGATACGTATTGGATACTCCTAATCTGTATCCATCCGTATCCAAGCCGTATCCAGTCGGTACAAACTAGAAAAAAAAATATGGGCATGACATTGCTTGATTAGCATTTGACACCAGCTCATGTCTCAACCCTCCGTGCTAAGTAGTAGCTTGCAGCAAGGCTGTCACAGTTGCTTCCTTGAAGTAGTTCAAGGTTAGTCACCATTCCTCTTGCTAAATGCCAATCTCCCTTCTTCTCTTTATTGTTTGTACCTCCTCTGTTTTTTGGGATTTTACTTTTTAAAGAACTTCCAAGCACCGATACTCCAAAATAGGTGTCCTACAAGTATTGAATGCATATATGATACTAATACTCCCTAGATACTCTCTAATACATACCAAATACTTCTTAAGTTGCATTCTTTTTTTTATTAGCAGGATATGACCTCAATGCGGTCAAGATACAACCAACCCATTTAGCAACCAAGAGAGCACCCCACTCGTGCGATCCCTCGAGATCCCAAAACCATATGACTTCCAACTCTAGACTCCCCCTATTGTATTGTGATTTGAGAATGAAATTGGTATTTTCTGTTAAAATTTTAAAATAAACATTAGAAAAATTGTTGTATCCATGTACATGTATCTTATATTTTCAAAAATTATCGTATCCATGTACCGTACCCGTATCCATTTCTGCATCTATATCCGCGCTTCATAGTAGCTAGCCACACATGATAGAAGATAGTTTGGTATCACAGATGACACAACTCACTTTACAACACAACATTACATGATACATGAAATGTGAAAGGTTTAGAATATGATATTATCATGTCTTTTTGTAACTTCTGTCTCACATTACTATGAATGAAAGACCCCATTTTAAATCATTGTTTGATATTATGGTATTGGTTTTCTTTTCTCTAGAAATATTGTGATTTTTTAATGAAAATTTGATTGTTTTCATCTATTTTTAAAATAAATATATTGGTTATTTTTAAAATATTAAAATAAATATTAAAAAATTGTCGTATCCATGACGTATTTGTATCCTATATTTTCTAAAATTTTGTATCCTCGTACCCGTACCCGTACTCGTATCGGATATGTATCTGTATTCGTGCTTCCTAGCTAGTCAACAATGCAGAGCCCAAAATCAGCCAGTCTCTGCTCCGCCTGAAGACAGCCAAGATAATGTGGAATCAGCTTTCCCACGTGTACTCTCTCACCAGCAGAATCCGAAGAAAGTGTTCGAAATCTTCAAAAACTTGGTCGAACTGGAGTACTCTGCTACTGATTCTGTGGAGGACTACTATAATCAATGATGTGCTCTCTGGGATGAGTTCGAGGTCTACCACCCCCTATCAACAGATATTACTGAGATCCAGCGCCAACGCAACGAGTTACAGTTAGTCCAGTTTCTTGTTGGCATGTCGTCATCCTTTGCAGGGGTAGTTGATCAGATCCTTTCTAGTAATCCTCTTCTTACCTTACGAGATGTTCTGAAGCGTGTGCAGCGTCTTCCCTCTGTCTTTCAAGCTCTTCCTGATACTTCTGACGGGACAGCCCTTGATGTTAGGACAGGAGACTCCTTCGGTGGACATGATCGTGGTCGAGGACGCAGTCGTGGACGCTCTTCTACTGGTCCAGGACAGGGGTCTTCCTCCTCTACTGCTGACACTATTGAACAACGCTATTGCACCTTCGCTATTGCACCTTCTGCAAACGGACTAATCATAATGAAGACCGCTGCTAAATCAAACATGGAAAACCTGCGTTGGCAAATCAAGTCACATCTGAACAGCCTGACATTGCTGCCACCTCTTTTGCTCCATCGTCTGCCGACTGGATCAGATCAGAATTTGAGAAACTGCTTCACGCACGTTTGGCCTCCTCTATTGAGACTTATACTGATGGAAGTACTGCCCTCCTGACCCAGTCTGGTAAAAACACACGGTTGATCGACTCTGGTGCGACCTCCCATATTACTGGCAATCCTACCGTATTTTCAAATTTGCATAAAACTATTGATATTCCTCCTGTTACTCATGCTGATGGTTCACAAACGCATGTCTCTGGTTTTGGAAATATATGTACTTCTGGCTGCCTACCTCTGCGCTCTGCATTATATGTTCCTAAATTCCCAATAAACTTATTATCTGTCAGTAGAAATGTTAAAAGCATGCGTTGTTCTATAACGTTTGACCCGGATGGTGTTACTTTTCAGGATCTGCGCACGAGGACGAAGATTGGTTCGGGCCATGAGGGACCAGACGACTTATACTATTTGGATGTACCGAGGACTGCTGCGTTTCTGACTTCTTCTGTGACGGGCATCCAATGGCACTATCGGTTGGGACATCCGTCAGCGGCTAAATTGAAGCACATTCTACCAGCTATTTCTGATTCTGTTTTTCATTGTGAAACATGCCAGTTAGGCAAACATACTAGATCTACCTTTTCAAAAAAGTTATGTATTGGCTCAAAACAGTCCTTTGATATAGTACATGTTGAAATTTGGGGGCCATGTTCTATTTCCAGCGTTTCTGGTTTTCGGTACTTTATGAGTTTTATTGATGATTTCTCTAGAACCACCTGAATATTGTTGTTAAAAGATAGGTCTAACATTCTTGATACTATTACTGCCTTTTTTTCTAAAATGCGTACTCCGTATAGTAAACCTATAAAAATCTTTCACACTGACAATGCCCTAGAGTTCATGCAAGCCTCAGTCAACCTTTTTTGTCGCAAACTAGGTACTATTCACTAAACCTCATGTGCTTACACTCTACAACATAATGGAGTTGCCGAACTCAAAAATCGGCATCTTCTTAAAGTTGCTTGCACTCTCCTGTTTTACTACCATGTTCCAAACTATTTTTGGCCAAAAGCTATTTCCATTGCATGCTATCTTATTAATCGCATGCCATCTTCTGTTCTTGGCAATCAAGTTCCAAATCAAATTCTACATCCTGATGCTCCGTTGTTTTCTGTCCCTCTGGGGATTTTTGGAAGCACCTGCTTTGTTAAAAATATGCGTCCTGGATTAACAAAACTTGATCCCCGGGCCATCAAGTGTGTCTTCTTAGGGTACTCTAGGACACAAAAAGGGTACCGCTGCCCGGGCCATCAAGTGTGTCTTCTTAGGGTACTCTAGGACACAAAAAGGGTATCGCTGCTATGACCCGGTTACAAAGAAATGGATGGTTTCAGCAGTGTTTTTTTTTACCATACGTCGTTTTATTCCTCTGCTGGCTCTGCCTTGACATCGGATTTATTTGCAGATACACCGCAACCGCTGATTGATGATATTGATTCATCGGATACCACTCTTGTTGTTGCTCCTCCACTAAAGGTTTATCAAAGAAGACCGAAGGCTCCAACTCCCTCCATGGCCCCTCCAGATCCTTCATCCTCGATGGCATATCCATCTCTATCTCAGGTATTTTTTGACTTAGATATACCTATCAGCTTACGCAAAGGCACTCGAACTTGTACGCAACACCCCATTGGGAATTTATGTACCACTGCTCACTTGGGGACTAACTTTACAAATTTCATATCTGTTCTTTTTGCTGTTTCTATTCCTAAGAATGTTTCTCAGGCTCTTAAGCATCCAGCTTGGCGCCAGGCCATGGAATCTGAAATGCAGGCCCTTACTGAACGCTTAACAAAACTTGATCCCCGGGCCATCAAGTGTGTCTTCTTGCTATGACCCGGTTACAAAGAAATGGATGGTTTCAGCAGTGTTTATTTTACCATACGTCGTTTTATTCCTCTGCTGGCTCTGCCTTGACATCGGATTTATTTGCGGATACACCGCTATCGCTGATTGATGATATTGATTCATCGGATACCACTCTTGTTGTTGCTCCTCCACTAAAGGTTTATCAAAGAAGACTGAAGGCTCCAACTCCCTCCATGGCCCCTCCAGATCCTTCATCCTCGATGGCAGATCCATCTCTATCTCAGGTATTTTTTGACTTAGATATACCTATCAGCTTACGCAAAGGCACTCGAACTTGTTCGCAACACCCCATTGGGAATTTATGTACCACTGCTCACTTGGGGACTAACTTTACAAATTTCATAACTGCTCTTTCTGCTATTTCTATTCCTAAGAATGCTTCTCAGGCTCTTAAGCATCCAGCTTGGCGCCAGGCCATGGAATCTGAAATGCAGGCCCTTACTGAACGCAACACTTGGCAGTTAGTTGATCCTCCTACTGGTTGTTCTCCTGTTGGTTGTCGATGGGTTTTTACGATCAAATATCAGCCTGATGGGACTATTGAACGTCTCAAAGCTCGTCTTGTTGCCAAAGGCTATACCCAGACATATGGCGTGGATTACTTTGAGACCTCACCGGTCGCCCGTCCGAACTCGGTTTATGTACTTATTTCTGTGACTGTTAATTCTGACTGGCCTTTACTTCAGCTCGATGTCAAAAGTGCTTTTCTATATGGTGATCTACATGAGGTATACATGGAATAGCCTCCTGGTTTTGTGCTTCAGGGGGAGTCCTCAAAAGTCTGTCGCATGCACAAAGTAATTTACGGCCTGAAGCAAAGCCCCCGTGCCTGGTTTGATAAGCTGAGCTCTATTCTTCAAAAAATTCAGTTTCGTCGTTCTCAGTCTGATCATTCTGTATTCATCAAGCGAACCACTTCTGGTCTTGTTATCTTGATTGTCCATGTTGATGACATCATATTATCTGGGAGTGACCTTGTAGGCATTCAGGCTACTAAACGCTACTTGGAAAATCATTTTGTCACTAAAGATTTACATACACTGAGATACTTTCTTGGGATTGAAGTTTCTCGATCATCTTCTGGTCTGTGCTTATCTCAGTGCAAATATGTTCTGGATCTTCTATCTGAAACAGGTCTTCTTGGAGCCAAGCCTGCCAGTACTCCTTTGGATCCGAACACTAATTGGGATGACGAGAAATCTCCCCCTTATCTTGATCACCATCAGTATCGTCGCATGGTCGGGAAGCTTATTTACCTTACTGTCACTCGAGCTGATATCACATCTGCAGTTGGACTTGTTAGCAGGTATCTCGATAAGCCCAGACAATGTCACTGTGATGTTGTCTGCAATATTTTAAAATATCTAAAAAGCTCTCCTAGGAAAGATCTTCTGTATAAAAAACATGGCCACTATAATCTTGTTGAGTATTCTGACTCTGACTACGCTAGGAGCAAGATAGATCGTCGTTCTACTTCTGGTTACTGCACGTTTGTAGGTGGTAACTTGGTTATCCTTGCGCAGCAAGAAACAAACAGTTGTTGCTCGTTCTAGTGCTGAAGCAAAATATTGAGCCATGGCTCATACTACCTGTGAACTCTTCTGAGTCTGTGGTCTTCTGAAAGATTTTGGTATCTCTAATTATAATCCTATTCCTATGTACTGTGACGAGTGAATTAAAAAACGGCCAGGCGGGCCGCTTAAGCGCCCATGACCCTCATCCGCCTAATTTAGCCCCTAAGTGCCCGCTTAATCGTTTTGAACATAATCGCCCGCTTTTTGCCCGCCTCACCCACTTTTTCCCGCTTTTTGACCGTTTTTTCCCGCTTTTGTTTAAAAATCCTAATGTAAGCATCTAACATTAATTAATTACATAGTCCAAGTAGTGTTGACTATAATATATGAAACTTGTATACATTAAATGTTCTATGATATAGCTAGTCCTAATTTAGAATGCATACTTTGTGTGTAAGTTGTAATAATTGGGTACTGCTGTAATGCATCTAAGTAAATGTCCTATTGCTCTATTATACTAGTAATGCATGATTAGTTTTACTGATTTCCTTGCTGCTTTCAGTGATTAATGATTGGTACTACTGGTTAGTATTACTTTAGTGATTACTTTAATTCAACAATTCATAGTTTGTTATTTACAATTACTGATCTGCTTGTTGATTTTAGTGATTAGAGATATTGATTAATAGTAAGTATTGATGAATACTTAGTTAATTACTGATTTGCTGATTAGATATGTATAGAAGTTCCTTATAAATATATTTTTTATATACACATACATGTAATTTTGTATAAAAATATATAAAATTTAGACACCCGCTTTTTCCAAAATCGCCCGCTTAATCACCCGCCTACCGCTTAATCGGTTACACGGTGATGTCTGCACGCCTCCCGCTTCCCGCTTTCTGATACATTGACTGTGACAACAAGGCTGCTATCTTTATTGCCAGTAATCCTACATTTCATGAACGTACTAAGCACATTGAAGTTGATTGTCACTTTGTACGAGAAGCTGTCTTATGTGGTCAAATATCTTCACCAAGATTCTTCCGAAGACCCGATTCACTGCTCTGATTGACAAGTTGGGCATGATTGATATCTATGCTCCAGCTTGAGGGGGAGTATTAGTATATATACTTTACTGTGTTGTGATATTTCTTACTTAGTATATTTTGGCTTTTGTCTATTAGCCTCTTGTACTTTTATCCCATATTGCTTAGCTCTACTCTATGTCTCACTGCCTTGTCTTATAAAAGAGAGAGCCATGTACTTGTTTTATTCATTCAATGAGAAGAAGCCTTTAGCATTTTAGAGGTTCGATGAGCTAGCACACAAGCTGGAAGATTCAACGCTATTATAGGGTAATAGATATTAGAGGGTTTTATCAGTGTGCATATTAATGCATATCAAGCTACTGACGCCATTCAGTTATGTTGAAAGGTCCCACTGTTTGTAAGACGTAGAGGTGGCTGATGAGAGCTAGTAATATATATTAATCTCCTTTGGCCATATCGTGACTCTGTAAAGATTGATAGGAATAAATTAATCTGCCACTAGAGCTACCTACTGAATACAATATCTTACAACTATAGAGTGGATTTGTTATATCTTCCTTCGGTAGTAAAAAGTATGATGCAGATGTTGCCTAGCACATAAAGAAACTCAGGAGGATTTATTTGGCATTAAGGACTATAATACAGTTAGAAAAACTACTGGGAATTGTTGATAGTAAAGGATATATTTCATGTTGCCGGAAGTTTTTAGCTGCTGCGGAAGGAAACAGAGATTGCCGCTTTAGATTCTTATTGGCTCCTACCTGGCAAGATAAGCGACTGCCTTAAGAAGAGCTCGAGTGTTCAATTAATTAATTAAAGTATATCTGTAATGATCAAGACAGTATCAAACTGCGTGATAGTGACTTTGGGAGGAAAGACGAGCTAATCTGTAGGATAACAAATAATGAGTTGGATGGAGGCGCTTGCTGCCCCCAACCTTGCACATCGATTTCCTAATTATGGATGAAACCCTCAAAGAAAGCAAGCAGACAGTAAGAGGTTGTGATTGGATAAATTTATTCAAAGGTTTGCAAGCCAAGTGTTAAAGGAGTTATTTGAATCAGGCCAAACATTTTCTAGAGTTATGCTCAGCTCACTTCCCATGTATGTCCGTCTCCAAGACCTTCTTAAATATTTAACATAAAACAAGATGGTAGCAAAAAGAAATAGAACAAAGCTAACTAATATACAAACGATTTGACAAAAATGTGCCATATAACCAATAAGTATCCTTGTGTCTTTAATTAAATTGATAAAGTTTATCATGTGATCATACTATGTTTAACATCCCAATTCTTGAATATATCATAATAGATTGCCTGTGGATCACTTCTTTTACAATAAGTCAATCTTAGACTTCATCTACCCCCACTAACGCCCCTCAGTTTTGAAACCATACTATACCCAACATTTACATTAATCATCTGTTATGAAGAACAGATTTTACCACTGACTTATAATTTGGGAAACATAATTATATTATATATTGTATTCTTATTTATCCTTCTGTCCTTGCAGTATAAATCATCAACAGAGATAATCTGCATACTTTCAAACACACGAATGTAACAGCATATCTACTACATTATTTAATGAGAAAAATCATTATATTCACGAAAAACAGAAATTTCATATCTAGATTGCAAACTTGCAATAATAAGAGTAGTAGTAAAGTATTTTACATTTTCAGTCAAGAGCTTTCTAATATCTGTTGATGAGTTTCTACATGCAAGGATATAAACTATTAAGTAGAACATAGAATCATGCCAATATGAGAACGAACCTCACCAGTACCCTTCTTAGCTTGCATTGTTGCAACAATATCCAAACACTTCTCTATATCAGGGATTTTTGCCTAACAAAAAAAAGCAAATTCAGTTACACAATATTAAAAAGCAGGAACACATGCTAGGGTTAACTACATACAAGAAAACAGCCTTGGGGTGGAATAATACATTCAATTCCACATGTAGAAATGCTATAAAACAGAAGTCACACTACAGCGAAGTGAACTATACTGTTCCAGGCCACATTCCGTAACTAGAAAACAACAACAAATCTACAATAATAGATACTATATGCTTTCACCCACCTGGCCCTGCCAGCAGAGCCACCATCACTATTGACGTCTTGCCACTATCATCCACCTTCATGCACATTGCTCGCTCCACTCTCACCCTCACTTCGCCAACAAGGACAAGTGTATAGGACAGAGAGAACATTAAGGACAAGGAAAACTAGCATGTTTGGAGGAGGAAAATGACAAAGGTAAAGAAGCAACTATAAGCTACAGAAGAAGGTGAGGGAAGAAGTGTGGCAGCAGGAGAAAGGGAGCTGTTGCTATCACCTTGGGGAAAGGCAGAAGAAGATGACACCTAGCACCATCTTGATGCAGCAAATAACCGATATAAGTAGCGGCAACCTCTTTCACCACTGCACAGAGCCATTGTTGCTTTCCCCTTCTTTCTCCACATTCCCCCTCCATCATTCACCACTTACTCACATTATAGCCTCCTCCGTCTCAATTCTTAATCACTGGCGGAAGAGGTTACCACAGCCAACAACTGATATAAGCTGTGGTAACCACTTCCACAACTGCACAACACCATTGTCGCTTTCCCCTTCTTTCTTCACATTCCTCCGCCGCTACAGACCATTTCCTCACATTATGGCCTCTTCCCCTCAATCCCTCATTAAATCATGGTGGAAGAGGTTACCGCAACAAACAAACGATATAAGTTGTGGTAACCTCTTCCACCACTGCACAACGCCATTGCTGCTTTCCACTTCTTTCTCCACATTCCCCCACTACCGCTTACTACTTCCTCACATTATGGCCTCCACCCTCAATCCCTCGTTAATCACTTCCTACTTTACCCTGACTGTTGTCAATATTAGAGGCAAGAAAAGGTGGGTGGTAAGGACAAACAGAGATCCAGCATGTGAATTGAGGTTGGGGGTTTAAGTTGTAGGCGGCAGTTCTCTCATGATCAGGCATGGCAAAAAAACCCTACCCTACCCGACCCGATCCAACCCAACCCGCAAAATGCGGATTTTTTTGGGTTTGTTGGTTTCTCGGGTCGAGGCTTGTGAGTGCTTCCTGCTGGACGCGTGTTTTCGGTGCAAGTAAGCGGGCGTTGTTGGACCCGCACACCACACTCACAGACTCACTCACTCAGTCGATAATCGGTCACAACTGACAACTCCCTCCATTCATTTGTCCGTCCTTCGGGCTCGCCTCCTTAACTCCTTGTCTCCCTCCCCTCTAGGGTTTTCAAGTCTAGGGTTTTCGAATCCATCTCCTTCCAGTCCTTCATGTGGTGAACCCCTCTCGCTGTTTCCACCCTCTCACGACTCTCACAGGCTAACTGCTAGTGATTGCGGTCCCAACTCAAGTGAAGAATCAAAGGAGGTGGTGATAGAGTTGGGCAACTGGTGATAGAGCGAAGACGGTTGGCGAGTCAACTATGGTAGAGTGAAGACGTTGATTGCATCAACGGAAGCTTGAGGAAGACGAAGAATCTCATATGGGTTTTCTAATTGAATTCTTAGTTTGTGGAAGAGGTAGAATCCGAGATGGGTGATGAGAGGGTGAAGGAGGTGTTGTAGTTCCTCAACCTTTCCTGGTATTACCCCGTCTTGTCTTGAATCTCGATTACACCCTCTCCTCTCCTCTCTGGTTTTTAATCACAATTGAGGCGCTCATGTTTCCCTCGCCGCACCACTGATAATTGACATCTGCGGCATGGTTCGGCTTCTTTATTGTTCGCAGGACTCAAATTGGTGTGCTTCCAAATCGTGCTTTGTTTGGTTCAGCTTCTTTATTGTTCGCATGGTCTATGTGATCCACCATTTTGGATTTATTTTCAATCATACTTTGTTTGGTTTTTAATTGTGCTTTGTTTTGGAGCATCACATTGATCGGCTACATTCCGATTCACCGGTACAGGGAGGCATAGATACGTTTGCTGCTTGACTGGAGAGGATGTTGCTACTCCATTGTTCTCCGAGCCCCACCATTCCTATTCAGCTCTACGTCAATGCCCTTTTTCTTTCTGCTCATATTGTCCAAAGATTTCTGATTCCATTCCAAATCTATGCTGACGCCCCTGTTTTGTGGTTTCAAATCAAGGTAGAAATAAGCCCCTTGCTGCCAGTGTATTAACAAGTACTTTGTTTTCAGTTTTTAAATAATTGAGCCGAGTTGGTAATTTGTTAGCGTATATCTGCAGGTGGTTGATTCTTTTCAATTCTTTACTGTGGAAACATGATTAAGTTGCAGTTCTGCTCATTGGATGCTAGGAGGATGAGCTGCTTCCTTTGTCCTATATGATCTTTCTGGTTCCAGTTGTGGCTTTGATTAGTAATTTGAATTTGTATTTTTCAGTTTATACTATGATGTTTGTCAAGTGATTAGTGCTCTGGTGCTTGTCAAGTGGTTAGCAGGTAAATGTGGTAATCTGGTGTTTATCAAGTGTTTGTCAAGTTAATTTGTAGTGTGCTTGTCAACTGATTAATATGTTGGTGCTTGTCAATATATACTCGTATTTTCAACTGAATTGTACTATGTTTTCAAAGGAATTATGTACTCTGGTGCTTGCGAACCTGTACTTGTTTCTTCACTTTGCTGCTACTGTTAATGCCTAAAACTTTGAGTGAAGTTGATAATTCTGTCATACAATTAGTATTGTGGTTCTTATTAATTAATTAGCAGCAGTCCACATGAGTTTTGTTTAACAGGTCGAGTCCTGCTGTAACAAAAGCACTGTTGGGAGCATTGTCACACAAAAGATTTATGGTCGTTTGCGGGTTTTTTAAAGCCTTGTTGTAACAATAGATCTGCTGTGAAGGAAAAAAAAAATTGACGGGTATTTGCGGGTTTTTTAAAGTCCGTATTTCGGGTTGGATATTTGTGGGGTTTTTTAGTTAGTATATTTTCGGGTTCGGGTCAAGTTTGGATTAGCTGAAAACGGGTCGAGTCGGGTTTTTGAAAACCCGACCCGTTCCATGCCTACATGACTAAAGAGGGGGTAAGAGGCTTTGTTTTCTTATTTCTCAACTGGTATTTAGCAACTTAATTCAAAAAAATGAGCCTAGGACATTATGTTTACTAAGGTGAAGTTTGGCACCTATGTTACCGATTGTGGGAATTTTTTGGTAGTTCACGAGTGCTTCAAAGTATTTCCTCAAGAAGAGACCTGAATTAAAATAGCCATAGAAAGCAAAAACTAAATCTGCGATGCTTACTATTCTTCAATTAGTAGTTAGTAACTAATTAAAAAGCTCAAGGACATTACTGGCTCAATTTGGGACAGATTGGAATGTATGTTGTAATTACCCAAGCATTGGGGTAACCGGGTAAGTATGAAGTGGCTATGTCCCGACTGTGGAAATGTTTTTCTAGTTAAGATTGATATATTAGCATGATGCTCTACTATGGCATTCCTTTAATTAGAGACCCTGAACTAAAAGCAGCGTATCCAAAGTGGGAAATATCTGCAGTACAACAGAATTATGAGCTCATAAAAACATCTATAAATTTAAGAACCTGCAAATCTCTCTGTTGAGCAAGAAGTTTCATCTCAACAACCTTGTACTGCTGCAACCTGCATTTGGAACTCATTATTTATGATTTTATAAAATAATCCTAAAAAAGGTTACATAATTGTAGAAAGATGATATTTGGGCATTTGTAATATGGAATATGTCATCCAATACCTATCAGCCCATAGAAATTTTAAGCTGCCAATAGCATGCCCAAATGTCATCCAATACCTATCAGCCCATTACTATATCATTAGTATATACGAATATAGCTATATACTACTGTGATATGGATATACATTTCTGTACTATGGATATATACTACAGTAATATGGAAACATACTACTGTATTTCTAGTATATAGCGTACTATATTATAAATAAACATACATTACTTACTGTAGACCTATAATATTGTACACTGTATACTTGTATACATTTTTAAGTATTTGTACTGTATTTCTACTGTATTGCATATTGTGTCTCTTGTACTGTTCTTTCTATGTATTATCTACTATTATGTACTTAATTGACTAATGTTTATATTTTATACTATGTACCACAAGTTCATACGCTACAAAGCATGTACTTGCTAGTTGCTACTACTGTATATTATTGTTATCTTAGTGTATTATTATATTAGAATATTAAAATCATGGAATTTACTACTTTACTCATGACAGTTACAGCAGCACTAAATGTATGTAATTGTTTTACATTGGTTCTTCGTTTTATAATTGTGCTATAAACTGGTCACATTGTTGTTTCAGGTAAATTTTACCCTTATCACATGGTTTAGATATGCACAAAAGTTCCTAAAAATGATCATTTATATACAAATGTGTATTATTCTATATAAAATGCGCCCGCTTTTTCAAAAAGGTGGTCACAAGGTGTAGCCGCATCCTGCTTCTCGCTTATTATAACATTGTTCTGAAGGGTTAAAACCATGGAACAGGACATCAACTTGGATACGTGTGGAAGTGGAAGACTTTGAGGATTTTTGCAAATAAACTTCGACGCAACTTCAACCAAAATTAAGTTAAAAAATAGTGATTTTACTAAAAGCTAGCTAAAAAAACACAATATATGTTTACTTATGCCATCCATATAGGTTTACATATGTAGAAAAATATACGGTTAGATAGTCGTCTCCAGACTATAGAATTCTTCAATATATAAAGTTTATAGCAATAAACAAATTACATAAAATGGTATAAATCTATGGTAGATATAGTAGAGAGGGGGTAGATCTACTAATATTAGCTTAGAGTAATAAAAGATAACATCAAAATTACCTTACCTCAAGCTCCAACACTTTTTCCCCCTTACAAAACTCTATAAAACAACAGAAGAATGGCACCAACTTCGACGACTTCAACTGACATCGAGGAAGTTGGGGAATTTTTTAATGGAACCGGGGCCAACTTCGTCGACAAATTGGTCGATGTAGACAAAAAGGCGTGAAATGTCGAGGATGTTGTGGAATGGGGATGTTTGTGCGGGTTCGACATCAACTGTCAACACGGACAAAATTGACAACATTTCGCCCAATGTCAACGATTTTTAATATGTTTTAAAACTAAAGAACCTCATGAAATACAAAACCTGATATGGACCAGAATCCATTGGATCCGCAAGCTTGTTTCTAGCATTATAAGAACGACTGCGATCTAATAACCTACAATCTTGATGTATGCATGTTTGCAATATCAAATCATGGTATTTCCAAGAAGCTTAGGCATTAGCCATTCCAACTATGAGCTAACACCCATTAATGCCTCTTTGGGAAACACCCACCATGAAATTCATAGCATGGTTGTATAGGCGGCCAGGTGGCCAGGCGTTCCAGGGGGACGCCCAGACAGCCTAGGCGCCCAGGCGGAGGCCCAGGCGTTTCCAGGCGTTTTTATATATCTTTTATTTTAGCGGACATATGCAAAATTTTTGAAAAATACAATCCTTACACATAAATATACATGATAAATATGCAATCAATGTGCTAGCTCATATGAAGAAAGCAACAAAATCATTAGATATGGATTTAATTGTGGAAATTTTACCTAAACAAAATGCATATAGAAATCAGAAAGCTAAACATGTATAATGTTTGTAGCCAAAACATGTATAATACGATTATGTAGAATTTAGGCTAATCAAAACTAACAAGACCTAAACTAGAACTCATAGGCCCTAATTCGAACTCATTTGATCCAAATTTGATCTATTTTACCTAATTTTTGCATAAACAAGACCTAATTATGTATATCATGATCTAATCAATCCCAATTTCCATAAATTTTTCATATATTCACCTAAATGAGACAAAAATTGGCCAAATAAGACCTACTCATCCAATTTAGAACAATTTCCCCCAAATCATACTTGTTTCCCCTAAATTAGACCTAATGTGCCCAATTTTGACATGATTTGGCCTAAATAAAACCCATTTTGTATATTATGATCCAATCAGACCTAATTTCCCTATATTGACCTAAACAATATCTAATTCAGCCAAATTAGACCTAATCTCGCCATATCGACCATTTCTCTAAAATCAGACTTATTTTCCCCAAATCAGACCTAATCTGCTCAAATTTGACATAATTTGGCCTAAAATGAAACCTAGTTTGCATAACATGACCAAATCAAACCTAACTAGCCCTAAATTTCCCTATGTTGATCTAAACGAGGCCTTACATGACCAAATCAGACGTACTTCCCCCAAATTAGACCTAATTCCCCCATATCAGGCCTGTTTTCCCCCAAATCACACTAAATTGACCCTGTTTGGGATAAATCAGACCCAATTTAACCATAAATTGACTCAATTTGATCAATTTCAGATCTAATTTATGCTAAATTAGCCTTGAATTGGCTTAATTTGGGCCTCCAAAGGCCTTAGGCAACAACTTAGGTCAATTAGGGGGTTGGGCACCCAGTTTGAGGCGGGCTGACTTAAGCCTAGGCACCGCCCAGGCGGGTGCCCGTACAACACAGATTCATAGCATTATCAAATTTTCCTTCACCAAAGTCAGGGCAGGTAAACATATATTTTATGTACCCTACGATAGCATGTAACTGTGTATAGGGGATACGTCTATATATTTATTTATGCTTCAGAAAATTATCTATTTTCCAACAAATACTTTTGAACCAATTACAAGATCATCTGTATACATTTATATGTTTGCCTCAAAGTTCTGTTCCCTCATTTTCATTCGTTACAAACTAAGAATAAGTTCCTTATTGCATAATATTTGCTGATGATATTGTATTGATTGATGAAACCAAAGAAAGATTAAATGATATAGTGGAACTTTAGATAAATGCGTTGGAAATTTGGAATCTAAAGGATTTCAAATCAGTTGAAGCAAATTGAGTATATGCATTGCAATCTCAGCTATTCAAGATGTGTGAATGGTATGGCCAAGTTGAATGGAGCTGATTTACCAAAATGTGATAAGTCTCGTTATTTGGGTTCCTTTATTCAAATGGATGGCAAATTGGCAATGTTCAGGATGATATTTATCACATGATAACAGCAAGAAGTTTGAAATGATGCAACTATTGTAGTATGTGGGCAAAAGATCCCTTTAGTTAAAAAAGTAAATTTTATAGAACAGATATATAACCCACTATTTTATGTGGGAGTGCATGTTGGGCGTTAAAGAAACAAGGTCTCAACAAAATGAGTATGGTCAATATATGTATTCTAAGATGGATGTGGGGAGACAAGAAAAGATCACTTGATAAATTACTATATCGAGAACAAGTTGGGGGAAAGTATTAAGGACAAATTGTGTGAGAGCCTAAGATGGTACGGACATGTGCAACTCAGACTGACTAATGTGCCTAATCTTAACAATGTTATGAGTCAAACACTACTAAAAAAGAAGAGGCAAGCAAAAATTTAGCTGGGAAGAGCTTATAAGGAAAGATTTTATCATCTTTCAACCTTGATCATAATATGACTCATAAAAGAGCTGATTAGATAAGTAGGATCAATGTAGTCGACACAACATGGTTGGGATTGAGGCTAGATAACAATGATGATGAGAAGCTAAGAATAAATCATTTATACATCTTGGGAAAATCATTTGATAATCAACGACTCCTATATCCAAGCAACAAGAGTATCACAACAAAAAACTCTAGCTCATCTTTGATGGGTAATATTGCAATAAGCTAGCTTTACATAGCTACTACTCTTGGTTAGGCCTCCACATCAACAAATGCATGAAAAAAGAGTGCCCAAGTAGGTGTTTGGAATTTGTTGTAAGAATTCAAAGATAAATTGCCTAGTTGACATGTATATATGTTCTACATGCATTTTTAGGATTCTACTCCATAATTAATGTTAACTGAAGGTGTGGGACACAAAAGAGTAAATACATAAAAAAATTGCGTATATTAAATATACTATATTATATGATATAGATCGATTGAGAGAGAATAGGCCATTTGCCTAGTCACCTAGCCAGACCAAACCGCCGAAGAACTACCTTGGCAACAACAACCATGCTTCATTATGCCATTTGAAACAATAGGAAATCTAGGAGGCTTTGTGACGTGACAGACCATGAAAGAGAATGGAATTAGGGGAATGAATGATATCCTATCACTCAAAAGCAAAAGCATTCGTCTCGACAGACCAAAAGGCCGAACAATATACTATCAAGCAAAAATGAAATCATCCGCATCATCAAGCCCCAAGGATGGGTATTTACAACCGTTGACTCAAAATCCCAGACCTAAGATAATTGTGTATGTATAGGTGGAAATAAATCCTAAAAAATGAACGGACCGCAAGTTACTCAAACCAATTTATCAGCCTTGCTAGGCTTTGTATGGATCTAAATAAGGGCTAAATGTGGCGCTTATTCTTCATAAAATCTCAAAAGTTTCAAAATATTCGCCAATAATGAATCAAGTGGGGTCCACAAAGGACTCTTCATACATAGGTGGTGGAAGATCTTGAAGCCTTGTTAAATTGTATATTTGGTGCTAGCAACCATATGAATGTGTCGCCAAAAAGGTAGGTATTGGGGTGGTTGTCACATTGTATGGCATCCTAACACCTGCCAGCTTGAGAAATGTGACATCGTGATAAATTGCATCTTTGTAGACTCTGTGATGATAGGAAATGTGGACCAAAGTTGTCGCATTGTATGGCATCCTACACCTACCAGGTTAAGAAATGTGACATCCTGATACATTGCATCTTTGTAGACTCATTGATAAGAAACGTGGACTAGGTACATAACCGGGCAACAAAAGCAGTTAATCCATAGCAAGTGATACGGACAAGTGAGTGTCTCATTCTATAAGCCCAGAGCCTCGATTGTTGATCATGGTATGTAATTGGTCATGCTATAGTTGTCAAAGGCTGGCATGCACATATTGTTTGGCAATACTGTAGAAGAGAGATCAGCAATGCAAATCCGGAGTCAAATCCTCATCTGCAATAGCAGAAGCGAGTGTTGTGATTGTCCGTCTTCATTAGGCTCACTTGTTGGTAGCCCATCCTAGCAACTTGGACACTAGAACGATCTATGTACAATACTGTAGAAGAGTGATGAGCAATGTAATAGCAGAAGCAAGTCGTGTGGTTGTCCTTCACTCCTTTGTCGTTGGGCACACTTGTTGGTAGCACATCCTCAGATTCCTTGTCATCTTGTTGGCTACTAGACCATGAGACAACTTGGACACTGAAATGGTCTGTGTGCAAAGCCCCGGCAAGGAAAGCATTGCACTAATTTTGGTGTTGACAAGGTCTTGAAGTAAGATGCAAGAGTTGTAATGGTAATGGTAGACATGGGGGTAGGTCCATTGCGGTAGGCAGTGCATAGACAACTAGATCTTGACTAACTTGTGTCATGTAGATTATCATTGATTTGCATTGCCACATGAAGTGCCCTTAAGAGTAAGGTCTGGAAAAAAATGATGAGGCCAACTTCTTCACATTTTATTGTTGGCATATTCCCATGCGGAATTCGGTGACCAAAAGTCCTTGATAGCTTCATCATCATATACTCTTGAATTGAGGAATAGCTTGTAGAGTGAGTATATTCTGATACATATTTTGTGCCCTATGTCACCTTGGAGGACGAAATACTATTAACAATAATTCCATGGTAGAAAATGTTCATGAATGTCATACCCGTAACACGGTCTATGTCTAGGGAGGTCTAGTAGGGATCTCCACCACACTAGCACCTCCTTAGAACTTTATTGTGGCACACAGCAAATTCTATTCACCAATCAGGCAGTGACGAAGCTGGAAGTAATTGTGGACATCATGGAACCAATCAAGTATCACTTCCGACCAACAGCGCTTTGTACTCCAGCATGTGTAGCTTGTGGCACAGTTAGGTTGGTATCTATGCCATTGGTGATGGCAATCACCCCACTAGATATTTGGGTCTTATGATTATATGGACTTTGATGTCAGCTTGATGTTGTAGTACAGTCATTGAAAAAATTCAGCAAGTTGCATCTCTATGTTGATTTGCAATTGTTGAACGCCTCGTCCATCATGGTGGCAGTGGTGGTGAGGCCTAAAAATAGTCACCATAGCAAGGCGTAGCACCTTGGACGTAGGTAAAGAAGCTACTCCTATTGCATCATTTATAGATGTAGTGAAATTTATGCAAGGGTAACATTTTTATGGAGGCAGATTAAGAAGCGAGTTCAACAAAAAAAGCATTAATGGGATCTAAGAATATTGGCTCTTTGACAAGAAAGTCTTTGCAAAGAGTGGATACCATGATTACAAGAAAAGCCAATATTGCTTGCTTGTAGGAAACCAAGTGGACAGGGGAATGATGCAGAAGGGTTGAAGACACAAAGTACAAAATTATGTATTGACATACATAGAGTTGGCGCACAAATTATATTTTATAAGATGCTGAAGGATTATTTGTCAAGATCACAAGCATGGGTGATAGAATCATAGCTATCAAGCATGTTCTTGTGGGACAAATTTTGAATATTATTAGTGTTTATGCCCCCAAGTTGGCATTAGCCAAAAGGCTAAGAAGGATTTTGAGGATGATACGATGGATGAATTGATGCAAGTAATGCCCATAGAGGAGAAGATCATTATTTGAAGTGATTTACATGCGCATATGGGGAATAGTAATGTTGGATATGAGAGATTTCATGTTCGTTATGGATACGGCAACATAATTTGAGAAAGAGGGATCCTATGATATGATTTTGGCAAACATCCATTTCAAGAAAAGAAATTCTCATATGTTTGAAGGTTGGAGAGGGGGAAGCACATCTCTAAAGTGTAACCTCACTTCATAGGCTTGAAGGTTACCTAAGACGCCTTCCACTTGTAGCGTAGAGGGGTTTGTGGACTCCTCTGTAGTTTTACTTCTCCTCGGGAAAAGAGCAGAGAATCTTTGCACATTGATCTTTGAACTCAATGTGCCTTCAAAGAGTCGCAAAACCACTGAGATGTTAGGGGTCTGAATTGAATACATTTTGGCGATAAACTCGGCCTTGCTCATCTGGAGGAGCCTAAGTTGGTGTGTGAGCATGCTGATTTCTGACTCTTTTACTTGCTCCATTTCTTCATGAGTCACATAGAGCTACCTACAAATCTCTTCCACTTTCTTACAAGAAGAGATGCAATTGAACTCAAAGGGAGAGAGAGCAACGTAGATGATGTTCATAGCTTTAGCATTTCGTTGCGCATTCTTCACTCCATGTGATCATATCTTCGACCGGCAATGTGTAGGAAGAGCTACAATCTTCCACATGTCAAAGCTCAAGCATTGAACGTAAAATTGCATCCTCCTCTATCAATATTGATAGTTGGTGTCGGCGAAGACCGAAGGTCGAGCGAAGAACCCTCCCTCAAGGTTGAGCAAATTGTTGTCCATTTCTCTTAGTCATGGGAGTAGTTGCTCGGTGAAGACCTTGCTTAGATACCACTTGTTGGATCGATGGGCTCAAGATGGAGGTCAAATTAGCTATTAAAAACTTAAATCAAATTTGTTAGAACTTCTAATTATATGCCAAAATAAGTATTGCAAATGCTAAAAGCAAGGGGTTGATTGAACAATCCCCAAAATAGAAGGTAAGAAATTTAGAGCAATTTCGTCCCAAAAGACATAGCACCACTACCCAGAGAGGTCAACCTCTAGGAATTCTAACCTTGAGTATCACCTTGTATTCCACCTCAAAATTACACCGAGAGGCCTCCCTTTTCACTTCAAGGGCTAACTAGCTTCCCTTTTCTGAGCAAGGGACCCAACAACCTTACCAGGGACTCACCATCCCTTACCTTGGAACAATTGCCCTTTACCTTCACCTTCCTTGGCAAAGGAAGAACTTCAACCCATGATCTTTTGGAGTAGAGAAATTGGGAGAGAGAGGAGAGCTTTACAAAGAACAAGAAGGCCTATTCACTCTATCAAATGCAGCAAGTGATTAAGCTCAAGAAGTTATCAGGAGCTCTAGAGACACTTTCTCTCAATTTTAAAATAGGAGTACATATGGTAACCTTGGAGAGCTCACATATAGGTCCTATTTATAGTTGAGGATACATCAAGGATCGGCATTAAGCCCATATCTATTCGTTCTTGTTATCCATGAGTTGACAAAACATGTGCAGGACCACATTTCTTGGTGAAGTTATTTGCCGGTGATATTATGTTGATCGATGAAACTAAAGAAAAACTGAATATAAAGTTGAACTTTGGAGAAGTGTGATGGAATACAATGGATGTAAGATCAATAGAAGAAAAATTGAGTACATGCATTACAATTTCAGCCAATCTAGAATTGTGAATGGTGGGGCTAAGTTGGATGGAGTTCATTGCTCCAAAATGTAATAAGTTTAGTTACTTGGGATCCGTTATTCAAATAGATGGTGATGTACAAGATAATGTGTATCATAGGATCACAGTTGGATGGTTAAAATAGAGGAGTGCAACTAGAGCAGTAGGTGACTAGAACTCCAAATGATCCCTCTATGAATAAGAAGTTTTACAATTTAGCTATACGACTAGCCATACTACATGGGAGTGAATGTTAGGCGGTAAAGAAACAAGGTCTTAACAAGATGAATGTGATTAAAATGTGTATGTTAAGATGGATGTGGGGGAAGACAAGGAAAGATTGCTTGAGAAGTGACGATATCAAGAACACAGTAGGTGTGGCAAGCAGTGATGATAAGTTGCATGAAGGTCGTTTGAGATGGCATGGACATGTACAACGAAGACTGACTAACGTGCCTATTTGAAGCAAGGTTGTTGAGCGAGGCATTGTTAAAAGAAGAGGAGGTCACCCTAAATTGACTTGGGAAGAGTTTATCGTGAGAGGTTTGTATATTTACATCTTGATCAGATTATGACCCATAACAGAGATGATTGCAAAAGGATTCATATAGTCGATCCTAACATGGTTGGGATTGAGGCTTAGATAATGATGACAACGATGATAGTGGGGCGTAGCACACAGGACGGAACCCAAGCAAGTAGCAAACCACCTAGCAATGAGGTCTACATTGACAACGATAACAAAGTCATAGGTGGGCAATCTTATACTGCCTAGAGAGCGGTAGCAAGCAAGTCAACATTATTTTTGGATATAGTAGAAGAGACCATTTGACCCTTTATAGTGCTCAAGGATATTGGTTGAGGCATCAGTCTATGAGGGTGTTGTGTGGGAGCAGTTGTTAGGAAGATGAGACGTGATCAAGAAAAGGGATTGCGGGGAAAAGGAGCCAATGTGCCAAATTACCGAGGGAATGGGAGTCAAGTGAGGAGGGTCATGGACAAGAGGAAGAGGGAGGCCTCCAGAGATGTGCCTAACACGAAGTCGATACAAACAATACAAGTGGAGGGGTCTACAATGGATGCTAGAGAGAGAGATTGTTATCGATAGGGTGGAGTGGCCGGCCATGAGCAAATTGTACCCGTTCTTGATGACATTTTAGGTTGTTCCAACTATAGCAATTGGTGGTTACTAAAAGGGATTCGAGGTAATTAAAGGAGGTTGCATGCGAGATGAGGGGGGTCGCTCCATCTAATACCACCGCATGCGAGTTAAGGGAGTAGCTACAGCTGCCTCCATGTTAGGGCAACATGATGAGTGAGGGAGGGAAGCTGATGAACAGCAGCTACACCTAGAGGCTGGAGATGATGATGACCCCACGGGTTGGGGCGTTTACGGCTACTATTCAAGCATGAAAAGTATGTGTGCTGAGAAATCAAAACAATGGAGAGAAGTGAGAAATTTTTGGGAGGACCAAAACCCTAAAATATTAAGGTGCGACTCATGGTGCGTAACTTTAACTTCATGTCGACTTTGCTAGGTGTGGAAGTGGAAGTTTGTGGAAACATCGCAAAAGTTCAAAGGAAGTTTAGATGCAAACTTCAATAAACATCAGCAAAACTTCGATGCCATTTTTGAAAGAAAATGAAGCAAATTCAAAGAAGATATCGATGAAAAGTTTCTAATTACTGTTAGAACTTAGAACTCTATCTTAAACGTGTCAATAATAACATAAAATCACGAGTTCACAACACAACACAATATTCAAAAATCACAAAGTAGAGATAGAAATGTAGAGAGTAGATTAACTACATTTTAAAAGGCCAACAACTTTCTTCAAGCATAAGGGGTTCCTCCTCCAAGCTCCAACACTTAATGGACCTGAAACACTATGTTCCTAGCACTCTTCAATTCACTAAGGAGTGAAGCAGGAGGCCAATTCAAGCACTCCTCTTGCTTAAATAAAACTCGAGAAGGACACTCGAGTGGGCTGATTGTGATCGTCTAAATGTTAGCTTGTTGTCGCCAACATCAGGGATGAATCAACAACATCAACGATATTGTGACGGAAATGAACTGGGCCAAGCCAACATCGCCTACGTTGGAGGAAAATCGGGTCAATTTTGTGACAAAGTCGACTTATCAAGGCTTTGACTTCGACACTTGTCGATCTCGACAACATCAATGAAAAATCGCCCACCATTGCTGATTTTTGATTCACAATATGGCTTTGATACCAACTATCACAACATGTATCATGAATAATGGGGATTAGGGGAAATATTTTGTTGCTCAAAATCAAATCATCTGTCTAGAGACGACCTTAAGGCTCCGTATTCATTAATCATGGCTCCAAACCAAAGTCTTCAAATAATTTTTTAAATAGCCAAACATGATAATTAAACTCTCTATAGCTAGAAATATATCTTAAAAATAGAGAATATTCGAAATGAAATGATCAATAAAGTAATTAACTCTGCCTGGTTCAGAATAAGGGCCAATAATTGCTTTTGTGTTGATATTGGTCACCACTACTATAGAAAGATTAAGTAGGAAAATATGGATTAGCCCTGATATCTCAGTTGTGCAATTTTGGGTGTTAGCTAGCAACCTTTGAACGTGTTAGCAAACAAAGCTACATGGTTATGGCGATGTGGAAAGGAGGACCAGCACTTGTAGCTTCATCTGTTAAGAATGGGTAACATATACATTCTACTTTTGAGGCATAATGATGCTAGTAATTGACATCTTTATACAAACCATGTTTTGCGAGTTCTAATGAGGATCCTTTATTTCTTTCAATTGTGTGGAGATACTTCACTAGATAGTAGATTTTCATCGCTTTTCAGCTTAGCCTTGACTAAATATATTATCGTAGGTGATTATTTTCAATGCGCTTCTAAAATGATACCCTTGCTTGATATCATAGAGAACCTACTTCATATATGGTTCTACCTCTGTATACTTGAAAAGTATGGGATGATAGGTTTATGAACGAGAAACAAAACAAATTTACCAATGATTTCGCAAAGAATTCTCGTCCTTAATGTATTATAGTCTGCTAGGCATGTAGGCCAAAACAATTCAACAACAATCTTTCCTCCCAGGAATAGATTTTTCTTTTGAAGGACGTTCCAAAAGAAAAATTAGCAACCATTATGGTGGTTTTCCACAAGAAATTAGCAACCATTATGGTGGTTTTACGTTTCATTTCATGTGAAAGATCTTTTACAATTCTAAGTAGTCTCCTTTAAAAGGACTTGAAATGGCATATAACTGTGTTTTGATTTAGCAGGCAGATTTATAGGAGGATTCACTTGTCTATGTCAAGGAGAAGAAGTGACTTTTGTGCCTTTAAGCTAGCACTCCAATGTGATTTTGGAAGGGAAAAAAAAAACTTAAATTGATTTTCTAAGATCTTTTGCTTCCCCCTGGTCTATTTTACAAGGTTTCATTTAAGTGCATCAATTTTGCATATAGCGTGCATTTTAAAAGGTTGAACTTCTGGCGAAACTTATTGGCATGTATGTCGTTCACCCCTTGAACTGTTTTCCTCCAAACCTTAACAAAGTTGGTGAAGTTAGCCAGTCGAACAATTGAAACCTGGACCAGACATGGTTTCTATGAATCAGCTGTATACTTCTTTCAAGCAAAATTTGTGTAGATGTTACTTATATTCACTACAATTAGTGGCATTTGGATTGCTAAGATTAGCCATAGTTATCCGCTTCTAAAATTTGGTCGAGGAAGATCCTTGATAAGTTTTCTTATTGATTTGAGGGCCTTTTAGCTGTATGAGTGCTAACATTAGTGTTCAATTTATAAGGTAGTTTGTTACTCAATTAGTTAGCTATATGGAATTTTCTATATTTATACATATTCCCTATTTATTCATATTTTACAACAACTAAAAGTAAATATATGATGGAATCACTGATGTCAGTGGTTAAGGTGAACCGATTAGACTAATTAATTAGGAATTAGTGGTTCAACCTCTTAGCTCCCCGGCTCGGTCAAGACAACCTTTAATGGTATGAATGAATGAAATTTGACGCCATGCGTAGTACAGGTGTTCTATTTAACCCGATGGTACTTCGCAATAAGAACTGCAGTTCAATAGACCTGAAACCAATGAGTCAACAAGTAACAACTTCGGTACAATTATCAACATTCAGAAAGAGCCGATTGTTGCTATGTCTTCCTACTTATGGAGCTACTTCAAGTGATTTAAGGCACTTTTAGCTCCTAGTCTTCCAAGATTAATGCATTTATCACTAAGCCCACACTTGTCTAGTTTTTCTCTGCAGTCATCTTATGTGTTTAATATTAAGAAAGCAACAGCCCTGCAAAGCATCCTTCCTCACAAATGCAGAAAGAGGGGGAAGTCATCATATGCCATACGCATCACAGTGGCATTAAGCATTTAACAAGATGAAGGAAAGGGGTCTCCAGCATATATAATAGAAGAACAATTCTTACAAGTTTCAGGGAGATACGGTACAATAATACTGGAGTATATTTATTGAGCCTACAACCACATATTGCAGTGCAGTGTAAGTGGTTAGTAAATACAAGTGCAGCCAATAAACTCACAATTTCAGCGTGAGGACAACTTAAAAAAGATATACTGACTACACACGATGATCAAGTCAAACAAGCTAGCACTTTGCACTGTTGAGAAATCTTATATTTAAGAATGCAAAGGATCATTTCGGAAATCGCATGACTTCAGTTCTAAATCAAGCTCAGGCAACGAGGTCTGGAAGCGGATATCCAGCTCAAGCAAATTATTCATGAGGAACCCCAGAAGGGGATGGGGTGAATCTCGCAACAAATAATAAGAATATTCATAAGCTGCATCCTTCTTCTGATCATATTGCACCTATGTTCGTAGCATACCGAGCCAAATAAGTAGGCGAATAATCGATTTAGTAATAAAGACTACATTGCCATAGTCCAGATAACATTAAAGCCCGCAGCAAAAAGAAAAGACACAATTTTCTATAGCATAAAGCGGGTACATTGAGTGGCTTCCGTGCCCATCTAAGTAAAACTATTCTTCAACAGAAGTCAATGAGAAAAAGGCTGACCTTTCCTGGAGAAATGCTAGTGCGGAGTTAACATCTAGACCCAATTGGTTAAGGTAAGTCTGCACGTCCTCTACAAACGAGGCCGCCGGAATGCCCCTTCTCGCCGAAACCGCGCCTGGAGAAGATGAAGACGCCATCCTTGGCGGATGCCTGTGGCAAAAAGGGGGTGAACTCTATGACTAGGGTTTTGTACGAAAGATCCCGTCAGCTTCTGACCACGACATCCATTTTTCCTCGAACAGTCCCACTCCTTTGTTTGTTTAGGTATAGTTGCAAAACGTCCATGTGGGTTCGGAGATCATTTATTTAATTTAGTAATCTCATAAATCGTTCTCCAAGACTACGGAGGTATCAGGGTTCGGAAGATTCAGATTTAGTCGGGGGTAAATCAGGTTTGTTATAGATAAGTACCAATGAAAATCGGACTGGTTGAAATTTAATATGGAACCAGATCAATATATGTGAATTTTATTTGGGTAATTTCAGGGCAGCACTGTGATGAGCTGACCCATATGCTTCAGATATCGTAGATACTAAGTGGGCAGCCTTATGAAGAATTTGTTCATATTTAATATTACAACATCAAATGCTCAACAAGATCACCAAAATCACATATCCTATTATTAAACCGAGTGTTTTTGTCACATCGTGAGGACGAGCGCCATTTTGTTAACTACAGTGTCCACCATTGGGTTGACCTTTAACTAGATCCCACTTCATCTATAAAACAACATAATTTCAATAAGCGTGTTAAGCCGACAAGGAGTGGTTCAAGTGGTCAATCATGTCGTCCCCTCACGAAGGGATACAGATTTAGTTCACAACTGTTTTTTTGGATTTACCATCCTCCTGAATATCCAGCCTCCGCTACGGGTACAGGAAAGGGGGAGAAAATATTATCATCTAACTTCAATAAATGTGATTAAAGTGGTTGAAAAATATGTATTATTCTCCTCAACTTAAAACTCAAAAACAAATATCACATTTCAACATCCTAATGTAGCATTTGGAAACATGACTGCACTCATCGTCGATTGCCCATCGTCGATCAGTTATTGCAACAATCTCTTATAGTGAGAAATGAGTGTTTGGTAAATTTTGTGATTATTGTGAATAAAAAATATATAAAATAAGAACAGTTGGACAAAGCAATTGGTAGCAATTAACCCGCCCCATGATTTTCCGTCGTTTCTTGAGCAATCATTACCAATTTGTCAAACTAAGCATAAATCATATTTGTAACATCCACAAACTTAGGTAAATATCATCTTTTTCCTCTTTTTATTTTAATATTTTATTTTGAACCCTCTTATTAGATTTACATGTAATAGCATGTTAGAATCTTTGAATATTGGATATTAATGCAAAAATACAAATATTTGATAGGTTTTATATAAGAAAATGAGGTTATTCATTGGGTGTGGGTTGTTTGTGCAAAATTGTCAAAATAAGGCATTAAAGTTTCAAATTAGCCTTCTAGATTGTTCTTGTGGATAGGTTGGGTGAAGAGAAAGTTACACATGAAATTTGGTTGAGAAACAATAAAGGAATATATTTATACAAAGAAAATATTATTTTCATAAAATTGGGAGTTTCACACATTAAAGTTTTCCAAAAGGCAAATTTAACTCTAAAATCGGATTCTTTGGGTCCTTATTACTCTACACACTAATTTTCATCTTGTTTGGAAGTCATTTACTCATCCAGTTTGAAAAAGAGAGAAAAGAAATTAATTAGATAACACTTTATTCGAAAATTAAATGTGAATGTCGCACACATATGGCAATCTGATTGATTCGCACGTGATGTAGGTCGTCGGATCATGATTTAGCGATCTGGGCCTTGTCTCCTACCTCGCGCCAAGTAAGGAAACATGCCACATTTTTTTTGGTTGGTAAAATGAGGATTTCTCCCACATTTTTTAATCGTTTCACGTGATTTTTGATCTGATGGATTGTTGGGAAGATTCCGCACCCATCTATACCTAATCTTAAACCTATAGTTTTCTCAAAATGTCAAAATAGCCTTCTCCGAGCTTCTAGAGCTCCATGCTCATCGGCCAATAGACAGAACCCTACCTATATAAATAACCATCTAGGGTTTCGTCTCGCCACAAACAATCTAATCCTCAAGCCAATTTGCTCGATTGTTGCATCTTGTGTTTCCGCCAAGTTGAGATTTACCCTAACCTTGTGGCGCATTGTGCGTGGAGATTGCTTCAGTGGTCTTCAATCAGGTTGGGAGGTGAGTTTGGGATCTCTTGATCTACACTTTTGTATCTTCATTCTACTGTTTCATCGTCGTGTGTATAAACACCCAAAATCGGCCTTAGAGCTACTGTTCTGGAGCACATCCATGGCACGCGAGTAGCTAGGGGAGATAAACCTTGGTGTTTTTCCCGATCTACCCTCCTTGCTTTCCCTTTCTTCGATTTTTTTTGCAAGGGGTAGTTAGGTACTTTCGCCGCCGACTTTGATTTTAAGCTTTGACAAGTTGGCGAGTTTTAACCATGGACCCGAGCTTTCTTGGTCACCCATGATTGGGCCAAGTAAGCAAGTTGGTTCCCTGGATCTTTGACATGGATTTTTGGCAAATTATGATTCGTCGGATTTTCAAAAAATCATAACTTTCACTCTGATTTTCCAAAAATTATAATAAAAAAATTATGTATTGAAATCCTTGGAATTTTCTCTATTTTTTGGTGTAGTTTTCATCACCTAGCTCACATGTTTTAAAGATCAGATTTTTTAGTGCTTTAAACAATCATAACATCACAATAATAATTAAAGATATGTTTTAAAATATAAATCTAGACCTTGGAGTCATATCCATTGTCAGTAACCTTGAGCTAACTCACTAAGAGTTAATCAAGTATCAATCTAGGGTTATGATAAGGAGTTGAGTTTTAACATTTTGTTTTCACTTATGACCATGAAAGAAAATATAATAATAAATAAAGTTGTAACTTTGAATCAAGATTTATCTTCAAGAAACCCTAAGGTCAGTTTTGGGTCAATCTCAAAAATCAAATTAGGATTCACTGATCGATTTGGTTTTTAGGGTTTTCATCATACTTGCATACTTTAGCACATAAACCCTAATTAAAGGACCTAAACATGTATGTAAGTTGTGTTGACTATAGATTTGGAAGGTTAGGATTCAACCTCTGATTTGGCAACTCAAGTTAAGGTATGTGCATCTTTTCTATTATGTAGGCATTGCTTATATGACCAAAATAACCTTTCCCATATGATGCATGAATACATGTTACTTTGTCATCATTTTTAAATTCTTATTTTCTTGGACAATACTTCTGGGTCCTCTGACCCCTGATGCTTTATGTTTGGATGCTCTCATCATGTTATTTCATACGGACTAAACTTATACTTGCCTTTCCCTATTTATGTGCATGCTTAGACTAGATTTATTTCTTGTAGTGGTACATCCATAAAACCATATTTATAAGAGCATGATTTTCTGCCTAGGGTGTGCTTTTCCACCGATTATTTACAGAGGCATGCTTTTCCACCTAGGGTGTGCTTTTCCACCCATATTTTTCTAGGTTGAGATTCAATGGTGTCTGTCTCAACCCTTGAAATAACTTTAGTCTCTGTTATTATATGCACAATTTATTGTTGTTATTTTTAATGAAAGATTTTTAAGGCAAGATTCCCTACTTGACAATCTTACATGTTGGAACTTATTTCTTTTGACATCCTTTAACTTGATACTCTTCTTTTAGAAATTTCTTAAGTATTTCCTGGTTGTTTATTATTGTGCATACTCACCATTTGCTGATGTCCTTTTCCTTTTGTTGTTCTCTTCCCTGGGTGTTGACTTCAACCCACCCAGAGGTTGCGCAGCCCGAGGACCAGGAGTTAGGTGGTGACACCCAGAACTAGTTGCTGAGGATTTCTGAGATGGAAAGGTTACTCACCACAAAACCAAACTGAGTAGTTTAGTATTTAAATTTTTTAGAAGTTGTCTATGGCTTGATAGTTGAACTTTGTTAAGAGTATCATGTAATAGTAAGTTTTATTTCCACTGCATTCAAACTATATTCATGTTATCATTCTATTTAAAGAAATATCGTGAACCCCAAAGTGGCTTTTATTTTATGGAAAATGAGTTATTGGGGAATTTTGCAACTATTTCCTTAAATTAAGTAAGGAGTGGTCCCTCACGGGACCCACTCCTTACAAGAATGGTATCAGAGCTTGTTTGTGCTTGATAATCTAACTATCTTAGAAGTCCTTTCTTAGTATTTATGTCTTACCCGTAATACATGTTCTCCAGGAGGTCCAACCTGTTTGGCGACGCCGATGTTATCCCCCCACTCTAGCACCACTCACAGATTCTCCACACCGAAGATCCCTCATTTTGGCATGGACCCCCCTCCTAGGAACAACTCCAACTATGTTGATGGGTTTGTCAACACCACTGCCTCTACCTCGACTGGCCTCACCCCTAAGTAGGAGTTGGCCTACATGCGACAGTTCCTCGCTACGACCATGGTGGGGAAGTTGAATAACCCTCCAGTGTAGGATAAGCCTAAGGAGGACACCTTGACTGACTTCATGAAAATGCAACCCCCTCCTTCAACGGTGAATGAGAGCTGGAGATGGTCAATAAGGCCAATGATTGGGTCTTAGCGATCGAGTGAACTTTTGAGGGTATGGCGTGCCCTCCTCGTCAGAAGGTCAGGTTTGCTTAGTACGTGTTGGATGGACCAACGCATGCTTGGTGGAATGGAATCTCGAGGACTCACAACATTGCAACTGTTACCTGGGAGCAGCTTCTAGCACTATTATGTGGAAAGTACATCTACACCGCCATTTTGAAAAAGAAAGAAGCAGAATTTTATAGCTTAAAGCAAGGATCACTCTTGGTCCCTGCCTACATGTAGAGATTCTTTCTACTTGAGCGGTACGCAATTGGGTTGACTGAAGAGAGAAAGGTTGGTTTGTTCTTACAAGGCCCCAACTACCATGTGGGTCGTGCCTTAGTCCCCCGGATTCCTCTGACCTTCCAGTAAATGGTGGATAAAGCCCTAGTAATGGAGTCTTACCCTAGTTTTCAAGCCCCGACGCAGAACAACAAGAGAAAGAACTCTGACCATGATCGATGGTGAGATAAGTGCAAGCATTGCTCTCGCCATCACCCTCCAGGAAGGTGTCCTGGAGCACCTAAAGATGGAAGGCAAGTCATATATCATGAGTGTGGATAGACTAGACACTTCAGGCCCCAGCGCCCTCGACTGCAACAACATCATGCTCCTGTCCAGCAGCCTGCCAATCAGCCTCAGCCTCGCCCGAATCAACCTCCCAGAAACAACGATAACAACAACAACCAACATGGTAGATGTCCTCTGGTAGAGTGTCATGTAGGACGATTTTTGCAATGGATGTTGCTGACGCTGATGATGAAAATGAAGTGCTAGAAGGTATCATACATCTTCATTTACAACCTATAAAAGCTCTCTTTGATTCTGATTCTTCAAATACTTTCATATCTACAAAACTTGTTGAAATTTTAGACATAGAATCTGCATATATGAGCTATATTCTTGACGTGCAAATCCCTACTGTCAAGATGTCCTCTTCCTATATAAGAACCCCACCCTTGGAGTTATGTATATTTGGGAAGATGTTTCCAAGTGAGTTCATCTTTTTGAGCATGACGACTTTTGACGTCATCTTGGGTATGGATTGGTTGAAAAAGTTTAAGGTAACCTTGTTTTGTGATGAAAAGAAGGTTAGCTTGCTTCACTCGGATGGTGAACGGTTGCACAGAAAAGGCAGAAAATGTGAGGAAAGACATTTCATTATATTGGCCATGAAAGCGGAAAAACTCATCTCCCATGGATGTCGTGCTTATTCAGCCTCCATTGTCTTATACCCTTCCCCACCTCAATTAGGAAATATTGAAGTGGTTTGAGAATTCCCTGATGTGTTTCCAGAAGTGTTACATGGTATCCCCCCTTATCGAGAGGTCAAGTTCACCATCTATCTCGTGCCAGGTACGACCCCCATATCAAAACCACCCTATCGTATGGCACCTGCGGAGCTTGCAGAACTTAAGAAACAACTACAAGAACTTCTAGACATGAGTTTTGTTCACCCCAGTGTCTCCCCATGGGGAGCTTATGTTTTGTTTGTAAAGAAGAATGATGGTTCATTGAGGATGTGTATGGATTACAAAATGTTGAATCAAGTAAAGGTGAAGAACTGATATCCTCTACCACACATTGATGATCTGTTCGATCAATTGAAGTCTGCTACAGTCTTCTCAATGATGGATTTGTGAAGTGGATACTATTAATTGCGGGTCAAAGATGAATACATACTGAAAACGGTCTTTAGTACTTGTTATGGGCACTATGAGTGTTTAGTGATGCCCTTCCGGTTGACTAATGCCCCTACCACATTTATGGACTTGATGAATCGAGATTTTTGTCCCTATCTTGATGACTTTATGGTAGTGTTCATCGACGATGTACTCATCTATTCCAAAACAATAAATGAGCATCGAGAACATTTGTGGATCGTCTTGCAGACTCTTCGTGAAAACTAGTTGAATGCCAAGTTTTCAAAGTGCAAATTCTATATAAAGGAAGTGATGCTCCCAGGCCACATCATACCAGTAGATCGCATAGCGGTTGATCCTGTAAAAGTTGAAGTTGTGACTAGGTGGCAACCTCCAAAGAATCCCTACAAGATATGAAGCTTCTTGGGTCTTGCAGGTTATAGAGAAGGTTTATTAAAAACTTTTTTTAGTTGGCTAACCCTCTAACCAAATTGACGTGCAAGGACCCAAAGTTTATCTGGTCCCCTGACTGTGAAAAGAGTTTTCTAGAGCTGAATCATTATTTGACATCAGCTCCAGTCTTGGCATTACCCGTGGAAGGCAAACCTTATGTTATCTTCATTGATGCATCTAGGCTAGGCCTAGGTTACGTTCTTATACAAGAAGGATGAGTTATAGCATATTCCTCCTTCCAGTTGAAGTCGAATGAAGAAAACTGGCTGACTCACAACCTTGAACTCACAACTATTATTCATGCAGTCAAGATTTGTAGACATTATCTGTACGATGTGAAATTTGAAGTTTTCTGAGATCATAAAAGTCTTCGCTATCTTATGATGCAAAAGGACTTGAATCTAAGACAAAGACGTTGGATGGAGCATTATGATTTTATGATCATATATCATCTTGGAAAAGAAAACGTGGTTATTGATGCTCTTAGTCGTAAGAAGGATGTCATTTGCGCATCTCTTCGTTCTTTCATGTGGAAAAGTATGGAACATGTTTCTAGATGGAGACCTAAGTTAAAATATGATGTAGATGATGTTGTCATAGATAAAATGTGTGTGAACATGGAAAGTCTCTCTATTACTCCATCTTGGATCTCAGAAGTTATAGCAGCTCAAACAGCTAGTCCTGACCTTGATGAAATGAAGGCTTTGACGGAAAAACCACAATCTGATTTCTCTATTGGTGTTGATGGTGCGATACATTTTCTTCACCAATTATGGATACTAGATGTAGATGACTTGAGACAAAAGGTGATGAGTGAGGCTCGTGGTTCCAAATATACAATTCACCATGGCACCACAAAGACGTACAGAGATCTGCAGAGAAGTTTTTGGTGGAAGAATATGAAGAAAGACATTGCTAATTTGTTGCAAAATGCTTGACATGTCAACAAGTAAATATTGAACATCAAAGGCTTGGTGGACTTTTGTAACCTCTTGAAATACCTAAATGGAAGTGGAAAAATATGACGATGGATTTTGTGACAGGATTTCCAAGTCTAGAGGTGGTTATGATGTTGTCTGGGTTGTGATACATCGACTTACTAAGTCTGCTCATTTCTTGCCTTTCAATACTAAATGCATGGTTCCAGACATGGCACAAATTTACGTGGATTGGATCGTGCATTTTCATTGTGTACCAAAGTCTTTTGTGTCTGATAGAGACCCCAAGTTTACTTCCTGCCTGTAGAGGCAGATTCACGAAGAGATGGGCTCATATTTGCATTTTAGCACTTCCTACCATCCCCAGACCGACGCTTAATATGAAAGGACAGTCCATATTCTAGAAGATCTTTTGCAAGCTTGTGTGATGGACTGGGGAGGATTTTGGGATAAATATCTTCCTTTAGCTGAGTTTGCTTATAATAACAATTTTGGAAGTCATTTACTCATCCAATTTGAAAAAGATAGAAAAGAAATTAAATTAGATAACACTTTATTCAAAAATTAAATGTGAATGTTACACACATATGGCAATCTGATTAATTCACACATGATGTTGGCCGTCAGTTTGTGATCTAGCGGTTCAGGCCTTGTCTCCTAACTAATGCCAAGTAAGGAAACAAGCCACATTTTTTTTGGATGGTAAAACAAGGATTTCTCCCATGCTTCTTAATTGTTTCCCGTGATTTTTGGTCTGATGGATTGTTGGGAAGATTCCACACCCATCTATACCTAATTCTAGACCTATAGTTGTGTATTCGTGAAATGCCTCAAGAGACATCTCTGAGCTTCTAGAGCTCCATGCCCATCGGCCAATAGACCAAACCCTACTTATATAACTAACCATCTAGGGTTTCGTCTCACCACAAACAATCTAATCCTCAATCCAATTTGCTCAATCATTGCATCTTGTGTTTTCGCCAAGCCGAACTTTACCCTGACCTTGCAGCGCCTTGTGCGTGGAGGTTGCTTCAGCAACCTTCAATTAGGTTGGGAGGTGAGTTCAGGATCTCTTGATCTACACTTTCGTATCTTCATTCTACTGTTTGGTTACCGTGTGTATAAACGTCCAAAATTAGGCTCAGAGCTACTGTTCGGGAGCGCGGCCATGGCATGTGAGCAGTTGAGGGAGATAACCCCTGGTGTTTTTCCCGATCTACCCTCCTTGCTTTCCCTTTCTTCAATTTTTATCGCAAGGGGTAGTTAGATACTTTCACCGCCGACTTTGATTTTAAGCTTTGACGAGTTGGCAAGTTTTGACCGTGGACCTGAGCTTGCATGGACACCCGTGATTGGACCAAGTAAGCAGGTCAGTCCCCTAAATCTTTGACATGGATTTTTGGCGAATTGTAATTGGTCAGATTTTCAAAAAATCATAACTTTCACTCTGATTATACAAAAATTATAAAAATATATTTTGAAATCCTTGAAATTTTCTCTATTTTTGGGTACAATTTTCATCACCTAATTCGCTAGTTTTAAAGATCAAATTTTTAGGGCTTTAAACAACCATAATATCACACTAATAATTAAAAATATGTTTTAAAGGATAAATCTAGACCTTGGAGTCATATCCATGGTCAGTAGCCCTGAACTAACTCACTAAGAATTAATCAAGTATCAATTTAGGGTTTTGATAAGGATTTGAGTTTTAAGGTTTTGCTTTCACTTATGACCATGAAAGAAAATGTAATAATAAATAAAGTTGTAACTTTGAATTAAGATTTATCTTAAAGAAATCCTAAGGTCACTTTTGGGTCAATCTCAAAATTTGAGTTAGGATTCACCAATTGGTTTGGTTTTTAGGGTTTTCATCATACTTACATACTTTAGCACATAAACCCTAATTAAAGGAGCTAAACATGTATGTAGGTTGTGTTAACCATAGATTTGGAAGGTTAGGATTCAACATCTAATTTAGCAACTCAAGTTAAGGTATGTGCATCTTTTCTATTATCTAGGCACTGCTTTTATGACCAAAATAACCTTTCCCATATGAGGCATGATGTTATCTTTGTCATCATTTTTAAATTCTTATTTTCTTGGACTACTTATGGGTCCTATGACCCCACATGCTTTATGTTTGGATGCTCTCATCTTGTTATTTCATATGGACTAAACTTATACTTGCCTTTCCCTATTTATGTGCATGCTTAGACTAGATTTATATCTTGTAGTGGTACATGTGTACAACCATATTTACATGAGCGTGCTTTTCCACCCAGGGTGTGTTTTTCCATCCATTATTTACAGAGGCGTGCTTTTCCGCCTAGGGTGTACTTTTCCACCCATATTTTTTTAGATTGAGATCCAATAGTGTCTCAACCTTGCTTGAAATAACTTTAATCTTTGTTATTACATGCACAATTTATTGTTGTTATTTTTAATGGAAATTTTTAAGGCAAGATTCCCTACTTGACAATCTTTAGTAAGACATGCCTCATCTCTTGGTCTCATATAAATATGTTGGAACTTATTTTCTTTGACATCCTTTAATTTGACACTCTTCTTTTGGAAATTTCTTAAGTATTGCCTAGTTATTTATTATTGTGCATACTTAGCATTTGTTGATGTCCTTTTCCTTTTGTTGTTATCTTTCATGGGTGTTGACTTCAATCCACCCAGAGGTTGCATAGCCCGAGGACCAGGAGTCAGGCGGTGACGCCCACAACTAGTTGATGAGGATTTTTGAGATGGAAAGGTTACTCACCATAAAACCAAACTGAGTAGTTTAGTCCTTAAATTTTGTGGAAGCAGTCTATGGCTTGATAGTTGAACTTTGTTAAGAGTACCATGTAATAGTTTGATTCATACCCGCTGCATTCAAACTATGTGCATGTTATCATCTTATTTAAAGAAATATTGTAAACCGCAAAGTGCCTTTTATTTTATGGAAAATGATTTATTGGGGAATTTTGCAACTATTTCCTTAAATTAAGTAAGGAGTGGTACCTCCAGGGACCCACTCCTTACAAAATTACATCAACCAACATAAAAAACCTACATATATATTTACATGTGATGTTACACCCCAACCGGGCCACAGACAAATCAAGCAGTCCTGAAGATGTTGAACACGAATATTGTTTGGAATTTTGAATTTCTACACGAAAACATAGAATAAGTCTTTTTGTATAAGTCTTTTTATACAAATATGATATATTATTCATTTACTTAGATTTAAGGGGAGTAAAACAAGTTTTATACAATGATACCCACCATGAGAAACTGATAGTATAGTGACATTATGTACTAATTTTTCTCGACCTTTCAACCAATATCCTTATGCCTAATATATGTTAAAATCACTCATGTGAAAAATATAGTCTCATAGAATAATAAAACAAAAAAGAGGTTGAATATGCTTTTTTGAGGGGCGGTTGTAGGTAACTACATGTTCGGTGGAAAAGAATGATGAGGAGGGGAAGGGACATGGAGAGATTCATACTATTTGTTTATAAAAAAGTGATGGAGAAGGCATGAGAATGAAGGGGATGAAGGAGAAAGTGTATGTGTATTTCAACCACTTCTCTCCAAAGAGAAGGCGAAAGACTTGGTGGGAAATTTTTTAGAAAATTTAGCAGAAAACAAGGAATGTGGGAGGGAAAATATGGGGATATATGAGGGGATTATGAACATTTGTAGAGAATAATAAAACAATAATATAAAATATTTTAAGCATAGCAAAAATATTTTTTGAAAGAAAAATGACAAGTAACTTGTAAAGTTTATAATGATAGAACGTACAAACATCGACACATGAAAGTGAAAAAAATAGATAACTATAGAAATTAGAAGGGAATTCAGATAGAAGCACAAAATTATGGAGAGAAACTCAATGGAAACACAATTGATATAGAAGAAATAATTGTAACGTCCACATTAATATAAATAAAAAGAGTTAGTCTTTTTCACTTACCTCATTCTGAAAGAAAACAATATGAAATGTTGGGTGGAGAATCTAGAGGAAACTCAAAGAAAGGTACTAAAATTCATAATGAACAAATAACATAGACGAAAACTTAAAAGAACATATTTTTAAAATTGTGAAGAACTTGGAAATTTCAATATTGATAAAATTGCAAACACAAAAATGAAAGAGATATTTATTTATTGGAGTGTAACTTAAATAGAATAGATGTCTTATTTACTTATAATTGTGTGATGCATTCAAATATAAAATAACATAACTTGTTAAAAAGGTGACATGTTGTTTAAAATTCTATTTTGGATTCCATCTTACCTTTTATAAAAATACAACTATAAACACGTAATAAACAAAGCATAAATGAAATATATAATTATTATAAGATGGAATAATTATCGTTACAATTTTTTTTGGATTCCATATTATCTTTATAAAAATATAATTATAAACAACCTGTCACTTTTTAACATTATATGTTTTTGGATTACATGTTATCCTCTGCTTCTCATCATGCACCGTGTAACAAACATAACATAAAGGTAACATGTAATCCAAACGTGTAGCATTTGACAGATTGAGATAATTAGAAATATTTGGTAGTAACAAGTTAATAATAGGCAATCTAGACAGGTCAATCAATTTATTTGTTAAAAATGTATAAAAGATATATCGTATTTGTGTAACCATGTATGGTTGGATTGTCATGTTGTGTTTGTTGTCATGACAAAATTGGATTTCATGCACCAAAATACAACTAAAATAGGTCCAAAAAGCAAATCTTGAAATTCTAGTGTTTCTAGCATGCTAGGACTATCACATACTATCGTGGTTTGTATTGGGTTGTCATATTTATAGCATAAGCACTCAATGGCTTGAAACCTACATAAAGTGTTTCACACTCTATTACTCAAGATGTTAAGCTCACATAATCAACAAAGAATGACTAACTTGTAAACATCAACCCCTAAGAGTCTACATAAAGTATGGGCTAGTGATGTTAAGCGTAAGACACCCCTGAGTCTAAGGGCTCAAACAAATATTGTATAAGATCACACTCCCAAAGTACAAGTATGAGACTTCATTCTAGAGATCAATGCTTTATTATATTGGATTACAAGTAATCATTTTACATGTTTGGTTACCTAATAATACATGGTGTTATATAAATAAACTAATTCTATTATTTATAGGTATAGTGTGTAAAAAGAAATCATAATTATTGATGCTCAAGATTAGCATGAACCCTTCATAAGAATGGCACACAATCAAGAAATAGTCCAAATAATTGTTGATGCTCAGTTTTAATTTGTGCTATATTGATGTTGGGATAAGTAAGTGACAAAAAATTTAATTTGATACAATACATAGTTTCTAGATAATTTGTATATCGTTAACCCGATTTGTGCATATACAATAGTCTTGTGATATATTATAAGTTGATATGTGTGATCATAGGAGTTCTAGATTGGAAATTCATACATCAACAAAAATAGCTAATTTTAGGGCTATACATGTTTGTAATATATTTTACGTGATGTTGTTTGGGGCTTACATGAGATGTGTAGATATGCCTCTTTATGGTTAGATCAATCATACTTTGGAGAGATTGCCCTTACTTTGGGTTTTTGCAAGGATGGGTTTTTTTTAGATGGAGTTAGGTAAATTTTGTCTCAGTGATGGCAAAATGTAGGTCGAGTTGTTCCTTAGGTCAAACCTACTGTTACAACCCCAAATTTTGGGTTCATTTGTTGAGAAATTTAATTTCTCATAATAGAGATAAATGAACAAATAATGGATGAATGCATGGACTTCATTTACAATAGCCTTGTTGTTTGATTTGTGGGCTTTGTTGGCTATTGGGCCCAATAACAAGGATATTCAATTAATTAATGAATAACTGAGAATTTGAGATAAGAAAGGTGTGGAAACCTCTAGAAGGCAAATCCAAAGAGGATTTCGTGCCTCTTAGATTCCTTGGGTTCCAAGGAGTCCAAAGTTGTAAAGAAAAGGCAATAAGAAAAGAAAATAACAATTAAGTGTTTCCTTGTTAAATAAGGGAATTGAAAACATATGTGAAATATGGAAAATATGTGAAAAGAGGAATGAATGGGTAATCCTTAGAGGAATTTCGTGTCCCAAGGATTCCTAATATTAAAAGGAATACCTATGAGGAAAATAAAAGAGAAATAAAGAGAAACCCTCAAAAATAAATATTTTAATAAGAAATACATAAGATAATGTGGAATAATGCATGTTGATGCATTTAATGATAATGAGTGTTCCTTAAATAAAGAATTTCGAATTCTTTGAGTTTTATTGGGATTCAAGAAGTCCCAATCAAGGAAGAGGAAAGAGAAAATAGCAATAAAAGAAAATAAGAATATAATGAGAGTACATTATTAATGAATCCCATGTTATTATTAAAAGAAGAGATATTTTCTATTAAAAAGAAAAACTAATTTTTTTGTGCCAATACGTAAAAGGCAAGTACAAGAAGATAAAGGAGGAATTTCGAATTCCTAACATTTAAAGAAAAGAGGATATCTAAAGGATAAGGAAAATAGGAGAGAGAGAGAGTCTTGTTTCCTTATAAATGAATTAGATTCCCAATAGAATATAACCTTGTTTTCTTCATGACCAAGCAAGTTAGGGTGTGCATATCCTCCCTATATAGGGGGTCGAATCCTTGCCCAAGTCCAGAGGGATCACAAGTGGCTATCTCTCTCCCATCTTCTTCTTCACGTTTCTTTACATCTAAAACCCTAGTCAAGGGTGTAGGCCTATCCCGAGGACACCAAGGAGCGGTTCCGAGGTCTAGATGGAAGCAGGGCGCTCCCACGACTACCCGAGATCGATTGGTTGCAAACCCAGTGTCCTCATCTTCGTGCTACTCCAGCCATGGGTCTGCATGGGCGCTGCAATTACAGCAGCAACCATGGACTGGTTCTGCTTATAAACGGCCATGATGGATGCGATCTAGGGGCGCCATGCATGCGCCCAGGGTTCTGTGTGGAAGGGCGGCCATCTCCGGCCACCCACAGACCTGGAGTGGAGGGTTGGAAACCCCGCAATCCAACCTGGACGGCTGCAAGGTCAGCCACAATGGCAGACCTGGATAGGGCGGGTTAGTAACTTTGGCCGCGAACTTTGGACATACAGGGAAGCACCCTGGAGCGCCGAAGGAAGAGGGACCTTTTCCTGTGGTCTTCGAGGTCCACGAGAGGGTGGAGGAGGGCCGCGAACTGCAGCTAGGGCGGCTGTGGCGGCGGGTCTCGAGCTTGAAGATGAAGGGAGGACGTTGGACGTTTCTACCCCCGAGAGCTAAAGAGGCTAGTCGACTTAACCAAGGGCAATAGTGTCCTTTCGAAATGTTTTCAAAACAGCAAGGCAACGTTACATGGAGACGAGCGACGTGGCGCGCTCCCATTGGCCCAAAGTAAGTCAAATTTGCTAAATTCATAACTAATTAACGGTAGCTCGAATAGATACGCTTTATACATGAAACTTGCTCAGAAAATCGAGAGGAATCCAAATAAAATATGATTGAACCCTGATTCCTTATGCAATTCGAAAAGTAATGGAAGGTATCAACTTTAATGTATTAATGTTTAAAGAACCCTATTTTGATATGATTAAAGCGAATAGTAGGGTTTAATAGATGATTAAAGTTGATCTTAACCTGTTAATGATGAAAAGGCACATTAGGAATAAAAAGGATAAGCTTTGCACGTAAATCGCTTATTTTAGAGTTTCATATGCATGAATATGCTTTAATGGGCCTTGAAACCCTAATGTTGACTAATTTGACTATTAATGGCTTTAATTGATTAATTTCATGATTAAAGATGGAATATTCTGAATCTAAGACTATTTCGAGCATTAAAGTTCCTAGTTTGTGGATAAATACCCTAAATGAAGTAATTAGGGTTTTCTCATGAATCAAGGTAGAATTGGTGATTAATAACGTTCATATGAGTAATAGAGTATAATGCATTACACATTGATGATAAATAAGCATAATGATCCTGTCATGGATTAAAAGGATAAAAATGATAGTTTTAATGTAAGATAAGTTTAATGGGTTTAATTAATGGACAATGATGCCTTTAATTCGAAAATAAGGTTAAATGTTGTAAAGGGATAACCTTAATATCTTTTGTGAATAATTAGGGTTTAAAATAGTAAAAGATGAAAGGAAACCCTAATTGCAATAGAAACCCTAAAAATGAAATAGTAACCCTAGGGCTCGAATAGGTCTATTAGACTTGGATACCATGATCCATGATAGAAGATATTGGATGTTTGTTTCAGGATCTTATTGAATGCTTGCTTGCCTTGTTGATTGGACTATTCTTTTTCAAGTCTGCTTAACAGGTATGTGGTTACGCTTATGAATAACCGCATTAGTTTTCCGCATATTTGTCGGATGGTTAATCGCATTGATTGCAATTAAATTGGTTGGATGATTCATATTTGCAAATTATAAAGTCACTATGATTATCACATTAATAATGGAAGTGTGGATTCTCGCACCTACATGCCACCCTGATGGATGATACCAAAGGTCAGGCCCAGATGGGTAGACCAATGGACACCTTGAGTGGTGACCCCAGGCACCAAGAAGGTGGCCTATGATATTGCATGACTAGTGGGCACCATGAGAGGTGACCCATAGGCACCAAGCTCGGGATTGAGAAGGTGGCCTGAAGTCATTGGCAAAGGGCACCCTAAGGTGGGTATGCCAGGGTTAGGGCAAAAGCAGTGGAGAATGTCATACTGAAAAGTGTAAATTGGCTTGTTAAATAATTTGATGGTGATTATTAGATTGTTAGCTATATGTGCAAACTTTTGGTTGTCCCCACATACCAGTATATTTTGATATACTGACCGACGTTTTGTTTGTCGGCGTTTTAGGTACAAATGAAAAGAACAAACAGTAAAGTGGCATATGTGGAATAAAATGAGAAGTAACGTACACAGGAGGATTAGTTAGAGTAACCTCTTCATGGATAGAAGTTTATAAATCCCAGATTTCAAAAGGTAAATAAAGTTTTATTTTATACCAGTTTTTAGTTAGTCGGTAAAGTTTATTAATTGTTATTGATTATTTGTCGAACCTTTGATCCTGTATAATGGATAACGGCACCGACCCTCCGGGTCTCCCTTAATTGGGGGTTACCGGGAGGCGGGGTCGTTACAATTGGTATCAGAGCATAGGTTCCTCATCTAATCTTTAATAATTATTAAATTTTACAAATTCTGTGGAACCCAAGGGAGTTATTAGATGATTATCCGAAAGACAGAGGTGTCTAGAAAAGGATCATGACCGGGGGCTGGCAATATTTTCCTCCGCACCACTAGTCGGAATACGAGGACTCCCGGATCCGTGTGACTGCCTGGCCAAAGTCTTAGGGTATGAATCGAAATAAGATACCTTTTAGGATTCTCTCATCTCGTTCATCCTTTCTCAACTCAAATTCTATTAAGGACCTTAAGGATTAGGGTTTTCTCTCTTTTCCTCACCCTCTTGAGGTATGGGTAAGGTTGATAAGGATTAAGGAATCCTCCATCAAATTAATAAAAAGCATGTAAATAAGATGTCATGGACATAAGCTTAATAGAATAAGCGTAAAGGAATAGATACATGCTTAGGTCGTATGACATGAGTTGTCATTGCCCTCAGGAGAGACTTGAGGATAGACCTCCTTGACAGGAGGATGAGTAGAGACCTCCATCAAAGGTAGAAACCTAGCACATCCTTTAAGGATGATGGTAACCCTAAACCTAAGTGAAGGGTAGAGATAGAGATGACATGATGAGTTAGACCGAGTGTGTGGTTGGACATGCCTTGGGATCGTCATATGGGCCATGAGAGGTTAGATAACCTAGTACCTTTGGCGGCCCAACCCTGGAGAGGGTCGCGCATGTTTGAGCGAAGGGTAACTCCTTCATGGATGAGGTTAGAGAAGAACCTATAGGACTGTTACCAGTAGGATATAACTTGTACCCAGAGTGCGATGGCTTATGAGATAAGCATAAGGGGGTTATGGATAACCTTGAGTAAACATAAGTTTGAGTATAGGCTTCATTCAAGTAAGGGCATGCTTAGGAGTTTGATCCTTCATAAAGACAGGACCTCTTATAGAGAGGTTGGTTGTAGGATTATCTCTAGAGAGAGGGAGCAGACCTTGGCCAAGAAAGTTGGAAGCCTAAAACCCCGAAACTCGAGAAACTGTGGGAGTCGAGAAGGATGCGACCTAAGTGGAGGATAATAGTTGCCTCATGCATGATCCCTGGAGGTTGATGATGTCTTGGTTAGCTTGAGAGTAACCAAACCCTAGAGGGAGGATGGTGCTTCTGGTACCTAAGGTATAAGTGATTACCTACTAGATGTGATAGAGAGTGCTTTAGACCCTGAGGAGGTTAAGGCACCAGTTGTGAGGCTTTATACCTAGTAGTGGTCCAGGAAGAGGAATCAACTCTGAAGTGTTGCTTGAGTAGAAAGATCATGGGAGTACATGACATATCTTAGACATGCTGGATTCCTGGTTAAGAGAATGAGCATGCAGTTGGACACCCGGAGGTGAACCTAGGGTTCCTAGGCCTAAGAAGGGAAGCGGTGTACCCAATGCTCATGTTGAGATTTGAGTCTCTATAGTTTTGAGCATGGTACTCTTAATGTGTAGAGGTAAAGGAAAACCCCTTCAGGTAAGGGTATGTTTGATGAACCCCTCACGAATAAGTTAATCTGATGATGAGGAAAGAAAATGAGTGTGACTTAGCATGGTTTCGTAGGTACGCTTGTGCCTTAGTGGTGGTTGGTTTAAGCATGCTCATATGGATGAAAACCTTAAGGATGGTTGTGACCTTGCGGTCACGGGTTGTAGTTTCCTCCCATCCTGGGAGAGGACCCTTTGGTAGGGTGTGTACCAGTTCTGTCGGTTTTGAGGTGACCTGAAGAGGTCTCATAGGATCTTGAGAGGCTAAGTGAAGAGTACATGGTATGAAAATGAACCTATAGGCCCATAGATAACCATCTCTAAGTGCATGGACGTGTTACCATGGGAGTAACTGGTATGGGGCCTGACCAAGGTAGGCAGGTTGCCATGACCCCTGTGAAGGGATGAAAGTCAGTCAGGAATGCAGAAAGAGATGATGAAGGCTTGGGTAAGGTTCTAAGTCAGACCTGTACTATAAGAGAATCCCAAGTCTATCCTAGGGTCAGGTAGGGATAAGACCGATGAAAGACGGAGTTGCCTAATTCCCTAGTTGCACATGACCTTAGGGTCGGGAGGTAACAGCTATCATTGTCTGAGGGCCATGGGTTAGGAGATTGATCACCTTCATTAACTCATGTGACCCAAAGGGCAAGTGAGTAGGGCACTCTCTGGTGCATATGGGAAGAGGGATGACCCCAAAAATGCCGGTACCCTATAGACCTAAAGGATATGACCAAGGATTGTGTGTAAACCCAAGTAGGTTCGAGGCCAATTTTCCATGAAAGTAACTTTGATATAATGATGATTGCGATATAGAGACATGAGTTGCAAGTTTCAACAGAGACTTGAAGGTGTACTGGCGAGGTGGGTTGTACCATCCCTACTCTTGGAATAGGAAGAACTCTGTATTTGGACGGCCGCCAAATGCTTATTTCTTCTTGTTATGAGAGTGAGAGATAGGACAGTATGCATGCCATACACCAAGGACAAGGATGTTGTTAGTTGGAACGTTGCTATAAGGAATAATGATAGAGAGGTGGAAGGAATGATACATGGATGGTTCACAAACACTAAGAGAGGTAGTGTAGCCAGCTTTTGAGGATACTTTATCAAGAGCTATGAGGAATTTGCAGATTAACCAAGGTCGAGTTCGATCACAGTGAGTATGAGTTTCTTGATGAAGACAAACTTAGAGTTTGAGATGAGATGATAAGTAGAATACATGGAAGAGTACGTCTTCAACGTTAATTAATACCGAAAGATGTGAAGTGGTAATGGATGCTCTGGTGGAGATAGAGCTACCCGGTTTGGTTAGAAAGGAGTTGTTAGGCTAACCCTACGTTTGGAAAGAAGATGTGTTTTGGTTAACAAGTTAATGATTGTTTGGCTAGTCAGTCTAGTCCTTGATGTAGTGAAAGGATGGTGTTAGGACCTCAAATTCACTTCATTGGAAAAGAAAGTGATGAAACCCTGATTACAGTGGTTTAGGGTTTCTGAGGCATCAAGCTTGAGAATCATAACAATACATGAGGACATGATATACCTTGGTACTACAAAGATAGTAAGTGATGGTAGCAATTTGAATGCATAAAACAAAGTTGCATGCAGCATGTGGCCATGCAAGCTGGGAAGTGAAGGACGAACACCATTAACCCATTGCATGGATATATCGTATAAAGAGTTCCCCAGAGGGAATGGGAGTACATCACTATGGATGTTGTGAGTCTCTCTTAGACCAAGAAGGTCAAGATAAAATATGGGTTATGGAAGATCGCCTTACCTAGATGACATAAGAAAGGAAGAGTTCTGTCAAGGGACAGATCTGGTCGAACTGCATAGAGAAAGAAATGGTTCAACAACACCATGATGTGAGTTCAAAGAGTTCTTGAACATGATGAGAAGGTTTACTTCCATGCGGAAGAAGTAGGTACATGAAGAACTCGTTTTAGTATCGTTTATCACCCCATACTAATGGACAGTATGATCCGGACTAGTGGGTCTGATGAGAGCATGTGTGCTCATTTAGGGTGATACATAGAGACAGTCCCTAAGATGTGATGTTAACCACCATGGCCTTTATCGGGATGCAAGATGTTCCATAAGGAGGTAGTGTCGGTCACCACTTCATTATGAAGATGTTGGTGAAGGAGGCCTCGCGAAGGTCATAAAAGAACCCCAGGTGTGTGCAGATGACGTCGCTTTGATCGTGCAATGGCTGAGAGAAAGCCCAGTGGTGACATGAGTCACGAGCGGATACAAAGCAGACTGACATGCAGTTCACTGTGGAGGAATAATGTGAAAATCCGACCCCTCTAAGCTACAGCTAATAAAGCTGAGTCCCCGATAAATGGGTCCATTTGAGATGGATTGGTGGAGATGGTTGTGTTTAGCTTTTCCCCACAGGATAACATGATGTGTAATGTGTTCCATGAGTCCGATCTAGAGCACTATGTGAGGTACCCAAGCCATGTGTTGAGCCTTGAACCTATTCAGCTTTTGAGAGGCTGAAATATCCTGAGTCACCTATGAGGGTACGATATACCAAGGTAAGAAAGAACTCAGATGGAAGCATATGAGATAATGAAGGTTCTTGGGAAACACCATGGAAAGGGTGAAACCACATGGGAGCCATGATGGACATATGAAAGGCTTATCCTGTTTGTTTGCTTGCTTGATGGAATTTTGAGGGCAAAATTCTCATAAGAGGGGAAGGATGTTACAACCCCAAATTTTGGGTTCATTTGTTGAGAAATTTAATTTCTCATAATAGAGATAAATGAACAAATAATGGATGAATGCATGGACTTCATTTACAATAGCCTTGTTGTTTGATTTGTGGGCTTTGTTGGCTATTGGGCCCAATAACAAGGATATTCAATTAATTAATGAATAACTGAGAATTTGAGATAAGAAAGGTGTGGAAACCTCTAGAAGGCAAATCCAAAGAGGATTTTGTGCCTCTTAGATTCCTTGGGTTCCAAGGAGTCCAAAGTTGTAAAGAAAAGGCAATAAGAAAAGAAAATAACAATTAAGTGTTTCCTTGTTAAATAAGGGAATTGAAAACATATGTGAAATATGGAAAATATGTGAAAAGAGGAATGAATGGGTAATCCTTAGAGGAATTTCGTGTCCCAAGGATTCCTAATATTAAAAGGAATACCTATGAGGAAAATAAAAGAGAAATAAAGAGAAATCCTCAAAAATAAATATTTTAATAAGAAATACATAAGATAATGTGGAATAATGCATGTTGATGCATTTAATGATAATGAGTGTTCCTTAAATAAAGAATTTCGAATTCTTTGAGTTTTATTGGGATTCAAGAAGTCCCAATCAAGGAAGAGGAAAGAGAAAATAGCAATAAAAGAAAATAAGAATATAATGAGAGTACATTATTAATGAATCCCATGTTATTATTAAAAGAAGAGATATTTTCTATTAAAAAGAAAAACTAATTTTTTTTGTGCCAATACGTAAAAGGCAAGTACAAGAAGATAAAGGAGGAATTTCGAATTCCTAACATTTAAAGAAAAGAGGATATCTAAAGGATAAGGAAAATAGGAGAGAGAGAGAGAGAGTCTTGTTTCCTTATAAATGAATTAGATTCCCAATAGAATATAACCTTGTTTTCTTCATGACCAAGCAAGTTAGGGTGTGGATATCCTCCCTATATAGGGGGTCGAATCCTTGCCCAAGTCCAGAGGGATCACAAGTGGCTATCTCTCTCCCATCTTCTTCTTCACGTTTCTTTACATCTAAAACCCTAGTCAAGGGTGTAGGCCTATCCCGAGGACACCAAGGAGCGGTTCCGAGGTCTAGATGGAAGCAGGGCGCTCCCACGACTACCCGAGATCGATTGGTTGCAAACCCAGTGTCCTCATCTTCGTGCTACTCCAGCCATGGGTCTGCATGGGCGCTGCAATTACAGCAGCAACCATGGACTGGTTCTGCTTATAAACGGCCATGATGGATGCGATCTAGGGGCGCCATGCATGCGCCCAGGGTTTTGTGTGGAAGGGCGGCCATCTCCGGCCACCCACAGACCTGGAGTGGAGGGTTGGAAACCCCGCAATCCAACCTGGACGGCTGCAAGGTCAGCCACAATGGCAGACCTGGATAGGGCGGGTTAGTAACTTTGGCCGCGAACTTTGGACATACAGGGAAGCACCCTGGAGCGCCGAAGGAAGAGGGACCTTTTCCTGTGGTCTTCGAGGTCCACGAGAGGGTGGAGGAGGGCCGCGAACTGCAGCTAGGGCGGCTGTGGCGGCGGGTCTCGAGCTTGAAGATGAAGGGAGGACGTTGGACGTTTCTACCCCCGAGAGCTAAAGAGGCTAGTCGACTTAACCAAGGGCAATAGTGTCCTTTCGAAATGTTTTCAAAACAGCAAGGCAACGTTACATGGAGACGAGCGACGTGGCGCGCTCCCATTGGCCCAAAGTAAGTCAAATTTGCTAAATTCATAACTAATTAACGGTAGCTCGGATAGATACGCTTTATACATGAAACTTGCTCAGAAAATCGAGAGGAATCCAAATAAAATATGATTGAACCCTGATTCCTTATGCAATTCGAAAAGTAATGGAAGGTATCAACTTTAATGTATTAATGTTTAAAGAACCCTATTTTGATATGATTAAAGCGAATAGTAGGGTTTAATAGATGATTAAAGTTGATCTTAACCTGTTAATGATGAAAAGGCACATTAGGAATAAAAAGGATAAGCTTTGCACGTAAATCGCTTATTTTAGAGTTTCATATGCATGAATATGCTTTAATGGGCCTTGAAACCCTAATGTTGACTAATTTGACTATTAATGGCTTTAATTGATTAATTTCATGATTAAAGATGGAATATTCTGAATCTAAGACTATTTCGAGCATTAAAGTTCCTAGTTTGTGGATAAATACCCTAAATGAAGTAATTAGGGTTTTCTCATGAATCAAGGTAGAATTGGTGATTAATAACGTTCATATGAGTAATAGAGTATAATGAATTACACATTGATGATAAATAAGCATAATGATCCTGTCATGGATTAAAAGGATAAAAATGATAGTTTTAATGTAAGATAAGTTTAATGGGTTTAATTAATGGACAATGATGCCTTTAATTCGAAAATAAGGTTAAATGTTGTAAAGGGATAACCTTAATATCTTTTGTGAATAATTAGGGTTTAAAATAGTAAAAGATGAAAGGAAACCCTAATTGCAATAGAAACCCTAAAAATGAAATAGTAACCCTAGGGCTCGAATAGGTCTATTAGACTTGGATACCATGATCCATGATAGAAGATATTGGATGTTTGTTTCAGGATCTTATTGAATGCTTGCTTGCCTTGTTGATTGGACTATTCTTTTTCAAGTCTGCTTAATAGGTATGTGGTTACGCTTATGAATAACCGCATTAGTTTTCCGCATATTTGTCGGATGGTTAATCGCATTGATTGCAATTAAATTGGTTGGATGATTCATATTTGCAAATTATAAAGTCACTATGATTATCACATTAATAATGGAAGTGTGGATTCTCGCACCTACATGCCACCCTGATGGATGATACCAAAGGTCAGGCCCAGATGGGTAGACCAATGGACACCTTGAGTGGTGACCCCAGGCACCAAGAAGGTGGCCTATGATATTGCATGACTAGTGGGCACCATGAGAGGTGACCCATAGGCACCAAGCTCGGGATTGAGAAGGTGGCCTGAAGTCATTGGCAAAGGGCACCCTAAGGTGGGTATGCCAGGGTTAGGGCAAAAGCAGTGGAGAATGTCATACTGAAAAGTGTAAATTGGCTTGTTAAATAATTTGATGGTGATTATTAGATTGTTAGCTATATGTGCAAACTTTTGGTTGTCCCCACATACCAGTATATTTTGATATACTGACCGACGTTTTGTTTGTCGGCGTTTTAGGTACAAATGAAAAGAACAAACAGTAAAGTGGCATATGTGGAATAAAATGAGAAGTAACGTACACAGGAGGATTAGTTAGAGTAACCTCTTCATGGATAGAAGTTTATAAATCCCAGATTTCAAAAGGTAAATAAAGTTTTATTTTATACCAGTTTTTAGTTAGTCGGTAAAGTTTATTAATTGTTATTGATTATTTGTCGAACCTTTGATCCTGTATAATGGATAACGGCACCGACCCTCCGGGTCTCCCTTAATTGGGGGTTACCGGGAGGCGGGGTCGTTACAATTGGTATCAGAGCATAGGTTCCTCATCTAATCTTTAATAATTATTAAATTTTACAAATTCTGTGGAACCCAAGGGAGTTATTAGATGATTATCCGAAAGACAGAGGTGTCTAGAAAAGGATCATGACCGGGGGCTGGCAATATTTTCCTCCGCACCACTAGTCGGAATACGAGGACTCCCGGATCCGTGTGACTGCCTGGCCAAAGTCTTAGGGTATGAATCGAAATAAGATACCTTTTAGGATTCTCTCATCTCGTTCATCCTTTCTCAACTCAAATTCTATTAAGGACCTTAAGGATTAGGGTTTTCTCTCTTTTCCTCACCCTCTTGAGGTATGGGTAAGGTTGATAAGGATTAAGGAATCCTCCATCAAATTAATAAAAAGCATGTAAATAAGATGTCATGGACATAAGCTTAATAGAATAAGCGTAAAGGAATAGATACATGCTTAGGTCGTATGACATGAGTTGTCATTGCCCTCAGGAGAGACTTGAGGATAGACCTCCTTGACAGGAGGATGAGTAGAGACCTCCATCAAAGGTAGAAACCTAGCACATCCTTTAAGGATGATGGTAACCCTAAACCTAAGTGAAGGGTAGAGATAGAGATGACATGATGAGTTAGACCGAGTGTGTGGTTGGACATGCCTTGGGATCGTCATATGGGCCATGAGAGGTTAGATAACCTAGTACCTTTGGCGGCCCAACCCTGGAGAGGGTCGCGCATGTTTGAGCGAAGGGTAACTCCTTCATGGATGAGGTTAGAGAAGAACCTATAGGACTGTTACCAGTAGGATATAACTTGTACCCAGAGTGCGATGGCTTATGAGATAAGCATAAGGGGGTTATGGATAACCTTGAGTAAACATAAGTTTGAGTATAGGCTTCATTCAAGTAAGGGCATGCTTAGGAGTTTGATCCTTCATAAAGACAGGACCTCTTATAGAGAGGTTGGTTGTAGGATTAGCTCTAGAGAGAGGGAGCAGACCTTGGCCAAGAAAGTTGGAAGCCTAAAACCCCGAAACTCGAGAAACTGTGGGAGTCGAGAAGGATGCGACCTAAGTGGAGGATAATAGTTGCCTCATGCATGATCCCTGGAGGTTGATGATGTCTTGGTTAGCTTGAGAGTAACCAAACCCTAGAGGGAGGATGGTGCTTCTGGTACCTAAGGTATAAGTGATTACCTACTAGATGTGATAGAGAGTGCTTTAGACCCTGAGGAGGTTAAGGCACCAGTTGTGAGGCTTTATACCTAGTAGTGGTCCAGGAAGAGGAATCAACTCTGAAGTGTTGCTTGAGTAGAAAGATCATGGGAGTACATGACATATCTTAGACATGCTGGATTCCTGGTTAAGAGAATGAGCATGCAGTTGGACACCCGGAGGTGAACCTAGGGTTCCTAGGCCTAAGAAGGGAAGCGGTGTACCCAATGCTCATGTTGAGATTTGAGTCTCTATAGTTTTGAGCATGGTACTCTTAATGTGTAGAGGTAAAGGAAAACCCCTTCAGGTAAGGGTATGTTTGATGAACCCCTCACGAATAAGTTAATCTGATGATGAGGAAAGAAAATGAGTGTGACTTAGCATGGTTTCGTAGGTACGCTTGTGCCTTAGTGGTGGTTGGTTTAAGCATGCTCATATGGATGAAAACCTTAAGGATGGTTGTGACCTTGCGGTCACGGGTTGTAGTTTCCTCCCATCCTGGGAGAGGACCCTTTGGTAGGGTGTGTACCAGTTCTGTCGGTTTTGAGGTGACCTGAAGAGGTCTCATAGGATCTTGAGAGGCTAAGTGAAGAGTACATGGTATGAAAATGAACCTATAGGCCCATAGATAACCATCTCTAAGTGCATGGACGTGTTACCATGGGAGTAACTGGTATGGGGCCTGACCAAGGTAGGCAGGTTGCCATGACCCCTGTGAAGGGATGAAAGTCAGTCAGGAATGCAGAAAGAGATGATGAAGGCTTGGGTAAGGTTCTAAGTCAGACCTGTACTATAAGAGAATCCCAAGTCTATCCTAGGGTCAGGTAGGGATAAGACCGATGAAAGACGGAGTTGCCTAATTCCCTAGTTGCACATGACCTTAGGGTCGGGAGGTAACAGCTATCATTGTCTGAGGGCCATGGGTTAGGAGATTGATCACCTTCATTAACTCATGTGACCCAAAGGGCAAGTGAGTAGGGCACTCTCTGGTGCATATGGGAAGAGGGATGACCCCAAAAATGCCGGTACCCTATAGACCTAAAGGATATGACCAAGGATTGTGTGTAAACCCAAGTAGGTTCGAGGCCAATTTTCCATGAAAGTAACTTTGATATAATGATGATTGCGATATAGAGACATGAGTTGCAAGTTTCAACAGAGACTTGAAGGTGTACTGGCGAGGTGGGTTGTACCATCCCTACTCTTGGAATAGGAAGAACTCTGTATTTGGACGGCCGCCAAATGCTTATTTCTTCTTGTTATGAGAGTGAGAGATAGGACAGTATGCATGCCATACACCAAGGACAAGGATGTTGTTAGTTGGAACGTTGCTATAAGGAATAATGATAGAGAGGTGGAAGGAATGATACATGGATGGTTCACAAACACTAAGAGAGGTAGTGTAGCCAGCTTTTGAGGATACTTTATCAAGAGCTATGAGGAATTTGCAGATTAACCAAGGTCGAGTTCGATCACAGTGAGTATGAGTTTCTTGATGAAGACAAACTTAGAGTTTGAGATGAGATGATAAGTAGAATACATTTGAGCTTAGTTGGTAAACTAGGGTTTACCTAGACAATTGCAAAGATTAGTTAGAATAATCATTCTTGAAACCTAATTAATGACGATAACACAATTAGGATGTTTTAACTATGATAAGAAGTCTAAATGTTCTTTTGTCTTGAGAATTAGGGTTTGAGAAACATAAACCCTAATCGGCCCAAAAATAGGGTTTGATGATGCATGAATACAGAATTTGATAAGTAGAATGTCTCACTAAATGATTTTTAGTATTTTATGTGTAACTCTGATTTACTTCAAATTTGGATATGATTTAGATATATAAAATGTGAATAACATTGCAAAATATCAGAATTTTTGAAGAATGCTCTGATCTGTTTGTGATCGGTCGAGTTTCAAATTTCCGCTTCCTCATCATTCTTATCATGCATTTCCAGTTCCCATGAACTTATCATACTAAAATGTACATGCTACACTGTTTAAAAGTCATATCAACTGATACTGGAGCAAATAAGCATTTAAAATGAGTTAAATAATGATTTCTAGATGAACTGCCACTCACCACTTGAAACTCGGCCGATCACTATGGAACTCGGCCGATCAGGACCAAACTCGGCCGACCAACCTCGGCCGACCAACTCACCGCTTGAAAAACCTACAAAGAAACTCGGCCGACAAAAACGCTGTTCGCTTATCTTAATTGAGAAACTCGGCCGATCAGAAAACGCTGTACAAAAGCCCTAAATAAGAACTCGGCCGACCGAATAGAAACTCGGCCGAACCGCGCACAGGCAGAACACCAAAAACGGCCTGCAAAAGTCGATTTCTCTCGAATCGACGGGCAAACTTCGAACAAACACCACCAAACGATCACAAACGACGCATACAACTAAACCGTACCTGAAAGGAACAAAGGAACAAGCTAGGGCTGCTCCGTGCACCCCAATCTCTTGGTTGTTTTTCTTGAAAACGCAGCTCCAGCTGCAAACCCAGTCCGAATCGATGAAGATGAAGATCTACTGAGGGAAAGAATGATCTGCAACAGCTGATCGGAGCAAAACGAAGCTCCAGTGCTTCTCCCTCCTCAGCTCCCTCTCTCTCTCTCTCACTCTCACGCAAGGAAGAGAACGCAGGAGCGTTCTCTCATTTCTGTGAAATGAAACGAGAAAGGAAGAGAGGTAGGATAAGGGAGAAAACTTAGGGGCCTAATCGCAAAGTTCAAAAACTACAAACGGGTCCCTATAAGCCCAAAAACATGTAACTTTTGACTCGAAAGTCGGATTCGAACGGTTTCTCTGGCAACGCTTCAAGCGTAAGATACTACACGCTTTAGAAGCTAGAAAACACGCTAAGCACATATCATAACCATTTTAAACCTTATTAACCAAAAACAGGCTTATAACTCAACACATCAGCTAAACACATGCTTAACAGCGTACTTACGGGATAAGCTCGACGCGGGTCGTAACAATCTCCCTCCCTTATAAGAATTTCGTCTCGAAATTCCTAGAAGAGAAAAGGAAACTTGCTACGCATCTCAGACTCTAGCTCCCACGTAGCTTCCTCAAGATTATGGTCTCTCCACAAAACCTTCACTAAAGGTATCTCCCTATTCTTAAGCTTTTTGATCCGGTGATCAACTATCTGTACTGGTCCTTCTACATAGGACACATCCGTTCTAAGCTGCGCCGGTTCTGAATCTAGAATCTTTTCTGTACCGGGATGACACTTTTTCAGCATAGACACGTGGAAGATATCATGAAGATTTGCCAACTCAGACGGCAAATCCAACCTGTAAGCTACAGGTCCTATCCTCTCAACAATAGGATATGGACCCATATACCTAGGGGTCAACTTACCCCTCTTGCCAAACCTCAGCACTCTCTTCCACGGTGAAACCTTCCACAAGCATTACATATTCACATCTCCTGTCTCTGAGGACACGTCACAGAAGTAGACGATCCAGAAGACTGTCCACTAACGGCACTGCTCCATCTTCCTGAATTGTATCCTCCTCTGCCTCTAGAAATAGTGACATCTTCAGATCTCTGTCTGCCAAAACAACCAAAGCCACGCCCAAGTTTAGAAAAGAAGCCTCTACCTCCACCTCTGTATCCACTACTGGACTGCCCTCTACTGAACTCCGCAGATCTCTTCTTAGACTCGGGCACCTTGTCAGCATTCACAGATTCTTCAACATGTCTAGTAGCCTCGACAAACTCACCAAAGTTCTCTCTGTTCCTCCTACTAGTAGCAGAAACTGTATGCCGAATCTCTGGCCTTAGTCCTTCCTGAAACCTTCTACATCTCTCTATGTTATCGGGAATAAGCTGTGGACAGAAATTTGCTAACCGTGTGAAAAGTGCTTCATATTCTGTAACTGTCATATTCCCCTGCTTGATATTCTGCAACTGCCTGATTTTCTCATTGAGAAAGGTGGGTGGATAGAATTTGAGATGAAACTCCTCAGAGAAATCCTACCAGGAAAGCTCTGTACCTCTCCTCTTTTCTTCCACACCACGCCACCACAACTCTGCATCACCTGTTAAAAGATAGACCGCATGATTAATCTTCTTGTCCTCTGGAAGCTCCATCAGTCGAAAGACCTTCTCTATCTGTCTAAACCATTCATCAGCTTCGGCGGGATCTGTGGTGCCACTGAACTCTGTGCCACCAAGCTTCTTCACGAGCTCATAAGATCGCATCAGATCTTTACTACTGGTAGAAGAAGAATCTCGCCTATCAGCCTTGTACCTTTCTTTGGTCTCCAGGAACATTCTGTACATCCTGGATGCTTCATCCACGTGGTCACCACCACCTGGACCCAAGTATCGAGGATCAGGGCCAACATGGCTCTCAGCCTGATCATCACGATCAAAGCCTCTTCCTGCCATCTGCAATGATATAATAGAATATTTCCTATTAGAAAACTACAGATAGAAGAAAGACACTTAAACCTTAATCCTATTGGTATCTGATTCATATCAGATACGTATACAACACTTCCTAGTAAAGATGATTTTATATTTATATCAAATAATGTAATTAGGGTTCGACCTAATTGAGATATCGCTAGAGTTTCAATCTTATTGAAAAGGACTAGTAATCCTATAAGTGGTTAGGATGTACCTCGTGGGTTATCTTAATTGAATCTTATTCTGGATACATGATATCGCAGTGATGATATGGAAAACCTAAATTTAGTTAAATTTCCATGGTTTCATGTCTATATTGATTGCATACGATTTGTTGGAAACAATCTTTATTTAGTGAATGCTTATATCGTATGAGATCATGATAAGAGCCATGTGACAAATGAATGAGGCAAATGAAACCCTAAGAGTAGGGTGTTGGCATGTGATGAATGAATAAGGCAAATGAAACCCTAAGGATAGGGTGTTCAATGAATCATGTTATGGTAATATGGAAGGTCTCGAGATGAGATGTGGTGATGCTTAATTATTGAATTGTATGTTTCTAGTGCATTTAACTTTATATGCTTATTCTCTCTGAGATGATATCTACATACTGCAGGGCTCCTTATTTTCAATACATATCTCATAAATTGCAGGTGATGAGTTATGACATGCCCTAGAAAGGGATGTTATTGAGATATGATATATGTTGAATACATGAGATATGATGTTGCTTATGATATGATATGGCAGGCCGTGTGAGCCTTGTAAGAAATGTTAAATGAGTCATGATTTTCTGTTTAAAATGCACCTATAATGTTAGTGTTAGACTTAGGTGCCCTGAACACCGTAGAACCCCTAAGAGGTGTCTGCAACTTAGGGGTAAAACTCGTGTTGCAACATTATCCATGCGATGTCATGGAGACACGAGGATAGAGAGGCAGTGTCCAACAACAACGCGTGCTTGTGTCACGGTGGCACTGGAGGAAAGTGGGGGTTATTGCAACATTATCCGTGCTTGTGTCATGGAGATAACCCCGTGAGACTCCCCGCCTGTGTACTCAGGTTAGAGGAGGAGTCTAGAGTACTAGAATACTGCAGAGAGGCCCCTGAGTGCTGAGGACCTGCGGTGAGGCCCTTGAGCGCCTGAGAGTACAGTGAGGCCCTTGAGTGCCTGAGAGTCCTGTAGCAGAACAGGGCTGGTAGTCAGACTTAGCATTTCCCGGGTGTGTCGCTAAGTCTTGTACGGTGTGGTCGTAGTGCACTGCGAGTCTCTTATGTAGAGTACACTGCATAAGATCAGGGCATAAGCTAAAATATGATCATATAGGTTCACAGAGTCCTTTATTAATGAAAGAGTTAAGGAAGACTAGAGCATAGTCTTCTAGTAGTTATTCTTTGGATGCAATATTTACATTCTTTGTTATTTCAATTATATTGTTTTAGAACTGCTCAGTGTAATATTTATTGTTGTTAAATTTCATATCGTTTATTCAAATTATATCTGTAATCACATTAGTGCATTAGTCTGTTTCCATGAAGTACTCATTCACTGAGCGACTAGGCTCACCCCTCTACTCAAACAACTAATCTCATACTTGACTCCTGTGGCAGATCTACTCTGACGCTCTGATCATCTTCAAATCCACGCGGTTAACCCTAAAATGTTTGAGTAGAGGGGTGAGCCTACTCGCTCAGTGAATGAGTACTTCATGGAAACAGACTAATGCACTAAAGTGATTACAGATATAATTTGAGTAAACGATATGAAATTTAACAACAATAAATACTACACTGAGCAATTCTAAAACAATATAATTGAAATAACAAAGAATGTAAATATTGCATCCAAAGAATAACTACAAGAAGACTATACTTCTAGTCATCCTTAACTCTTTCATTTATAAAGAACTCTGTGAACCTATATGATCGTATTTTATATTATGCCCTAAATATATGCAGTGTACTCTGCATATAAAGATCCGCAACAAGTTCATGCTACGGTCCCACCGTACAAGACTTAGCGACACACCCGGGAAGTGCTAAGTCTGACTACTCGTCCTGGTCTGCACAGGACACAGGCTCTACGGCCTCATCGCACATCCACGTGTGCTGCACAACCACGTGTGCTCTCGACTCCTCCTTAAACCTGAGTACACCGGCGGAGAGTCACAGGGTTACCTTCGCGACACAAGCACGAATGGTGTTAGATAACCGTGTTTTCTTTTGTTATCACAGTGCCATCGTGACACAAGCACGATTGTTGTTGGACACTGCCTTTCTTTCCATCCTCGTGCCACCAGAATTACTCAACCGGTTGATGTTGGACACGAGTTTCACCCCTAAGTTGCAGATACCTCTTAGGGGTTCTACGGTGTTAGGGCATCTAGGCCTATTAACTGATTAACAGATAAACAATTTAATAGAAATATCACATAGCAACGTCAAAACTCATGTATTCAACATATATCATATCTCAGTAACATCCCTTTCTAGGGCATGTCATATCTCATCACCTACAATTTACGAGATATATATTGAAATATAAGAAGCCCTGCAGTATGTAGATATCAACTCAGAGAGAACAAGCATATAAAGTTAAATGCACTAGAAACATACAATTCAACAATTAAGCATCACCATATCTCATATCGAGATCTTTCATATTACCATAGCATGATTCATTGAACACCCTATTCTTAGGGTTTCATTTGCCTTAATCATTTATCACATGCCAACACCCTACTCTTAGGGTTGCATTTGCCTCATTCACCTTTTCATATGGCTCTCATAAGGATTTCATAGGATATAAGCATTCACGAGATAAAGATTGTTTCAACAAATCATATACAATCGATATATGTATGAAACCATGGGAATTCAACTAAATTTAGATTTTCATACCATTCACTGAGATATCAGGTATCAAGAATAAAATTCAATTAAGATAACCCATGTGGTACATCCTAACCACTTATAGGATTACTAGTCCTTTTCAATAAGGTTGAAACTCTAGCGATATTTCAATTAGGTCAAACCCTAATTACATCATTTGATATAAATCTAAAAGCATCCTCACTAGGAAGTGTTGTATACGTATCTGATATGAATCTACCATCAAAGAGTCATTCAAACAGAGAAGGAATCCGTATCATATCAATTTACAATAACTTAAATCAAACGGACATTTCAGGATTTAGAATTCACATGCTAAGCATTTAGGGATTTGGATGTTATAATCAAATTCGTGCATTAGAATGTTTGAAGGAAGAACCCACTCACCCTAAGGTGTGAAAACACCTCAAAACCGCAGCTCAACTCAGGGAATCTCGAATTCCTATCAATAGCAAATCTCCCAATTCTTCTTCCATTCAACTCGGAAACCTTGAAAATGAGGGATTATGAAGAAAGGGTGAGAAAAGAGGGAATTTCGACATCATCTTGGATCAAATCAGAGCATAGACGGAATCTAGACATGAGAGAGAAGATTCACCATAAAAGTCTATGCAAAGGATCCAAACTTACTTGATTTCACCATTCTTGGGACCGCAGAACCCTAATTCATACAAAGGTGGACTGTATTCAGAAGAGAAAAACTTGATTGAAAGAGAAACTATGTTTGACCCATGCATGATCCACTTGATTTAAAAATGAAGAATATGTAATGTATTCAACATGAGGAAAAATTAATAGAAGGACTATTAATTTAGAACGTTAACTTCACAATAGTATAAAGATAAAGGAGGAAATATGTGCAACATGGTATACATGACCATACATATGAATAAGCAACATGGTCATAAGAGAAAAATTTAGAATTAAAGATGACGGGTTAAAGAGTAGTATAGGGAAAGAGGACTATGAAATGTAAGATAGGGTTTGAAACATGATGGAGAAGTTATAAAATAAAGAGGTTCTGAGACTCAAGCAAGTGCTAATTAATCAAATATCTCTGTTGATAACTAAGTAAATCTACATATGAGAATGTATTAAGGGAATGTTAGAATACAAGTATTCCAAGTCTTAAAATCATCTTCTCTTTCATATATTCCTTAATAAGAGCAAGGTGGGAATGAAATGATAAGAGAAAATGAATCATATATGGTGCATAACTACCTTGGTGGGGTCATCTAGTGAATGTAATAGTGACATACAGTATGATGAAGTGCGATAAGAAATAAATTCTTGTGTGATAGCAAGAATGATGAATAATCTATTCCTATCTTAAATGCTTCAATGTTAATGATGTTTATAGTATATAATCATATGAAAAGGATAGGTAGCAAAAAGTAAAGAAGTAATGAATGAGCAGAGAGATATGGGAAAACACTAGCTTTGTGTAATATGTGAATTTGTTTTTACATGTATGATTTGTTGAAGGCATATTAAGGTATGAAAGCTGGTTCTATATATGATTTCAGTGTATGTGTGTAAGCTATATGTTAAATTAAAGGCGTATGATAGTTGTAGTAATTCATACCTGATATGCATCTTACTATTGTGTATTTGTGATATGGTGATACGGTTTGGATGACGTCAGAACACATGGAGAGATACCCTGAACAAGGTAGTCATACTTATTCACTCATATTAATAGAAAGCGATGATAATCAGATTGTCTGGACAAGTAACCCTAATGAGGTATACCTAGCTCTAATATAACTGAGTGATGGTAATTGAGTGTGATTAATGCTTGAATGACTGATACAATTGTGGATTACTTTATTACTGTGGTTGAAACTGTAAAATGATATAATACGATGGTTACACTTTGAATTGTGTGTGGGCCCATAACCCACATGTCCCAGGATCGAAACATGATAGTATGGAATGAGGTGGTAATGCTTCACCTCACGCATCCATGATCCAATGGGGATGCTAAGAGAAGTATTGTGCAATTGATTGTTGAATTTAGTCTTCTAATTCAAGACTATTTTGCTATTTGAGTAGCATGTTATTAAAGTTTTAAACAGTATGGTGAACTTGCTTTTATCACTTAAAGGTGATACAGAACAATAGAACTCTCTGAGCAGCATAAATTGAGATAGTTGTATCAGAGTATCAGAGTTGCGCAGCGAAAGCGTGGTGGTTTATCTTTACATTCTATGTTTGACTGTGACATAAAGAATTTGCTTGATATCATTGAGAACTATTTGAAATATGTTGTGATTTAGTAAAGAATTAAAAGATCTAATGTTGAAAACTACATTCAGGTATGAAATACAAGAATATAATGACATGGAAGGCTTTAGAAGCTTAGAATAACCTTGAATGTATTTTTCTTGTAGGTTTATGTTTCGAGGACGAAACATTCTAAAGGGGGGGAGAGTTGTTACGACCCCATTTGAGCTTAGTTGGTAAACTAGGGTTTACCTAGACAATTGCAAAGATTAGTTAGAATAATCATTCTTGAAACCTAATTAATGACGATAACACAATTAGGATGTTTTAACTATGATAATAAGTCTAAATGTTCTTTTGTCTTGAGAATTAGGGTTTGAGAAACATAAACCCTAATCGGCCCAAAAATAGGGTTTGATGATGCATGAATACAGAATTTGATAAGTAGAATGTCTCACTAAATGATTTTTAGTATTTTATGTGTAACTCTGATTTACTTCAAATTTGGATATGATTTAGATATATAAAATTTGAATAACATTGCAAAATATCAGAATTTTTGAAGAATGCTCTGATCTGTTTGTCGGCCGAGTTTCAAACTCGACCGATCACAATTTCAGAATTTTACAGCAGTGTGGTAATTGAATTTTATCTTTTTATTGGTATATCCAATTGATCTCAAATTTTAACAGTATTTGATAAATACAATTTTAGACACTCTGTTAAATTGGCATAATTTTAGGATGACTTTTGAATTCCTACAGTAAGGGTGTCGGTCGAGTTTGTGCAGGACAAACTCGGCCGAATATTTTGCAGACTGCAATATAGCAGTGCACTGTTCTATTTTTAATTATTTATTGGTAACTCCAAATGATCCCAAATTTTAACTGAAGCTTTATAGAACAATTATAAACAACTTGCTAAATTACCATAATTGTTGGAGAATTTTTGATCTCTGAAATAAATGAATTACCGTAACTTTTGTATAACTGAATATTCAGCCAATATAATTAAAGTTAAGTGTTGGGTCAATATGCAATTGACCCAAGCAGCTCAATTGACTTATATGAACGACCACACACACAAGAAGCTCTCATTCTTCGTCATTCACTCCAGAGAAACGAGCTCCTAGAGAGAGAGGGAGAATTAGGGCTTGAGTGGAGAAAGTGGGGGAATTGCTGAATTAGGGTTTTGCGATTCCAGGAAGGGTGAAATCAAGTAAGTTTGGATCCTTTGCATAGACTTTTATGGTGAATCTTCTCTCTCATGTCTAGATTCCGTCCATACTCTGATTTGATCCAAGATTATGTCGAAATTCCCTCTTTTCTCACCCTTTCTTCATAATCCCTCATTTTCAAGGTTCCCGAGTTGAATGGAAGAGGAATTGTGAGATTTGCTAGGGATTTGATGTGAGTTCGAGATTACCTGAGTTGAGCTGCAGTTTTGAGGTGTTTTCACACCTTAGGGTGTGTGGGTTCTTCCTTCAAACATTCTAATGCACGAATTTGATTATAACATCCAAATCCCTAAATGCTTAGCATGCGAATTCTAAATCCTGAAATGTCCATTTGATTTAAGTTATTGTAAATTGATATGATATGGATTCCTTCTCTGTTTGAATGACTCCTAAATGGTAGATTCATATCAGATACGTATACAACACTTCCTAGTAAAGATGATTTTAGATTTATATCAAATAATGTAATTAGGGTTTGACCTAATTGAGATATCGCTAGAGTTTCAATCTTATTGAAAAGGACTAGTAATCCTATAAGTGGTTAGGATGTACCTCATAGGTTATCTTAATTGAATCTTATTCTGGATACATGATATCGCAGTGATGATATGGAAAACCTAAATTTAGTTAAATTTCCATGGTTTCATGTCTATATTGATTGCATACGATTTGTTGGAAACAATCTTTATTTAGTGAATGCTTATATCGTATGAGATCATGATAAGAGCCATGTGACAAATGAATGAGGCAAATGAAACCCTAAGAGTAGGGTGTTGGCATGTGATGAATGAATAAGGCAAATGAAACCCTAAGGATAGGGTGTTCAATGAATCATGTTATGGTAATATGAAAGGTCTCGAGATGAGATGTGGTGATGCTTAATTATTGAATTGTATGTTTCTAGTGCATTTAACTTTATATGCTTGTTCTCTCTGAGATGATATCTACATACTGCAGGGCTCCTTATTTTCAATACATGTCTCGTAAATTGCAGGTGATGAGTTATGACATGCCCTAGAAAGGGATGTTATTGAGATATGATATATGTTGAATACATGAGATATGATGTTGCTTATGATATGATATGGCAGGCCGTGTGAGCCTTGTAAGAAATGTTAAATGAGTCATGATTTTCTGTTTAAAATGCACCTATAATGTTAGTGTTAGACTTAGGTGCCCTGAACACCGTAGAACCCCTAAGAGGTGTCTGCAACTTAGGGGTGAAACTCGTGTTGCAACATTATCCGTGCGATGTCATGGAGACACGAGGATAGAGAGGCAGTGTCCAACAACAACGCGTGCTTGTGTCACGGTGGCACTGGAGGAAAGTGGGGGTTATTGCAACATTATCCGTGCTTGTGTCATGGAGATAACCCCGTGAGACTCCCCGCCTGTGTACTCAGGTTAGAGGAGGAGTTTAGAGTACTAGAATACTGCAGAGAGGCCCCTGAGTGCTGAGGACCTGCGGTGAGGCCCTTGAGCGCCTGAGAGTACAGTGAGGCCCTTGAGTGCCTGAGAGTCCTATAGCAGAACAGGGCTGGTAGTCAGACTTAGCATTTCCCGGGTGTGTCGCTAAGTCTTGTACGGTGTGGTCGTAGTGCACTGCGAGTCTCTTATGCAGAGTACACTGCATAAGATCAGGGCATAAGCTAAAATATGATCATATAGGTTCACAGAGTCCTTTATTAATGAAAGAGTTAAGGAAGACTAGAGCATAGTCTTCTAGTAGCTATTCTTTGGATGCAATATTTACATTCTTTGTTATTTCAATTATATTGTTTTAGAACTGCTCAGTGTAATATTTATTGTTGTTAAATTTCATATCGTTTATTCAAATTATATCTGTAATCACATTAGTGCATTAGTCTGTTTCCATAAAGTACTCATTCACTGAGCGAGTAGGCTCACCCCTCTACTCAAACATTTTAGGTTAATCGCGTGGACTTGAAGATGATCAGAGCATCAGAGTAGATCTGCCACATGAGTCAAGTATGAGATTAGTTGAGTCAGTCGGTCCTTGTCACTCTAGGTCCTCAGTAAGAGATAAGAGAGAGAGAGTTGTAATTACGATGTGTAATATTGTTCCTCTTTGATATGTATGCTAATTAGCAAGTTTCATGTGCATAATGTGTGAAAGACATCGTGAATGCTTATACATGTATCTTTACTATTAAAGTTTGATTAGTAGAAGAAATGTTCAGATTCCTTTGTTAAGATGATATGTGGTTCAATGCGAAGAAACAAGAGTTTTTAAGAAAAGAAAAAGTTAAGGGTGTTCTTTGTGTTAAATATAAATCCTATCTTACGCCCTAATCTCATGATTTGAGGAAATTGTGAGATCGGGGTGTAACAGCTGAACACACGAAACAAGGTCACAACTACATGTAATAAGAAGATGCCATCGATATGAATTAGATCAGTAAGTAGAAAAATGTGGAGTGTCAAGTGATTAGATTTGAGGCTTGATTGACACATATAGTGTCATACTTATTGCATGTAGAATGGACACTTGTTGTAAGCAATATGAATAGGTGATGTTTGTTTTCACCAAACCACACTCCTTCTCTAGAGTTCTAGCCATAAGAAAAAATATCCCATACTCAATGTGATAAGGCATACACTATCTTGAATCAGACTATTGATCATATCAATTATTTATATCATTTTGAGGTGGACGTCCAGAGAATCATATCAACATCCTCGTTGACATAGATAATATAATCCTTGTTGTGTACACACTACAAAAAATGATCTTTAACTACAAAAAAATGTAGCAAAACCCCCATATTTTGTATCTAAAGGCTTTAGCTACATTTTTTACATATAGAAATTATAGTATATGCTCGTATAACTAAATGCTTTAACTATAATTTTCAAATATGTAGTTAAATAATCCATTTGCTACAAATACATATGTAACTGAAAGTGTAGCTAGATATTGTCTTTATATAAATGTAAGTATAATTGTAACTAAATGTATAACTAAAATTGCATATATAGTCAGTATGTAGTAAAAAGATGAAGTTATTGTATTTGATGTGTAGTTCATGCATCGAGAAAAGCAACAGTTACTACAAATGTATATATATGTAGTTAAATTATACATCTATATACATATCACTGCCATTTTATTACACATACATATATGTAGTTAGATTATAATGCACATACTGTGTAATTTGTCAGTACATAGGCTCTTTTAATGACAATATTGTAATAGTTAGACCAAGTTATGCTCATTATTCCAACAATCTTACTTTCGTTTATACTAAAGCGTCGAATTTACATGGGGAGGACATATACCTTGCCCCTATTACACAATGTGTGCAAAAAAAAGGATATACATATATTAATTATTCAGTGAGGTCTACACACATCTTGGCAAAAGAGTGTGTGTCTTTCTCGACCACTTTTAGCATCCTTATTGTCTTCTTCTTTTGTTCTACGAGTTGGTGATAACTTGGGTTCTTGTTGTTGTTGCACCAGCATGAAGAATAGCATGTGTTGGATCAAAAATTACATGCTAAGACAATATTTGTGGTATAGTGCAACAATTATCATTGAACTAAATAGAACTTGGGCCTCATCTTCTGAAGGATACATTAATGCTTGGATTTGATATGTTGGCTGCCAAGCATTCTGTCCCATAACTTGGTGACATCCGTTTGATAGAGTTCAAATAGATTATTACACATTTAATCACAAATTGCTTAATAACAAATAAATGAAAGCATTCACAGTTGAAACATACTAGTATAAAGACTAACATATATACCTGTACAATCACGAGAAGAGAAGCAAATGACCACCATGTTAAATCATGAAATTAACCTCAGTCAGATTATTTAAGATGTAGATGGCAAGTTCCATGTTTTCACTGAATCATAAATACACTGGTTAGCCATCTATCTAGCTACCACTGTAAAAAAGATAAGCATATCTATATTGATCAGATTTCAAGACTGCATTTCATGGAACTATACTAGAGTGTTCCTAAACTATAAATCATAGTTCTCATAAGGGCATCCATCAATTCTGAATGCAAGTGCGCATCATTTTCACAAGAATCAAAGTTGATCCCATGGAGACTTAAATGATTGTGAGACCCTTAATGGTTTGAGTGGACTCAAAATTTGTAATTTGTACTACAGTGTGAGATGATACTGGGAATTAAAATAGTTTAGGATGTTGGAGTTTTATTTGAAACACCAGTATAATTTACTTAGAAGTTCATTTTATAATTGATTGTAGTCGATTAATGGGGACCTAAATTATGATTACATGTGGAATGATGATGACAAGTTTCGTAAAGACCACATTATTGTCACAACAACTAATGATGATTACCTGGAAGAAATGGGTATATATGGACCTTACAATCCATGCTCCTACTAAAGGTACACCTATATAATTTGTTCTTGAGGATTGTATCAAAAATCTTATGCGGAACTCCCTTGTTACTTCTACTACAAGGAAGGAGTCAGTAATCTCAGACAAGAACATGGAACTAGCAAATGATGACGCTGACATGTCCAATGCTTCTTTTCATCACCGGACATATAGATATCACCTGAGAGATGATTCACACTAACATATTAAATAAGATCATGTTTTGCTAGTAAATCGAATAGGGGAAAACTTGAACTACGATTCAAAAAACAAAATTTGAGATGAAGTCTCATTTAGCTCTATTTTGAGTCATATTCTCATTGAAAATATGATGAATTCATATTTCTCCTTATCACAAACACCCCCCAGAAAAAGATGATATAGGTTTACCTCTTCCTCTTCTTACAGTGAATAACAATAAGACTTCAAAAAATCTACCTCATTTAGAAGAAAAAAGGTTGACATCTCATTTGAACAAATATGGAACGCAACCAAGACCGATTGGCTGGTTTTCAAAGAACAAATATCATAACCTCAAATAATTATAATTTGCAGTTAAACATAATAGAGTTGTCTAAAAGCTTGCATACAACATAAACATCTTTGTCTACAACCCTACATTATGCAAGCTGGAGCTACTTAGAAAGTTCATAGAGAACATAATTGAATATTCCAAGAAAAATAGAAGAGATTTAACATTAGAAGAAATCTGGATAGTATATTTTCCTAATGTGGTTCCAGGCATATGAAAATGTGGTGTGGGCAGTAAAGCATGAGTCTATTGTGAATCAACTATTGGCAGTGAAATTGGATCACTGATTTCTTCCTGAACAACATCAAAAGATTGAATCCCTTTTCTGTTCACGTGATAACCATTATCCATATGAACTATTGAAGGTATAAAAGGCTTCTAACCAGTCTGAAATTGGCTACTGATACAGAATGAAGTTGGGGATCAGTGTGGTTTTCATTGAGTAGAGGATCACGAGGCAAACTTCTTTATGGAACACTAGTACATAACCGGCCTTTAGTGTCGGTTTTAATGCGACACCAATGTGGGCGCCGCTAAAAGGCCAATTGTTAGGCGTCGATTCTCAAACCGACGCCACAACCCTTCACACACCACCGAAAACATGCCAGTAGGGGGTATAGTCATCGGTTATTAGTTATGAAACCGACGCCATAAACCTTCATGCCACAAAAAGGGAACCATATGGGGCATTATCAGCATCAGTTTATTAGTGATAACTGACGCCATCTCACCCGCTGCCACGGTCGTACTGGCCAGCACGACCGTGTTGTCTGGCCCGCTGCCACGGCCGTACTGGCTAGCACGGCCGTGGTGTATGGTTTGCTGCCATGACTGAGGTGGCCAGCATGGCCGTGCTATCTGGCCCACTGCCACGATCGTGCTAGCCAGCACGACCGTGGTGTCTGGCCTCATTAGGGAAATCGACGTCGGTTACTAGTAGGGAAACCGACGCCAGAACCATCAACGTTGGTTTATTATTGATAACCGACGCCACATCACATGCATTAGGCGTCAGTTATAATTATTTATCTGACACTGTAATCATTTGTCATCAGTTTTAAACAAATAACCGATGCCTATTTCATGTTTTTTTTCTTATCAGTCTGCAGTCCTACTGTGGCTGGTCGTAGGATGAGAAACCTGCAGTTCAATTATGAACTGTATGTTTTACGATATACATTGATATCAGCCAACAACAGGCCACAAACCTGCAAAATTAACAACATTAATTTTCACACATTTAGCAACCTACCGTTCCATTCAATTTTCACACATGTAGAAACATTCATGTAACAATTTGCAGTTCCATTCATTTTCACATTCACACATGTAGAAACATTCATATAGCAGCCAGCAGTTTCATTCATTTTCACATTCACACATGTATAAATATTCAGACACATGTAGAAACATTCAGACATGTAGAAACATTCACACATATTATAATTCAGAAATTCATTTATAAAATATCATTCTTTAGTCATTATTTACTATCAACATCTCAATTATATGTTAAAACCCCCACTACTTGTATGGTTGTTGCCCATTCTTCTCTTACATCATTTAATTCTTCCGTCGTATAGGGAGCATGTACATTTCGTAAGGCCTTTCCTGTAGTGTGGTCAGTTTTAAACACCTGCAAAGAGAATGATGTAAATATATAATTAATAATATATAAATAAGATTGATATATTTCATATTATCTAATGAGACTATATATAATACCTCAGGAATGGTATCGATGTCCACTGCGGCATATTTGATAATCATGTGTATAAATCACATCACATAGTATGCACATGCCCATCCGTTGTCTTGTGTAGCACACTATAAATTGAAACATACAAAATATAAAAAAATACAACTAATTAAGCACTGTTCACATAAATAATATATACATTGCAGTCAGGAACTTACTTCCACGTTTTTCCAAATTATTGGCTGGTTCTTTTTCCTGGGGACCTTTCCTCCAGCCTTTTTGAACTCATCTAAACCCCTACATGTTAATGTAACACAACATATTGCATAATTAAATAGTAATGTAATAACATATGTTAACGGATATGAAAATGAAATATTTCTCACCGGAATAATGCCATTTTCATTTTGTGTCCATATTTTGAATTCAATTTAGTCCCCTTAGGATCTAGATAATAGACAGTGAACATCTCGGAGACAATAACTAGTAACTCCCAATGCATACCACTAGAGGTAAAAAATTTAAAATTAATAACTCAAAATCCACAATAAAAATGTAATTTTCTTAAGTCCAAATTATAAGCAAAGTAGTACTTACTCCACATTGAATGGAGCTATTATCACTGTCTTGTTATTTTGAGCAAAATTTGTAAAAGCATCACAGCAGTATTGTTGAACTAATGGAGGGTCTTTAGCTACTAGACTAATCAAAGATGGAATAAAAAATCCTACATGTTCGAATGAAAAATCTACACATATCTTGTCTAAGTAGTTGCAAAACATGTATTACGTATGCATTAATAAATAAGAAACCAGATCACCAGATCCTACACAAGGTATATGGATGTATAAAGAAGATCTCACCTTATCCATATCTCTATCATAGATGTATCCAGCCAATCATATCGAAACAACTCCAAAATATCTTATATAAATAGTTTGCTTTTTTATGATTGACCTGCAACATCCGCATCTATAGAAACAGTTATAGGACAATTTATATCATGTTCGCCTAACCATATTACCATACCCCTACAATTAGGACCTAACGGGACAGGTAGGTCCTGTGGAACCCAACTTGGTATGTAGGAGGTGGAGGTGGAGGCCTAGATGCTCTAGGTGTCTTCTTTTTAACATGTATATATATATTATTTCAGATCAATTGACATCATATACACACACTAACAATTTAACATAATGTAAATTTATCATACAGTTTCAGTATAGAGGACATCCGCTTTTGGCCACAATATCACTCCGCCTTCTGCCTCACCAACTGTTTCACAATCTGGGTGGGCATATGGCAATGGAAGATCCATCCAATTGGGGAATATACATACCGGCTCACACGAACCCAACCAGCTGGTAATGGAGACCCGTGAAACATTTCCCCTGGTAGGGATGGGTAAGCCGACGCCTCTACAATGACAAATTCCTTACTTTTTAGACGGCATGGCTTCAAACCCTACAATTTTTTGTGTAAAGAATGTTATATACATATATACATATCATCTTGAAAACATATCATCTTGAAAAGACTAGTTACTATGTCATAAAAATACTTACAGCAGATGTGCTAGGTGGTGGGTCTACAGGATTACTCCCAACCTCTGCAGTAGGAGTAGAGCGGGATGCCATATGTACTGTCTGCTGAGTGGCAGTCAGAGATGCCTGCCACTTACTCATTGCTTCTTTGAGTTTCCTATCAACTATCTTATCTACCTATACATGGATAAAAGAAACGTTAGCTTTTGATTATTGAATTCTCTTTTACAGTAACATTATGAAGAAAGAATAGGTTACCTCTTCTTGTGAAAGTCCCACTTTTGGGACATATTTGTGCTGGGATGGCCCAAAGAATGCTTTGATGCCCACACCAGTGCCTGTAGCCCTAACACGTCCAGGATGCTCTGGGTTACCCAGAGCAACTGTCAATTCATCCCTTGCGCCCTTAGGGATGAACTTGCCTTGTTTTCTCAACTCGTGCAGCTCCCGCTAATCGCCAAAACAAAATTTTGTAATTAAGTAAACACCACAAATAATGAATATTCGAATGATTTCTCTAAGAGTTGTATTTTACCATTTTTGCAGCCGCCTCAGCAGTTGCAGGCTTCCTTATTTCTCCCTTCTTATTTTGCCTCCCAGCTATCCAGACATCATGGCGAGGTAGAGGTGTGGTACCTATAGTAGAGGACTCCTGAGTAGCAGCAGACTGAGCAGTAGACTCAGCCTGTAGTCTTTGGTGAATGCCTGCATACCCCTTTGGACCCATTGTGTGGTCATGTACATTCAGTACACGCCTTGCTCTTTGCGCCTCACCGAGGGCCTAGTTAGTATGCACATTAATGATTTGGTTAGTAACACTAAATGTTAATCTTGAATAGGTGAATACAATATATATTAATTAAATTGGGAGTGACGCCTAATACCTTGAATTCATCAGTTTTTCTTGAAGCAACAAACGCGTCCCATTCTTCTTTGTCCAGGAAGTTCCACTGTTAAGTGGCTGTCTTCTTCCTCTTGTCACCTTCTTTTATGTATTCTCGGGTGAGATTTATCCTATAGTTCCTTAGGACTCTCCCACAGTGTTGCATCATGCATTTACGATGTAACTTTTCATCCAATTCAAATATACTCTGCAAAATAGAATTGCTATTAACTAGTATCCAAAAAATTAGTAATCTACAAAATAGAATTGAAAATTAATAATAACTCACACATAAATCCTTCCATATTACGTCTTTCTTCCCCTTAGGAACTTTATGCCAAGAATCTATCTTACAACCGCAATGGCTACGAGTAACATACCCAAGATATGAAACAAACGAATTGTGATTCACTCTAATTGCATTTCCTGCATTATCAAAATCCACAACAAGTTTGGGTCCATTGCCCCTTTGCGCTATTAACTTCTTCGGCATAGTGATGCCCCTTCACTTGTCAACTTTTTGGTGCTTCTCATCAAGTGCCTCAAGTGCTTCAGAGGGTACATGTGCATCATCAACCTAAAATTTGACAAAATAAACACACTTACATGATATAACTATAAATGGACATATAGATATAAATATATGATATATTTTTAAAACTTACTGTAACACCCAGATTTTCATAACACATGAGCAGAAGCAATAATTTTTTTTCCATCTGGGAGTGTCACAAACATGATAGTCATTGCAATTAAAGCAAATGAAACACTTTGCATTGAGTAAAATTGATTCATACATAGTCATTGATAAAAAGAAAACTACAACTCATCTAATATACTCTTTAAACAAGACTATGCATAAAAGATATGTCTAAACTCTGGACCGTCTCGGTAGATGGCACCCCACTAGGCAAGCTGTAAAATCTCCTAGACCTTTACTTGTTTCTTTAATTCTCAGCTGCTCCAAATCCTGCGGACATCACGTCCCCAGCCATGCATTGGGAAAAACAGTCGTTAGAGTAAGTGGCATGAGTATTTTAAAATGTACATGAGTGATAATCTGAAATTGACATTATAAATGAGAAATTACTATCAAGCTCTGAGTAAAATCTAAAACATAAAATCTCTTATTTCTTAATATGAAATTCTTGTATTTCTATACATGGATCTCATGACCTACGCCAAAGTGCCGAGGTCTTCATTATATTATCTAATTCCCTCTCATCATTACTCATGGATGAGAATATGGGCATCTCTAATCTAAGGTATCTTTTACTTACAATTTTTTTATCTGACTGTGGCCACCATTATACAATAAGTCCTCCTGAATTGGCGTATCTACGCCCTGAATTGGTACCAAAGTACCCTGAATTGGCACTACATGCCTCTGAATGACACTGAGGTGTCACTGAATTGGCGTGACTATGCCCTGAATTGGTGCCGCAACACCTCTGAATTGGAGTAAACACTCCGAATTGGCAACATATGCCTCTGAATCGTCCCGGGACTACTGAATGAGGACTTATCATATAATGTATAATGTGAGGGTTCTGAATTAATTATCTTAAGTCTAAACTTAATTCTTAATCTGAACTGAAGCTAAATACTGATAGCTTTACTGAATACTGAATCTGAACTTATCTTATATTAAAATTGAATACTGATAACTGAACTTATCTGAAACTAATTACTGAGTACTGAACATGTACTGAATTTAGAATCTGAATCAAAATCTCTTATTCTTAAATTTACAGATGAATGTGAATATGGATCTCAACTACTTCATAACTGATATTGGGTCTAAAGCACTTATCATGGATATCTGCCTACCCATACAATGAGTAGTTCCAATTTAAATCTAAATATGATGTGCTTATTATCTGGATAGACCTTAATCTGAAACTCTAATTTAATAGGGATTACTATATTGATACTGAACATGACTGTAGAGTATAAATGCTTAATAAAAGGATATGGATTGGATATAGAAATACTAAGTATACAAGGTATCCTTAGTCAAGTTTATGAAAGTACCTTAAGTACAAAATATCTAAAAACATGAATTCTGACAGAATGATTCAACATTTATAAGATCTTATTGAATCTAATGTTAATATTTACATATGAGCTTACATGTTACAACTTAAACCTTAAAATAAGAATCTTATATAATCTTATCTTGAAACTTAATCATAACTTAATGCATCATAATTCATATTATCATCATAAGTCAATTAACAACACATTCTGATCCCAATAGTACATTTATCTTGAAAATTGGATCATGTCTTAATATGTTCAAAACTTGTATTCTCACCTTGTACTTAATTTAAAGATATTACTCATTCTATAGGATCTGATTAACTACTTAGTTCTTGGATCTCTAGATATATAAGAAAACATGATGCTAATTGAAATCTTAATACATGGATATATCTATGTATATGATAAATCCTAACAACGTAATTGAACTTGAAATCTTGATACAAAGTTATCCCAAATGATTAACTAACTGTGACTATATTACTTGCTTATCTTATATTGAAATCTTATTCATTAATTAAAATCATTTCTAAGAAATTGTGTCTGAACATGATTCATTGTTTTACTCATGGACATGGCCCATGAATCACAAACATTGTGCAAAACATATATCTATTTGGGATTTTGGGCATAAAAGTTTACATAATCATATAAACATGAGGAATATCTTAATCGCATGGATTAACATTGAAATCTTTTGACATTGAACTACATAAATCATGAAAGTCTTATTTAATATACCTCTAAGCATGGTGACTTAAAATATGAGTACTCATGGGCATGAACCACTTACCTATCTGATAGAGGATAAAATCTTCATCTTGAATTTCTCTAGTCGGGTCTAAATCCTTTTAAAGACACTTCTTGTAAATCTCAACTATCCGTCTACTCACATCTTCATCTTTAAATCACATCCTACATAATCTTATGGCATGCATGCATGCATACCCAATACATCATATAGGGTCAACAAAACCTCTAAATCATGAGTGTTCATTTCATCATACATATTAAGATTGTGGTGTAACACTTTCTTGAAGTTAAATGATGAGGTCCACACCTATAACATTATTTTAACAAAGCACCATCATATATGCACTTAATCCACCTATCAAACTTTTATTAAATAAAATTACCTTATTCATGTATTTCTAGAGTTTGTAATATCCTTCAATATGTTCTTTGCATCTCAAGGTTTCCAACGAGCCCTTATGCACCATATTCGGACAATCGAATCAATATATATGAATCCTTAAAGTTTAGAACCAAATAAAATATGATCATTGATATTACCTTATTTTCCTTTGCTTTTAGGTTAATTGGGCCTACTGGCTAGCGGCCCAACAAGGATGATTAGGATCCCATCTTCCTCATCTAACGGGGCGCAACACGGGCGTGATGCCCCTATTCCTCCGTAAAAACAGAGTACAGCGCCGCCTACTCTCCAGCGTCAAGTCCGGCAATCCAAGGTCGAACCAGCGACCATGGTTGAGCAAGTCACCATTGAGCCTCTCCCTAGAGCTGAGGCGTGTAGAGGACTGGTCCCCAATCTCGATTCAACTAGGCTCTGACTGGGGATATTGCCTCCCATGCCTCCTGCACTGAGAACAGGGCATCCGCCCAAGTTGTTTGGTGATCTGTTGATTCCTCGACGGTGTAGCTTGCTCGGAGGATGGATCCTCACCTCGGCACATCCTCATCCTCACTGGTTTTGGCCACTGGGATTGCGCCAAGAGGCGCCCTTGGTGGTTCGGTCCTCTGAAAGTCATGGCAGCCCAGGCGCCGTCAGGCTCTTCTTCCTCCCCTTCTTCTCTATGATTTCTGCCTTTGTCTCTTTGTTCCGCTGAAAACCCTAAGGATCGCCCTCCTTTGCGGCGTCAAGGTCCGATACTTTTATAGGCCCTTGCTTCTTATTCTCACAATGAGACCAGATGTAGTCTGAACTCTAATCACTTCCCTATTTTGGAATAACAGAGAGTCGCAAGACCTCTCCCTGATACCGCGTTATTCAAAGAACTAACACATATCAATTGAACCGAAGGTCTGGTCATGAACCATAGGTTCATCCCTTCATATCCTTGGTTTGTTGTTTAAAAAGGCATTAAATTGATATATTTCTTACATAATTTCTATAGACTACTCTTCAATTTGGATAAGTCCCAAAATTGACCAACACCTCGTATGTCTATCTTGTTTTTGCACAAAATTATCACAACCTAATTCACTAACTGGGGTACACCATTATAGTGTGTGTGATTTCACATGTCCCATTATTTAGATTGACAAATTGAATCACCAAAACTGTCTCACCTCTAATATGTCATTGAGAACATTTAATGAATCCTAAATTTCATTGCTACATACATTGGAAAGCCAAACTTAGCAAAATCCTAAGGTTCTCTTAGGTGTGTTATGTAATCCATTGATAGTTAGATTGTCCTCAAAATAGAAAAACCTCATTATGACCATATTAATCAACCTTAAATTTTCATATGATATTTCTAGCATCCATCATGATCAATTCACCAAAAGGACCTTGGGTTCTAGATATGCATAACTGGACTCTAATACACGATAAAATATGTAAAACTTGACCCACTTGTCTTGATCTTACATAACTAGATTTTTTTTGTAATACTTCCATTCACAATAATACCGAACAAAAATTTGGGATGTTACAATTCTACCCCCCTTAAATAAATTTCATCCTCAAAATTTCTCTAGGCTACTACCCACCTTATGGTTTTGCTTACCTCTTTATTCAGTGATAGTTAACATATCAACATACACTTATGTTCAAAATTTTGCATGAAAAAGATATGTGACATTTAATTATCATAAAACATACGTGTGAACATTAACCATTGCCTTAGTCTAATTCTCAACTCATACCTAGGGTTTATGAAACTAAATTTAGCATTATACTTAAGGAATTTGCCTCAACCTTCTCATGACATTCTAACATTAGGTGTGCATGATTGTCTAATCTTAGGTTCTTCCAAGTACCTCCTACATTTCTGCATATGTGGTGATCAAGCACATACCCAGAGATGTGAGATCATGTCATGCTATCTCTCACTAACCTACTAATACATGTGTCCCATACCACACAGACCAGTAAGAAATGAGAGATGCATAAAAAATCTAGTGCTTATGACATTCCTCTTAAATTCTCAATTGGCTGGCCATAACCATTGAGAATGGAGAAGTAACGTCATTAGCTAGGATTGGGTTGAAAATTGAGACCTCGAATAGGTAAACATCTATCTATGACATCTGTATTTCTTCTAAGGTGAAAATTCTTAGTCATTCTAAGTCATTGTACCTTTCTTTGGGAATCTATCCCTAAAATCTAATCTCTTATCTCCATTCTAGGGTGACTATGAGAATCATGTTTGCCTAGTGGCCATTTACCAAATTGCTCTGATACCATATTGTAACACCCAGATTTTCATAACACATGAGCAGAAGCAATAATTTTTTTTCATCTGGGAGTGTCACAAACATGATAGTCATTGCAATTAAAGCAAATGAAACACTTTGCATTGAGTAAAATTGATTCATACATAGTCATTGATAAAAAGAAAACTACAACTCATATAATATACTCTTTAAACAAGACTATGCATAAAAGATATGTCTAAACTCTGGACCGTCTCGGTAGATGGCACCCCACTAGGCAAGCTGTAAAATCTCCTAGACCTTTACTTGTTTCTTTAATTCTCAACTGCTCCAAATCCTGTGGACATCACGTCCCCAGCCATGCATTGGGAAAAACAGTCGTTAGAGTAAGTGGCATGAGTATTTTAAAATGTACATGAGTGATAATCTGAAATTGACATTATAAATGAGAAATTACTATCAAGCTCTGAGTAAAATCTGAAACATAAAATCTCTTATTTCTTAATATGAAATTCTTGTATTTCTATACATGGATCTCATGACCTACGCCAAAGTGCTGAGGTCTTAATTATCTTATCTAATTCCCTCTCATCATTACTCATGGATGAGAATATGGGCATCTCTAATCTAAGGTATCTTTTACTTACAATTTTTTTATCTGACTGTGGCCACCATTATACAACAAGTCCTCCTGAATTGGCGTATTTATGCCCTGAATTGGTACCAAAGTACCCTGAATTGGCACTACATGCCTCTGAATGACACTGAGGTGTCTCTGAATTGGCGTGACTACGCCCTGAATTGGTGCCGCAACACCTCTGAATTGGAGTAAACACTCCGAATTGGCAACAGATGCCTCTGAATCGTCCCGGGACTACTGAATGAGGACTTATCGTATAATGTATAATGTGAGGGTTCTGAATTAATTATCTTAAGTCTAAACTTAATTCTTAATCTGAAATGAAGCTAAATACTGATAGCTTTACTGAATACTGAATCTGAACTTATCTTATATTAAAATTGAATATTGATAACTGAACTTATCTGAAACTAATTACTGAGTACTGAACATGTACTGAATTTAGAATCTGAATCAAAATCTCTTATTCTTAAATTTACAGATGAATGTGAATATGGATCTCAACTACTTCATAACTGATATTGGGTCTAAAGCACTTATCATGTATATCTGCCTACCCATACAATGAGTAGTTCCAATGTAAATCTAAATCTGATGTGCTTATTATCTGGATAGACCTTAATCTGAAACTCTAATTTAATAGGGATTACTATATTGATACTGAACATGACTATAGAGTATAAATGCTTAATAAAAGGATATGGATTGGATATAGAAATACTAAGTATACAAGGTATCCTTAGTCAAGTTTATGAAAGTAGCTTAAGTACAAAATATCTAAAAACATGAATTCTGACAGAATGATTCAACATTTATAAGATCTTATTGAATCTGATGTTAATATTTACATATGAGCTTACATGTTACAACTTAAACCTTAAAATAAGAATCTTATATAATATTATCTTGAAACTTAATCATAACTTAATGCATCATAATTCATATTATCATCATAAGTCAATTAACAACACATTCTGATCCCAATAGTACATTTATCTTGAAAATTGGATCATGTCTTAATATGTTCAAAACTTGTATTCGCACCCTGTACTTAATTTAAAGATATTACTCATTCTATAGGATCTGATTAACTACTTAGTTCTTGGATCTCTAGATATATAAGAAAACATGATGCTAATTGAAATCTTAATACATGGATATATCTATGTATATGATAAATCCTAACAACGTAATTGAACTTGAAATCTTGATACAAAGTTATCCCAAATGATTAACTAACTGTGACTATATTACTTGCTTATCTTATATTGAAATCTTATTCATTAATTTAAATCATTTCTAAGAAATTGTGTCTGAACATGATTCATTGTTTTACTCATGGACATGGCCCATGAATCACAAACATTGTGCAAAACATATATCTATTTGGGATTTTGGGCATAAAAGTTTACATAATCATATAAACATGAGGAATATCTTAATCGCATGGATTAACATTAAAATCTTTTGACATTGAACTACATAAATCATGAAAGTCTTATTTAATATACCTCTAAGCATGGTGACTTAAAATATGAGTACTCATGGGCATGAACCACTTACCTATCTGATAGAGGATAAAATCTTCATCTTGAATTTCTCTAGTCGGGTCTAAATCCTTTTAAAGACACTTCTTGTAAATCTTAACTATCCGTCTACTCACATCTTCATCTTTAAATCACATCCTACATAATCTTATGGCATGCATGCATGCATACCCAATACATCATATAGGGTCAAAAAAACCTCTAAATCATGAGTGTTCATTTCATCATACCTATTAAGATTGTGGTGTAACACTTGCTTGAAGTTAAATGATGAGGTCCACACCTATAACATTATTTTAACAAAGCACCATCATATATGCACTTAATCCACCTATCAAACTTTTATTAAATAAAATTACCTTATTCATGTATTTCTAGAGTTTGTAATATCCTTCAATATGTTCTTTGCATCTCAAGGTTTCCAATGAGCCCTTATGCACCATATTCCGACAATCGAATCAATATATATGAATCCTTAAAGTTTAGAACCAATTAAAATCTGAACATTGATATTACCTTATTTTCCTTTGCTTTCAGGTTAATTGGGCCTACTGGCTAGTGGCCCAACAAGGATGATTGGGATCCCATCTTCCTCCTCTAGCAGGGTGCAACACGAGCGTGATGCCCTTGTTCCTCCGTAAAAATAGAGTGTAGAGCCGCCTACTCTCCAGCGTCAAGTCCGGCAATCCAAGGTCGAACCAACGACCATGGTTGAGCAAGTTGTCATTGAGCCTCTCCCTAGAGCTGAGGCGTGTAGAGGACTGGTCCCCAATCTCGATTCAACTAGGCTCTGACTGGGGATCTTGCCTCCCATGCCTCCTGCACTGAGAACAGGGCATCCGCCCAAGTTGTTTGGTGATCTGTTGATTCCTCGACGGTGTAGCTTGCTCGGAGGATGGATCCTCACCTCGACACATCCTCATCCTCACCGGTTTTGGCCGCTGGGCTTGCGCCAAGAGGTGCCCTTGGTGGTTCGGTCCTCTGAAAGTCATGGTGGCCCAGGCGCCGTCAGGCTCTTCTTCCTCCCCTTTTTCTCTATGATTTCTGCCTTTGTCTCTTTGTTCCGCTGAAAACCCTAAGGATCGCCCTCCTTTGCGGCGTCAAGGTCTGATACTTTTATAGGCCCTTGCTTCTTATTCTCGTAATGAGACCAGATTTAGTCTGAACTCTAATCACTTCCCTATTTCGGAATAACAGAGAGTCGCAAGACCTCTCCCTGATACCGCGTTATTCAAAGAACTAACACATCTCAATTGAACCGAAGGTCTGGTCATGAACCATAGGTTCATCCCTTCATATCCTTGGTTCGTTGTTTAAAAAGGCATTAAATTGATATATTTCTTACATAATTTCTATAGACTACTCTTCAATTTGGATAAGTCCCAAAATTGACCAACACCTCGTATGTCTAACTTGTTTTTGCACAAAATTATCACAACCTAATTCACTAACTGGGGTACAGCATTATAGTATGTGTGATTTCACATGTCCCATTATTTAGATTGACAAATTGAATCACCAAAACTGTCTTACCTCTAATATGTCATTGAGAACATTTAATGAATCCTAAATTTCATTGCTACATACATTGGAAAGCCAAACTTAGCAAAATCCTAAGGTTCTCTTAGGTGTGTTATGTAATCCATTGATAGTTAGATTGTCCTCAAAATAGAAAAACCTCATTATGACCATATTAATCAAGCTTAAATTTTCATATGATCTTTCTAGCATCCATCATGATCAATTCACCAAAAGGACCTTGGGTTCTAGATATGCATAACTTGACTCTAATACATGATAAAATATGTAAAACTTGACCCACTTGTCTTGATCTCACATAACTAGATTTTTTTTGTTGTAATACTTCCATTCACAATAATACCGAAAAAAAATTTGGGATGTTACACTTACATTATGAGGCGGTGCATTGATGTCCTCACCCTCACGGTAATCATCAGCACGGTCATCAGGAGAATGCTCAGCCATCTGAAAGTTCACATTCACATTGTAAAGCTAACAATGTAAAGTTCACACTCACATTGTAAAATTCACATTGTAAGGTTCACATTCACATTGTAAAGTTCACATTCAGAAAAATAAAACATATAAAAAAATATAAAAATGCCTCTAATATTGCGAATTTTTATCAATTAACAATCCTTCATTGTGATCTCCGCGCACATACAAGTCATCATTAGCTTCAATATTTGTTGGTGTTGGAAACCCAACCGAGAATGGACTGGAGTCATCATACTTATCATAGTACTCTTCTTCATCTATAGGATCTTCAATGAACTGTCTTTTACCATGAAGAACAACCGACCATTTATCATTTGCAGGATCATCGATATAAAGTACTTATTTCGCCTGTGATGCCAATATGAATGGTTCACCCCACAACCTGTGTATAACGATATCTCAGCATCATGCACAATGTTTCTAAAAATGGGAGGTGGATCGGTGTGCTCTACCCCACAACTATCCAGCATCGCATCAACAATGTCTACTGGAACTGGTTCATTCACATCTACGTCATCGGAGGCAATTTCTTCTTCCACACAAGTACTACTATCGACATCCACTGGTTTCGAGTTTGAAATCTTTCCATTCCAGTGCCATTCTGTATAACCTTGTATAATCCCGTTGCACATGACATGACTTTTGATTTCGTCACCAGTGCTGACTTTCAAGTTGTTACCGCAATGCCTACATGGACAGTAGAACCTATCTCCAGGTTGTTTCCTATGTTCCTCGACAAATCTAATAAACTGGTCAAGACCAGATATAAACTCTGGGATGCAGCGATTGTGAATGGACATCCATGATCTATCCATTCTATGATCAAAGAGAAAACAAGTGTATATTACAACAAGATTAGGGTCTAGGGTTAACAGATTAGAGTTTTTGCATGGTTAAACTTTAGGCCAACAAATACATGTGCTATCATTCTTATATATAATAAATGTGTACCACCTATCCCATTCTTGAACACCTAATCTCACTAGTAAGTGTATAATGTGTATTGAGTTTTCAAGAAAAATTCAGCAGCATTTCCCCGCTGTTCTCCAAGTACATATGTACTTCGAGAACAAATGAGGAAATGTTGTAGAAATTTTCTTGAAAATTCAATACACATTATACACTTACATCCTAAGTGAGATTAGGTGTTCAAGAATAGTCCCAAACTGGGGACTATCCAAGATTTACTCCTAATGAGTAAATCTTGGATGGGTTTCTAGGCCAACAAATACATGTACTGTCATTCTTATATATAATAAATGTGTACCACCTATCCCATTCTTGAACACCTAATCTCACTAGTAAGTGTATAATGTGTATTGGGTTTTCAAGAAAATTTTAGCAGCATTTCCCCGATGTTCTCCAAGTACAGATGTACTTAGAGAACAAACGGGGAAATGCTACCAAAATTTTCTTGAAAACGAAATACACATTATACACTTACATCCTAAGTGAGATTAGGTGTTCAAGAACAGTCCCAAACTGGGGACTATCCAAGATTTACTCCTAATGAGTAAATCTTGGATGGGTTTCTAGGCCAACAAATACATGTGCTGTCATTCTATAACATTGATTTCAACATTTTGAGTGTCCATGCATGTTCATCATCAAGATAAAGATTACACATAAATTAGTATGACATAGGGATGGAGAGATTCATAATTGATTTCAAAATTTCAAACTATCTCATGCATTATCATCAATCTACATCATACAATAGGGATTCATGTAGATGTTAGGGTGACACATCACTACAAAATTAGAGATTTAACATTAGGGTTTTAATATCTTACATAGATTGATCACAAGATTTCAGCAATATAGTTAATTCAAGATTATGGTGAAATGTGTATTAGGGTTTTAATATCTTAATTCAACATACATCAAAATTTACAAAATTAGGTCAAGCATTAGTATTCAATTGCAAATGTATCTTCTTCGTCCTGCTCCCTCCTTACCAAATGGATAAAAGTAAGGCCACGACCGTGTGGGCTGGCCACGGCCGTGGCCAGCCCACACGGTCGTGGCCTTGCTTTAATCCATTTGGTAAGGAGAGGGAGCAGGAGGAAGAAGAAGAGGTGGAGGACCAGCCCACACGGTCGCTAGCACTGGTGCATGTTGTGAAATCCCACGCGGAGCAGGGTACCTGCTTGAGGGTGAAGGAAGAAGAGCGGGAGCAGGTACCTTTGGGCAACCAGCGAGGAGAGCAGGGCAACCGATGACAGGAGGAGCAGGAGATCGTCGGTGAGGAGAGCAGTAGCAACAGTGGCATCAGCGAGGAGAGCAGCAGCAGCGAGCGGTGGCGGTGCGGGGGAGCAACGGCGGCAGGATCGCCAGACCTAACTGATCAACCAATGAAATAGAGAGAGTGGGGAAGAGTCTATCACACGGGTGCTATTAACTGCACCATCGGCATCGGTCATTTAAAAAACCGACACCTAAGAATTAATGGCATCGGTTACCTAACAACACCGACACCTATGCTCAATGATAGTCGTCGGTTTTTACTAGCAAAAATCGACGTCTAGCTACATATACCGATTAAAAAATTTGTTCTCGATTAATTACCGTAGTCGTCAGTTTCTTTAGAAAACCGACGCCCAAGGGGTGTGACAATTCTCCCAAGAACGGCGTGGGAAAACCCATAGGTGTCGGTTATTGTAGTAAAACCGATGACTAAAATGTGCCCAATTTCTGTCTCGCGAAAAACCTTTTGTCGTCAGTTTAAGAGTTAATAACCGACGCCATATGTTAACTTTTGGAGGTAATTTTTTTCGCTGGAAATTTTGGATTTGGCGGTTAATTTTAGGCGTCAGTTTCTTAATAAGGAACCGACACTGAATAAAAGTGATACCCGTGTCTGGTCACCCTTCACAGATAGATGTTGGTTTTGTTTTTGAACCGACACTGTATGTTTTAGGCGTCGGTGTATTTATACAACTGACGTCGTTAAAAGTGACGCTATAAGTCATTTCTGTAGTAGTGGAAGCTGACTGGCTGCCTAATTATGTGCCTGAAACTAGTTCATGTTTGTTTGAAAATTCCAAGAAGAAACTTATGCTTGTTGCCATGAATTATAGATTAAATGCATGAGATGAAGTTTTTTAGATCGATCTAATTCCATAGAACTTGATTCATGTAAAATGCCTGAGATGAATCATAGATCAAACTTTCTTAGCATCTGATCGATCTAATGCTCTCATATTATGTACAAAGCATTTTGCAAATATAATACCACAAAATGCTAACACAATCAAATTCCAAGGTTGAGTCTAGGGTACAATACTTGTATCAATTTTTGTTAATGAGAAGTCTATGCACTTATCAACGTGATCCTGAAAAAGAAATTAGGCAATTTTGTCATTTATGAAAGATGCAACAAAGCTATAATACTTGTGAGTAAAAGGGCGACAAGATCCTTACAGTCTAAATTGAAGAAGATAGATAGAGGATTTTCAACGTTCAGGCGAGCAACTCACAGAAACATATGAGTTAATATAGGAGATGCAAACTCTAACAAATCTAAACCAAGAAAAAAAATACAAATAAGATCTTGGAGCCAATAAGAGCCGTAGGACCGACCATTCAAGGATTTATAATATGACTGGGAGGGCATAGAAATCAAATAAAACAACGACTAAACACATTAATCCAACAAGAAAACTTATACCCATACAGTAGAAACGCTGGAAGGAATTGATGTCATCATGCATAGAGTGGAGAACTAGGCGATTGAAGAAGTCCCCATGGAAGTAGAGGAACCGACCATAATGTAGTAGCCACAAATGGTAAAGAAATAACCAAAAATAATGATCGAACTGGTAGAAAGGTCAAAGGGAATCAAGGTTACCTCTTGTAATTTCAAGAACTAGATCAAAGTAGCTACTTCCTTATACCATGGAAACAACAAAATATGACATCATGGGATCATGGTAACAACAAAATTTATAGGAAGAGCACAATACTATTAGAAATGTGTTGGAGCAAGGAAGAAGAATGACCTTCTAACAATATTATATTGGAGATCTTGCATGTAAATGATTCTCATATTGCATAGTTCTAGGGTAAGTGCTTTATATAACATGGTAGATGCTTCCTTGGTCAATGGTTTAACAAAATATGATATTGCAGGGTCATGGTAACAAAAAAAATTACAAGAAATTTCAGCACAATAGGTCAATAAACCAAGAGCTAATGTTTGTTTTAGTTCACAATTGGGACAACCATCATTTGTGATACAAAAAAGGTTGTGATGACATAGGTTCGTGTCTCAACTTCTCCATGTGTACGTATGTGAGTATCAACTACATCTTCTGTGCAAATCATGGATTTACAACATGACACTACTACTGCACATATATGTCCCTAATTTGAACTTCCAATTAGACTGTAAGGTTGAGTTAGGACCACATTACCTAATGGAGTCCTTTGACGATATAAAGGAATCAGGGTCAGACTCCAAAGTTGAGTATATGGTACAATATTTGTATTGATTTCTATTATTGAAAAGTCCATGAACTGCTCAACGTGAGCCTGAAAAAGAAATTAGGTAGTTTTGTCATTTATGAAAGATGCAACAAGGTTATAATACTTGTGAGTAAAAAGGTGATAGGATCCTTATAGTCTAATTTGAAGAAGATACATAGAGGATCGTCAACATCAAGAGACGTGGCAATTCCAAATTTGACCATTATTACTTTTTTTTGTTCCATGGCTTCATGAATAGTAGTTCTTTTAGATTGCCCCATCTTATCAAACTCATCAAAAGGACATATGCCCATGTCAGTTAACATTTATCCAAAAAATTCCTTTTGAATCAATAGCTTATGACCGTAAAAATGTGTTGATCATAAAATAATGCGCAATAACAACTTTTTAGTTTATATGCAACAATATGATCTAAGTGTACATCATCTTATAAACAAGATAATAACATAAGTTTCCTTAGTTCAATATCAGTCAGAGTGGGTGCACATACAAGAGATCCTCCTTCAAATGTACATTCTTTAAAAGGGCATAGGATGACTCTAAAAAATAACAGTCTTTGTTCTACTAGACTAATAATAAGTAGCAACATTAATAATTACTGATCATAATCCTTGTAATAAGAAAATTCATAAGGGTATTAGATAATTCACCATGCATAATCAATGGAAGAAGGCCAACACAATTAGATGTTTGAAATAATGAAAAAAGTATGATTCAAATGATTCCATAATCGTGAAACAAGTCACCTCGCTCACAATCCAGTGCCTCTTTGTCAAACTGATGTCAGGAGTACTAGACACAAGAGGAATCCAAAGAATTCTAGCCAACACATTGAATTACATTAGTGAAAACTCTTGTTATAAGCACATCAGATAAGAAAAGTCATCCTAATTTGCAAAACATGTATGATTCCATAGGAAAAAAAACAACGACCCTACTATTGTGTAATGAAGATCATATACAATCTTGCACTTGAAGTAAAATGCAACAAATATTATGATGGGGAGTACTAGTGCATAGTTCATATAGTTGTTAAGGTGGGGGGAAATAGAAGAAGAAGTAAAAGTCAATCTGTGTAAGAACCTCATATTAAAGATGTCCATATTAGTTATATACCAATGTAAAATAGAAAAATAGTGAGGCAACTGAGATCAATGGATAATTGATGTTAATCAAGTCCTCAATGAACCAGTAAAATGGATCAATGATGTTCAGTCCAATATCAAGGCTTGTAAGGAGAAGGAAGATGAGCTAGTCGTTCATGTGGAGCCTTCCAACTTTAGCTACATGTAATTTGATGGTTTGGCAAGTCCCTAATAAAATTAGGGTGACAAAGAACAATATATGTAGGAAAATATTTTTGTTATTTGACTAGCTACAAAGGTGCACATCATTGAAAATGTACAATCTTGAACGTATTCGAATCCCCAGATTGTGTAAGGATACAATATTCACCATATATCACTTGGTGGACAAATAAGTGCCTAAAATACCTTTGTCCAGACAACATTTTCCAAAATAAAACCCAAGCACCCTTTTAGATGACTTTTCTCACCATTATATAGCTTGTAACCATACTCATCGCACTGCACTAATGACGTGCCACCAAAAAGAGGTTCAATATTAGAATCATGGTTTGGTTTTACCACAAGAGGAGGTTGAATTCGTGCCAAATGGCAAGTAGTGCACATTCAATGACATCTTGAAATAGACCACATAGTAAGTCCTTTAAAGTTCCATCCTACACCAAAATCTTAGTTCTTAGGTGTCCATGATAGACAAAGAACATGACCAGTATCCTCAACAAAGTACCAGTCACTATCAACAACATAATTATCCATTTGAGATTGAAACATTACATTATAAATGAACATTTACAAGCAACAAACAACACCACTGCTTAAAGAAGATTCACGACTCAAAGATTATACAAGCCTTCAAATTGTTGTATATGTAAAGCCTTTTTACTAGTTCTATCAATAATGTAGAAGGTGTACATGAACTTACCTAGATAGGACCTAGATAAGACAATTCAGCAAGGCATATATCTATTTTGGAAAATGCTACTGATACTTGCTATGCATTGTTTTATAAATCTGACAAATGGATTCCTAATATACCATATACATAAAGATATGAGAGGGGTCGAGCATGGATAGTAACAAGAATGAGAGGGAAAAAATGATCAAATATTGAGATTAGGTAATATAAATATAAGTTCATACATGTAATTCTACATTTATAAGCCTTCCGTGCAGAAAAGATAGACTATTCTAGTTGAAAAACCATCAATTATAGAGATTAAGGATATACAATATTGACTGGCTATGATGGAACATCTAAACAACTAAATGGAAAATTATGTTTGCACAGATGACCAAATGTTGTTAACTTACACAATATTGAACTCATGTTCACCACTGGCCCCTCTATAAATGGATAATGATATTTGCATAGAAGGGCAGTTTATTTGGGTCCACTCACATGATTACTTGAGTTGGTGATGCTTCTTATTTTCTCAGAGATTAGAATTTCAAATGTTTATGTTATTTATATGAAGGAATATAATATGTCTTTGTCTTTGACCTCCCAATTTGGTTCCAAAACTATTGGAAAAAATAATAGAAAGGATAAAATATCCCACAAGGAATTGTGTTACCTTATTGCATGACATCTGCTACTCAATACACTTATATGAATCCTTATGTTATGAAAGATTGGTAAAATAAGCAATAGAGGTTGCAAAAAATGTGGAATTACACTATTACTATTAATAACATTAGAATCAGCAGTATCCAGTAGGGCATGTATTAAGGCATGCATCCTAAATGGACGAATAGGCTAATAAAGTAGGCACACAAGGAATTCAGATCCAAATGTCTCAACAATCTGATGGTTTTTATCCAAGATGTTGCTACTGGCTAATCTCCTAGAAAAGTTCCAACATATTGTAAAGCATTTTCAAAATCAATTGAGTCATGAGGAAGGCTAGAAAGAGGTAGACCTAAAGTAGCTTTCGTACCATGTAACAAGTAAACAAAATCATTCTAAAGAAGATCCAGTGTTGCTAAAGATCAATAGGATTACTAGCCAATCACTACTCTCTCCATAAATGCCCCACTTTTAGTCTCATCACCAAATGGAGCCTGAAGCAAAGAACATGTGCCAATCTAGTAGTGAAATGAATTTCGATCACAATAGATGCTTAAAGAGAATTAAACATGTTGTCAAAATTAATTACTAATATACACATGACTTATACTATTCCTCTTACTTTCTTTTTTGATTGTTATTCATAGTTTTCTATATACTTCTTATGATTTCCTTATATGGAAACTTGAATAGACAACCTTGGCTATGTTAGGGTATGCCCCATTAACTTTCAATCAATGATAAGAACTATTTACATGGCACTGGAGTGGTTGTGATTAGTAGAGGTCAAATGCTTCTAGAATGATTCTGACAAGTGTCTAATCCATGTGATATGTCACAAATACGATAGCACTCTACTTCAACATAATTTTGTATCATTTTTTCTCTTATCCTCTCCTTCTCCATATTTCCCACAAACATGAGACAACATAGCCAAATGATAAGGAGCACTCAAGGATGTAAGGAACATGTGAGGGTGTGGAGCATGAATCTACTCACTCTAGCACTACAAGGCATCAAGCTAACATCTGAAGATAATGTACCACATCAGTGGTTCATGTTTCACAAAGATTAATCAGCCTTCAAAAACTAAAAAAAGAAGTTGCATGAGGAAAAAAGAAAAATACCACAATGTTACATATCTAGGGCAATCATAACCAAAAAAAGATGTATACATATTTTAGATTGAAGTCAAAGTATAGTGTGGAAGTATGAACTATATACTTATATGTTGAGAAACCATTTAGAGACTTATTATAGAATACATCGCAACCACATGTTATATCACATATTGTAATAATCATGAGTTTCATGCAACTTTCTTGTTCATTGTGTTCACACCATATGTATATAAGGCACAAAATGATGGCCTTCGTCAACTTTACACTAGCCTCACAAATTGAAGGCATGTATATATGTAAAAGGGAATGGAACAACCCAAGATACCATGTTAGATATATAGTAAGTGTTAAATCTCCACTCACACCAGAGTAAGACTAATCAAACTATAAGATGTGCTTTGATATCATGGGATAAGCTTAAGTTTCAAGTTTGGTCCAGTTCAGACACTATTTGAACAAATTATGCATATATGTGCTTGTTTTGGGCTTTTATGTAATTTACCCATATCTAGGGTTTTTCTTGTGATATTCCACATGCTTGTTGTGCCTCACATGTTTCCATATCATGTTGATATAGTTGTGCTTTGGTGTGCCTTGTTACATCTTGGTCTGAGGGATGACATCTAGCCTTGTGTTGAGATTAGGGTTTGCTCTCATGGATGCCCTGACTCAATGGTTGACTTTGAGTGTTGAGCCACCCAGTGTTGGTAGTCACCAAGTTTTGTTGAGCCATCTAGGGTTGAAAGTTGATGATACTTCTGACTCATCTTGGTCGCCAACATTCCTAGGGCTGACAGTTGATGGGTTTTCTGACTATCTTGGTCGCCAAGTTCTCTAACCCTTGGTGGTCGATTGGTTTTCTAATCTTCTTAGTTGCCAAGTTTTGTTTTTGTGGCCGATCTTATTGCATGGATGAGATGTTTGCATGGGCAAGATGTTTTCAGCTTTGACACATGGCATTCATGGCTTGCCACATCTCCCTTCCTCTCTCTCCAACCCTAAGCCTTATATACCTCCCTCCTTACATGCAAACAAGCTCTTTATACACTTAACTCTCTCTCTCTCTGTGAGAACCCATTACACTAAATGAGATTACTCAAAACATAAAACACAATCAATCACCAATTAACCACATACCCAAAAATATGGGTAAATTAAAACTGATTTCAACATCAACACCCGCTTAGAAACATTTGTATAAGAGCCTAACATCGTTCTTGTATCCATACTATGCCAAGAATTTGATACGAATTGGTCTATCGCCTTATCCAAAACATATATACACATGAGAACAATATTCGTATATGTCACACAAACAAGCATTAACATGCTAACAAAATTCTGATTTGTTTGAAACACCATATACAAACTTTTCCAGCCTGGACCTGAGAGTACATGGATGACTCTAGGACACACTAGACATCTAATCAACTTTCTCAAAGATTCATTACTATAGCTCCTCTTTGCTACCACATGTTTGTTTTTGTCACTTTCGATTACCTAAAAAAGTATGGTGAACCACAAGGGTGAGACCCATGTCCTGACAAGATATATAACCTCCAACAACGCTTATTGATTACAACATTTTAAATAGTAGATAACTAAGCAGTTGAAGTATTTAATGATCAATTGAACAATTCAATTATACTAAACAGATTACGCAAATCATCTTAGCAACAAGTATGATCATCAATGCATATATAGATAACAAATAAATCCATTTCTCTGGATAGATATCTACTCAAATATTATCAAATTGCATCTAATAACAATCATTATCATTAATCTAACTATCATCATATTCCTTGCTAACTAACAAGAAATCTAGTAGTATAAGCATCCTTGACATCATGAATATGTATAGTAACATAACATGGCTATCAATATTGGCATCTCAAATAAAGGGAACAGATCTATATCATAAGTATAATGAACATCATAACACAATGAACTACATAGGCATGATTAGCAGTTTAAGCATTTCTAATTACATAGGCATGGCTAGCAATATCAAACATAGCTAGTAGCATCATCTTAACCATCGGTGTCAGTATATTTGAAAACATAAGCATGTTTACAACATGATCATAACTACAACATAAGCATATCTATTATCTCTTATTGTACTATACATGATATCAATGAAAAGAAAGCAAACAAGGGTTATCATCCAATATGAAGTGTTGTGTATAACCCTAAACATACATGCTACACGACCATCTTACATCTTTTATTATGCCCTGGGGAATTTGAATCATACCATCCAAAGTCCAACCGACCCCTGTGAAGGGCTATTCGGTTTCGTACAAGATCTAGGAGTGTCAGTATCCTAAGATCTCTTCCCCTCGGTCAGTACGAGTAAAAAGGCAGTGACATACTGACATATCAGTTAAAGTTGCCACCACAGTGACATATAGTCAAGTTGCTAACCACTAGTCCACCCTTGGTACAAGTCACATCACTAGAAACCAGGGTATATAAAACCCTCTAATCCAAGGTACAACTGTAGTTGTCCTCAATCACATCAGATGTATGAGGCATGACCACAAACATCCTCCACAACCTGCATTGTGGATGACAAGGATATATCCTCAACTGATCACCCCCACATACTCAACGGTATGCGCTCTAAGTTTACCTAAGGAATACTCATTTCACCATCCAACAAGTTTTGACACTGAAGATGGCTCTACGACACAAGGCACTACATGATTAGAGTTGCATTTGATTAGTTATGCCAATTGGTTGAATTAAGGCTGCATCAAATAAGTGGACATACAAACCCTAATTCACTACTATCAAGCATATAAATATCATGACTTTTAAAAGATATAAAATGTGTGGAACATAATTTCTCATCTCATCATCACATGGTACTATTCACTTGCCATTCATGAGACCACACTAGTCATCATACTATCACAATATATAAATCCTTTTCACAATATGACAAGGTATCAACCCTTATCAACACAAGAGGATTACACCTCATTCATGGCTCAACCATGCCCAAAGGTCATTAAGACCATCATACTATCACAGGATATAAATCCTTTTCACAATATCATAGGGTATCAACCCTTATCAACACAAGAGGATTACACCTCATTCAAGGCTCAACCATGACCAAAGGTCATTAAGACCACCATACTATTCCTTATAAGAACATCATTATCTTTGCTTGCCTTATAACAAGGCTCAATAACATCACTTACATATAATACACCAGATCAACATAATATTGCATCAATGATCTAGGAGATATTCATAAACAATCATAGCAGGGTTATATTAACATTAAGAGCATTCCTTTATTACATCAACATGCAAGGAATCTAGATATGATTAACCCTCATCATATTCATAATGCACATGTTTAGCATAAGAAAGTATCAACCATGTGGCTATGATAACCACCAATTAACACATTAAGGTTATGTTCATATTAAGGAGGTTATTTCATCACCATGCCATCATATAAGAATGTTAAACATGAATACTCATATTTATCTATTTTCATTAGAGTTAGGTTGAACAAGATAAATTATATTAATGTTACTAATCAACACTTACACCCAAACCCTAACTCACGGCGTCCCCATTAGATCATGGATGCATAAGGTGAAGCATCACCATCACATTCCATAGTATTCTCAAGCCACACATAAATCAAGGTGTAACCATCAAGATATATCATACTAGGGTTTCAACAACAATAAGAGAGTACTCCATGATTGTATTAGTCATTCAAGGACTATTCATACCCAATTACCATCATGTAGTTATATTAAATCTAGGTATAACAAGATATACCTCATTAGGGTTACCCATTAATTCATTATGGTGATTATAAATCATAATCATACGAGGGCAAGGGTAAGACTACAAGTTTAAGGCATTGAACCATGAAATTCTCATCATTTGAGTCATAACATTACACTACATGCTTCACCCAAAACAATGGGAATATTGAGGCATCAACTTCTAAACATGAAATGTTGAAAAGGTAAAGCCATTGGTCGTTTACATAAGTAAACAACTTGAATGAATCATCTATGATGTTATTGAGTTGTGATCTAAAATAGTCACCATTTAACCCTAGACATCCTTTGATTAACAACAATAAGGGTTCTCTTAAGAGTAGGGTAAAACCCACGACTAACTGTTCATTTAAAACAAGCCATCCATCGTCAACAAGTAAGCTCCTTAAGTTGATCATATAAAGGAAACCATATAAATCACATTATTAGGACCAACATATTACATTAGCCATCATTCCACTTTATTGGAGGAATAATCATTAGATCTTGACCATTGGGTCAAGTTCATATGTTAAAACCATCAATTATAGTATAGGTTCGACCATTGCATCCAGTGACCCAAGAAACCATTGGTCTAAGGCTTAATTGATGCTACAACTATATGATTAACTCACCATAGGTTTTGGAGACCTGATCTACTATCATTAGTGATCATTAAGTCACCATAGGTTGTTAGATCAACACTATATTCATTAATCAACATCAAATATCAAACTAATATCACCATTGATTGATAGCATAATTAGGGTACTTAGTTGTTAATCACTAGGATTATAATTAGGCCAATACCTGACCTAAGGGGTGAACGTAAGTTGACACCCTTAGTCACTGCCATCAGTTGTCATGAAGACAACACCATCGGTTGTTGTAATGGTACCACCATCGAGTCATGTGTTTATAGAAGAAAACAACTTTAAACCCTAAAATTGACCATTGGTTGATAGGTGATTAGAACCATAGGTTGTCAAACCAACCTGATACAAGTCATATTATACCTTAGGAATAACTTATGCATGATCACATGTTCATCTATAATTGAAATCAGAATAGGGAACATTATAAAAATCAAAATCCAAGTCAAGCATAACTTTTTAGTACATGGATCGTCATTTAAAAGCAAATGTGGAGAAACTTATAAAACTTGCCTCTAATTAGAAGATAAACTCCCAAACATAAGAAAACATGAGCAGGTAGGGTAGAAAATCCAAGCATAAGCTGTGAACTCATCCATCTAGCACCTTTCTTCATCAAATGAGCAAACCCTAAGCATAAGGAGCAAGAAAGGTAGGGTTTTAGAGCTTTAGAGCAATTTCTACCATAGAACAACAAGGTTCTGACATGGAGAAAGGTAGGAGGAAGGATAACAAAGAAATAAACTAAGAAAAGAAGGGGATTCTTACTCTTTGAGGTCAAGATCACTAGAAGGAAGCTTTTTAAACCCTAAAAGGAAGTCAATTGCAATCCTAGATTCGTTTTCCAAGAAGATCCCCTCTTTCTTCTTCCTTGGACATGAAATTCACAGAAGCACAGAGGGAGAATGAGGGTTTTAGAAGGATGGAAGTGATGGAGAGAAAATGGCTCGTTTGGGTGCTTAGGGATAAGTATATGAAACTTTAAGATAAAGAAAATGAAAAAGTTGAAGTTCTAGTATCTTTCCAAGTGTCCATGGCCTTAAACTATTAAGAATATACAAACACACACACAAGCAGATCCCCAACCATCCATATATACCTTCTTAGCTTCCCTTTGTCGAATTTCCAAGCCAAAAAAAATAATTCATTAGTTGATAGCTACTAAAGGTAGCTCATCCATGAAGGGGTAAACCCTAAAATACCCTTGAGAAAAACACCTTCAAACCAAGGTTTAAATAGGCACCCCATCGATAAAAAACTCAATAATGATGAGAGAATATCCAGGGAACATAATGCAAGTGATAAATTGCAAAGAAAACCTCTCAATTGGGTAAATTGTAGAAAAGTCCAAAATGTGCATAAAATTGCATAACTTGCTCAAACAATGTCCAAATTGGACCAAATTTGAAAATTAAGGTTGTATTATGATTTCAAAGCATATAAAAAGGTTATATTATGGTTATAAGAATTCAATTATGATAATTAAGCTTATACAACTCATTAAGCAAGTTTGGGGGCCTTACACACACACTCTCTCTCTATCTCTTCTTCCTTGCTTCTTAGAGATCGCCCCCCTTTGTTGGTGGAGAAGGAGGATACAATGTAGGATAAGCTTGAGACATCTTGCTTGAATGTGCACCTAGGGTTTGGATCCACCCTTATTGAGGTCATTTGGTGCTTCCTTGCTTTGCTTCTTGGTCTTATTAGTGAGATCTCCCTCTTTTTCTTCATTTTCCTTGTTTTCCTACCTTTTTTATCTATTTCTTGGTCGGATCCATGGTGGAGTTTGTGATAGGTGAATACATCCTCTTTCTTGCTTCCTTGACCTAGGGTTTTCTTCCTTTTTGGAGAAGGAGTTGGCTTGGCTGAGTGGAGTGCTTAAGCTAGGATTTCTACCTTCTTTCTCTAATGTACCTTGTTGTTTGGAGCTTCTTCATCACCTCTAAGGTGAGTTATGTAACTTTCTCCATGATTATTGATTTCTATTTATCTTGCATGTACAAGATTTTGCTCTAAAATGTTGTTTTAAGTACAAAGATGCCATCCTTTCCTAGGGTTGAGCTTAAATGGTAGATGTTGAGTAGATAATTCTTCTTAATGTACCTCTAAACCTAGTGCATGTTCTTCCTTAAAGATTGAAAACCTTAGATCTTGCATATGTTTGTGATGATATGTGGTAGCCGAGATCTCACTTTATGTGGTTGATGAGATTTTGATCTTATGTGGTCGCCAAATTTTGGATCCTACGTGGTCGATGAAGGTTTTGAACTCTCAATGATTGCCAAGATTTGAGTCAATGTGGTCGATGAGATTTTGACTCTTTGGTCGCCAAGTTTTTGAACTCAAAGTGGTCGCCAAATTTTTTCAACTCTGATGGCCTATGAGAGTTGTATCTTCATGTTGGTCTCCAAGATTTGTCTCCTTGATGGTCGCTGAGATTTCACCCTATGTGGTCGCTAAGGTTTTGTACCCATGTTGTTCGGTGAGATACCTAACCCTAACGGTCACCAATGTTACATAACCCTAACGGTTGACAATGCTACCTAACCCTAGTGGTCTCTAAGGTACCCAACCCTAGCGGTTGCCAAGTGGTTATTATCCCTAGTGCTCACCAAGAGTTCTGACTCTATGGTCACCAAGTGTTCTGACTGCATGGTCGATGAGGATTCTAATACTATGGTTGCTATATTTTTTTGATTCTAAGAGTATGATTTAAGAGTTTTGGATTGTATGTAATTTGATAGATATGTATTGATTTTATGCTTTCATGCTCCAATGGAAATGCTAAGAACTAGGGTTTATCCTTGAGTGTTGTTTTGTAACTTCAACCCAACTTATCTTGTTGAGCCTAACCCTAATACAAATAGGTGATGATGTTTAAGCTTTGATTGGCCTCGATGTGAGTCAGACTTTTAAATTTATAACCCAAAACCTTCTAGGCCCCTGCAACTTTTATCACGGGGTCGAAGTAGATATACGGGGTCAAACACAGGAATGTGGGGACGTTTAGGATGCCAAAGATTTTATTCTTAAGTCAGATAAGCCAAAACTATAGTCGATGAAAATATGTGCTAGAGCTAGTATAGCAGGTTGTCATGAATTAAAATAAAATAAAGAAAAGAAAACAAAACAAAACAGAGTTTGCGGGATCTACTAATTAGAGAAAGAGAGTTCCTGGCTATGTAACCACAACCTAGGCAGTCTATGCACCCGTTCTCGGGCGTAGACGACCCTCGAACACCTAAGCAAGCATCTTAAAACCAAACATAGTACGCATTGTGGTATCCGTTCCTGTGGGTCGTCCCACTCGCTCTCGCGCAGAGTGACTAAAACCATCAATGATATGCCATCTAACCTCTCTCGAGGATGACAAATCAACACCCTAGATTCCCTCTTGGGTTTTAGAGTATTCTGGAATGTTAGGAATAGAGAACCTTGAACCGTCCTCCTCTCGGGTTTCGATCCAAACTATCTTCTCATGCCTATTCCTACACGGATCTCTCGATACAAGCAGAAATAACAGTTCAAACTAGAAAGAGATCAACCAAACTAGCAATCACAACCAGAGAGAGAAGATAGAACAAGCATCATACTATATATGGAATGAAACTACTTGCTTAAGGCAAAGGTACATAAACATGCCCAAATCGGGCTACATAGCCAAGAAGGAGCTTAACTAGCCATGGACAAGCATAGTTGGCACTGAACAAAGATGGAAAAACATCGTTGTACAAGAAATCAAGGAACACAACAGAAGATAGAGGAAGAAGATAAGATTTAGCCCGTGGAGGAGAAGTGGCTCTCGCTCCTTTGCTTCCGTATAGGCTGGATCTCGTCTTTTCGTTCTCCTCCTTGATCAGATCTGGACTCCTTGGTCCTCTCTCTCTAGATCTACTCCGAACAGCAACCCGGTGGAGGTGAGAGAATGTCGGTGGAGACTGGTCTTCTCTCTCCTCAACTTCCACCTTTGGAGATTGTAGACCAATGGTGGAGGATGGCGGTGAAGCAGATCTTCTCTCTCCTTGGTGGTGAGGATGAACGTGACACATATCTCCTCTCTCCTCAACTTCTGCCCTTAGAGAGAGTAGATCTGAGATGGGAGAGAGAGAGTGTGGAGGCTGGTGGCTGTTGGAGCACATAGGCTCAATGCCTTGGTCCTCTCAGACATTGGGATGCTCCCACGGGGCTCTGGCCCCAATCCAGCAGCCTCTCGGCATCTGAACTGGATCCCCTCGACCCTACCCTCTTTTTTCGCAGATATGGGTTTGCTATTTACAGGGGCAGATCGAGATGTTTACTTGAACTGGTCACGGTTCTTGTCTACACTAGTTCCGGTTCCTGGACACCGCGACCGCGACCGCAGTGTGTTGTTTCCATGCTCACGTCACGGTCTGTCATTTAGATGCGGTTCTCTTTTGTTGAAGTCCCCGTCCAGATCCTTACTGACTGTGAGCCTCCCCCCCTCATATGCACTGATGTTGTGGTTCCTCATGAAGCGCTTACATTGATAGACCATGGGTAGTCTTTGAGAATAGATCGGGTCGAGGTTATCAACTAGAGAAGAGGTCGCGATGAAAGAGGATGGAGGCGCTGTAGATGAGGGCTAGGTGAGGAGGTGGAAGCAAAAAGGAAAGGTGGAGGTTGAGGTGTTGATGGAGGTGGTGTCGGGCATGATCGTAGGTGGGTCACGGTGTTGGGGAATAACAACCGCGACCGCGGTTATTAGGATGGGGTCGCAATTATGGGCAGGTCATGGTTATGGGAATCACGACCGTGATTGTTTGAAGGTGAGGGCAACAGGCGTCGGGGTGGTGATTGCGGTGTTGGGGGCGGTAGATGTTAATGGTGGACAGCGATCAGTTAGGGATAGAAGGTGGTCACAATCTGTGGGTAGGTGGAGGTGATGGCAGGTGAACAAAGGTGGTGGCATTGATAGGGTGATCACAGTTTCTGTTGGTGGGAGTCAAGTGTGACCTAGAGTAGGTGTACGATGAGGTCGTGATGTGAGGAGGAAGGGACCTCGTCCGGAGATGGTGGAAGACTGCGGGCAGGGGAGTGAAGAGGAACAAGGGTGTCGCGGCTCTTGAGGATAGATGTCCGCAGTCTTGGAGACGATAACCGCGATCGTGGTTAGCTAGAGGGGAGGCGAGGTCGCGGTATGTGAATCACGATCACGATTTGTGAGAGGCTGAGGTCATGGTCTGTACAGGAGGCACCGCGGGTGCGGTTAGGGCAGAAGACGATGGGGTCACAGTTTGTTGAGGGTTTGGTGATGGACCGCTGTTGGTAGCTGGTTATAGTGTAGAGGATGTTGACCACTGGACGTCGCAATCTTAGCAGAGGATGGAGACGGCCATGGTTGGTGGAGAGGAGGGTGTGGTGATGATCAGAAGGAGTTATAGTCTGCTGTGGAGATGTTGTCGTGGCTCTTGGTTGTGAAGGTAGCAGTGGAGTCGCAGATGTTTGAGGTGCATCAGTTAGAGAAGGCAAGGATGTCGCGACCGTCAGGGTTGAATAGCAACACGTCACGAATGTGAGGTGTCATTGAGGAAACTACGGGCACGGTTGTTGGAAGGAGGAGTATCCGATCACGGTTCCTTGACACCGCGGTCGCGATTCTACAAATTGTGGGTCACGATGTAGGGTTTAGAGCAAGGATCCAAGAAGAGAGGGCACTGTAGCAGCATAAAAGAAATAAAAGCCCGGCCCTACTAGCTGGGCCTTGGTGCTTGTTTGGGTCCAAAATGACCTACAAAACCAGAATAAACCTCGTAAAAAAGGATATCTAATCAATTAGGTTTATTATGGATGTATAAGGGAAATTAGGCAATGAAAGCAATTAATCAAAGCTAAACTGGGCCCAAGATAGCAAACAAAACCTAGATGATTAGTCATTCATCATTAGAAGATATATCAAGATATACAATTTAGAAGGGCCTCAGAGAGAGAGAGAGAAAACATGGGGAACGATGTCATCATAAACTCGATGCCAGCTTGTCCCAAAACTGGCTAGATTGGCTACTTTATTGGCTAGCTAGTTACTTTATCTAAGTAAAGATAAGGAAATAACTAAAACATGAGAAAAAGAGTGCACATTAAGACCAAAGTGGTGTAAAACCATAGATAAATAGCATAGAGAATATGCGTAGATTTGGGTGTTATCAACTACCCCAAGCTTAAAACTTGCTTGTCCTCAAGCAAGACTGTGCTCAAAGAACAAAAAGATAACATCCAAATTAAGCTTGGTAATAGATGCTAAGGCTAAGAAAAATAGTTTAAAGCATCTATTCTATTGATCCATGTCATTCAGAACAAACCCCACCAATCAACCATAGTCTTGCCAAAGCAAGATCAAAGAGTTTCCAAGCAAGATTAAGCAAATTCACTACAGCCTGTCGATACTCATGAGGGTTTGAATCATAATTATTAAACATGAAAGAATTATCACATAGGTGATTACGCAGGTGATGAGTGATGAGCCATCACCATGAATCCATGTATACCAATCGGGAAACAACGCGCCTCTCACTTATTCATGTCCTTAAGAAACAAAGAAAAAAGACTCTAATAACTTCTGAGGATCTCAATATGCGTCAGATTGGTCCATGTAATGAGCAATAATCCCTACAGTCCGATCCAGTTGGCCCAAAGCACTGAGATAAACTCCTCGTACTGCGCCCGAACCAACCCTGCTACTGAGATAATATCATAGGTCTCCTAGGGGTTCCTAGCGACTCTCTAGTGAGCCTTTGGAGTGATACTACCAGGCACGACATACCCTTGTTCACAAGCGCAGTCATACACCGATTGGGCACCATCCTCAACTCTCCTAAAAGAGGAAACAAGTGCTCATTTATTCACTCTCAGGCTTTTATTCTCTGCATTCTATTTCATAGGCTTGGGTGAGAACTATATAGATATTTTGGGATTTTGTGGGCGGCCAAGCCTCTTTTGCACATTTTTTTATATTTTTTCATATTTTTGACTCAATCTAATGTGAAAAGGCACGTAGTCCATCAAGGAAAACACTTCATCTTGATCATAGCTCAAAACCCATCATGATCCACTTAATACATGTGTGAAAAGTTGCAATTATGATTCAAGAAACCTTAGAATAGAGGCAAGCTTGTAAATTCACAACTAGGAGTCTTTAATCATGTTTTAGCTCATTCCAACGGTCCTTTACCATGGATTTTTCATTCACAACATAGATCAAGGGAATTTAGCTTTAAGCTATGAAAAAGGCACATAACCTTAGATTTATTACTAAACTCAAGGAAAGAGTCAAAGAGAAAGTCAAGCAAAAGGTCAAGCAATATTTAAGATGAAAACTGTGCATTTAGGCATAAAGTCAAGCATTTATCTATTAGATTTGCACCATATGGCCATAATTGCAGAGCTAAAAAGCTGAAAATTTTGAAAATTTTAAAACTAAATGCGGGAAGCTGAAAATTTTGAAAATTTTAAAACTAAATGCGGGAAGTAAACATGCATGCTAGAAGGATGAAGTGATAGAAAGGCGAAGCCTACCACCCCAAGCTTAAAATTTTTCCCATCCTAGAGAAAGACTTAAACTTGAAATAGTGAGGTAGGAATGCATGATTTTAACGACATTTATTGAAGTTCTAAAGATGATGCATGGTTTCAAGGATATAAAAATAGTTAGAGAAAAGAAACTAACTAACAAGAACATGAAGAGTAAAATTTATCATAATAAAAGGACATGAGGGTGGGTAAGAGAAAAAGGGGGTGGCTGCCCCACGATACCGACACTGGGATCCCAAATCCTAAGTTTTGGGACCAGTATCACCCGTGTCTTGCCGATGGGTTCTGCCACATAATAGGAGTAGAATAGGTGGAGATGCGGGCCCTGCCGAGTCTGAAGTAGAGGAATAAAATCCGGTGACTCGGTGAAGTCATCTCGGTGTTGGAATTGACTTGAGCTGCACTGGGATGAATTCTTTGGCAAATCATCCTCAAGGTACCTTCCAAGATACGAATCTGAACAGGAAGGCCCTAGGATGTCAACATAGGAAGAGATGGATGAGAGAGGTTGGATGTCTTCTACATGACTCATATCTTCTCTCTCCATCTCTATACTTGAGGCTGGATGCTTAGATAAATCTTCATGTACAGTCTGAGTCATCCAATCATCTTCTGAACAAGAAGTACTCCCTGAAAAATCAGTTTGTGGTTCTACCACCCCAAGCTTATCACCTGGCGTGGAGTCAGGGGTATCTTCATGCTCAACAACCATGTTGTAGTGAACCGTCCATCGTGCCCCCTTGACGTCCACCCTACCTTGTAAAGGTAAGGGTGTAAATGGTGGCTTGTGCTGCTCCAACTCGTCATCGTCAGTATACTCGCTGCTCCATGTCAAGCAACTGGCATCGTCGTCATCGAACAAATTGTTCCAAACCATGGTTGCGCACTGCTCAAAGCAAAGTGACAAGTCTCAATATGAGAGATGTCACTCTGGTCTGGTTCAATATTTGACTCTGGTTCCTCAAACCAAGCTTCTGGTTGTGAGGTTGATTGGTTTTTCGAGTCTTCATCATCATCATCATAGACCCATTCATGTCTATGACTCATATCTTCCATTGGTTCATCATCTGGGTCATCTGGATAGAATGAAGGGCTTCTCCAAGTGGGTTGATCTTCACAGAAAAATCCTGATGAATCCAGTTGATGGTTTGCATAGGATGATGGTGTATACTCCACTTCAGACCCAATGGAATGGTCTTGATGACTAACTTCTTTGTTGTCTTGTGATGGCAGTTGTAACCGAATTGTAACCAAATCGATGATCTCTTAGAGCCTCCTACCCTGTTCAACATCTTTATCATGAAGTTGTTGTACTTGAGAAACAATGCTTTCGAGACCCGTCGATTCTGCCATGCACATATGAGGGGAATCTGTTGTATTAAACTAATGTGCTTGGATGGATCCTTGCTCAAGAGTTCAAAGTAGATTTCTACTATGGTCTACAGCCTCGGTGACTAGTTTGAGATGATGATCCTACTCTTCTAGTAGTTGTTGCATTGGATCGACATCTTCTTGGAGATGAGGGGCTAAGGAGGTGAGTGCGTGAATACTTTCCCTAGCCAACTCCATTGCCTTAATCAGTTCTTGATCCCATGATAGCACGGGAGTCGAGGGCTGACTGGCAGTCTCTGTTGTTGGAATCTCGACATATGATGATGGTGGAGGTAAGTATAACTCAACTAGCTGTAGAGCACGACCTTCAATTATTGCCAGCAGTCGGAACTATAGAAAAACTTGGGAGGACAGGTGGACAAGATAACTTGTCTTGTCAAAGCGAGATCCATGGCTGAAAAAGAGTATAGAAAAAAAGGTATTCAGAATATATGAACAAGTATGTTTAAAACAAAAGAAAAACTATGCATATATATATATATATATATACGGGATTAAAATGACAGAACAAAATCTTTTAGGCATGTAAACGTGGAAAACCACGTCCCCGACAACGACGCCAAAAAGTTGATCAGCCTCGATGTGATTCAGACTTTTAAATTTATAACCTGAAACCTTCTAGGCCCCCACAACTTTTATTATGGGGTTGAAGTAGATATACGGGGTCGAACACAGGGACGTGGGGACGTTTAGGATGCCAACGATTTTGTTCTTAAGTCAGATAAGCCAAAACTATAGTCGATGAAAATATGTACTAGAGCAAGTCTAGTGGGTTGTCATGAATTAAAACAAAATAAAGAAAAGAAAACAAAACAAAACAGAGTTTGCGGGATCTACTAATCAGAGAAAGAGAGTTCCTGGCTATGTAACCACAACCTGGGCAGTCTATGCACCCGTTCTCGGGAATAGACGACCCTCAAACACCTAAGCAAGCATCTTAAAACCAAACATAGTACACATTGTGGTATCCGTTCATGTGGGTCGTCCCACTCGCTCTCGCATAGAGTGACTAAAACCATCAACGATATGCCATCTAACATCTCTCGAGGATGATAATTCAACACCCTAGAATACTCTAGATTCCCTCTCAGGTTTTAGAGTATTCTGGAATGTTAGGAACAGAGAACCTTGAACCATCCTCCTCTCGGGTTTCGATCCAAACTATCTTCTCACACATATTCCTACATGAATCTCTCGATACAAGTAGAAATAGCAGTTCAAACTAGAAAGAGATCAACCAAACTAGAAATCACAACCAGAGAGAGAAGATAGAACAAGAATCATACTATATATGGAATGAAACTACTTACTTAAGGCAAAGGTACATAAACATGCCCGAATCAGGCTACATAGCCAAGAAGGAGCTTAAGTAGACATGGACAAGCATAGTTGGCACCGAACAAAGATGGAAAAACATCATTGTATAAGAAATCAATGGAACACAATAGAAGATAGAGGAAGAAGATAAGATTTAGCCTATGGAGGAGAAGTGGCTCTCACTCCTTTTCCTCCGTATAGGCTGGATCTCATCTTTTGGTCCTCCTCCATGATCAAATCTGGACTCCTTGGTCCTCTCTCTCTAGATCTGCTCTGAACAACAGCCCGGTGGAGGTGAGAGAATGTCGGTGGAGACTGGTCTTCTCTCTCCTCCACTTCTGACTTTAGAGATTATAGACCAGTGGTGGAGGATGGCGGTGAAGTGGATCTTCTCTCTCCTTGGTGGTGAGGATGAACGTGGCACATATCTCCTCTCTCGTCAGCTTCTGCCCTTGGAGAGAGTAGATCTGAGATGGAGATGGAGGAGAGAGAGACTATGGAGGTTGGTGGTTGTTGGAGCACGTAGGCATAGTTCCTTGGTCCTCTCGGACCTTGGGATTCTCCCACAGGGCTCTGGATCCAATCCAGCAGCCTCTCGGTGTCTAAACTGGATCCCCTCGACCCTCCCCCCTTCTTTCGTAGATCTGGGTCTGCTATTTATAGGGGTAGATCAGGTTGTTTACTTGAACCAGTCACGATTCTTGTCTACACTGGTCGCGGTTCCTAGACACTACCACCGTGGTTACCTTGGATGATACAGTTTTATGCCATGGTTACTAGTGTCATGACCTATATACTAAGGGTGGACTGGGCTATTTTGCAGATGGACTATGTATGTCATTACAGATGACTCGTACTGACTGAGGGTAGATGAGATCTTAGGATTTCGACTCTCCTAGATCTTGTACATAACTGATTTGACTTAGTAGTGGCCAGTTGGAGTCTTAGTGGTATACCTCAAACTCCCCAGGGCTTAATAAAAGTGTAATCTAGGTGTGTAGTATATCTATTTAGGGATAAATGCATTTCATATTGGTTGTTAACCCTTGCCTTATTTCTTATAGTGTTTATTTAATGTATAATGTGGTGTGAGAAATTAAACGTTAGAAGATGATAGATTTATCTATTCCTCTATATATTGTGTTAATCATGCTTAACCTATTTTAGTCATTTAGTATGTTCCCTACTTTATCTGCTCAACTAACTTAATCTGTTTAAATAATATAATTTGTTGTAATCAATAACCGTTGTTGAGAGTTATATCTCTCGTTGGGACGTTGGTCTCACCTCGTGGGTCACCACATCTTTTTAGGTGATCATCAACGATGTCATTAGGATCATGTTGGTGAAGAAGATCTGCTTGGAGAGTAGTAGGAGCACAAGGTTGGCTAGTAGTTAGTAGTGTCCTAGAGTCATCCATGTACTCTCAAGTTTGGGCAGGAGATTTTTTGTAGATGATATATACATTGACTCAAGATTTTGGCATTGTGCTGATGTTTGTTTTAGGCATGTATATGTGGAACAATATCTTTTGTACATAGGTTGTGGCTGAGAGAACTGGTCATACATGTAAATACATGATATGGTATATGTTGCAAGTTGTTGGACACTTATGTAAATATCTCTAAACATGATAGTAATGTTTAATCCATTTTAATTTATCCACTTTTCTGGTTATGTGGTTAATTAGTAGTTGACCATATGTTTTATTTTGAGTAATCTCATTTAGGCCCGACGGGTTCTCTCAGGTTGGTATTAGAGCTTCAGGTTCGCTGAGTCTACAAGGACATAGGACTTAGGTTTTGTGTTTGTTCTTACATAGTCCAACATATCTGATCATAGCTTATGCTTATGAAGATATGCCTGGAGAGCGTTAAGAACATGCAGAGAGTATCTATGTCACACCAGGAGGTGGTAGTAGGAGGCAGGCACATGAAGGAAGAGTGCCTGTGACGGGGCCAGAACATCCTGTAGTGCCTTAGTTTGACCATGTAGTCATGGCAAGCCCCGCCTTTTAGTCCATGTTTGGGAAGCTCATGGTGACGATTACACCCTTAGCAGACAGGACACTCATACCTCAAGCTAGGGCAACCATTCCTAATGTGGAATCTCAAGGATCCGGGAAGACATTTGAGAGGTTATGACGTGTTGGAGCTATTGAGTACACTGGTACAACAGACCCAGAAAACACAGATATGTGGTTGACCGATCTTGAGAAGGCGTTCAAGATACTCAACATCCCAGAAGCAGACAAGGTGAAGCATGATGTTTACCTATTAAAGGGAAGTGTTGTCTAGTGGGCCATAGAAGAAGAGAAGGGATCATGGGCTGTGATAGGTTGGGAGGAGTTTTGGCGGGAGTTTGTGAGCTGTTACTTCCCTGAGACATATCTGGACAAGTAGACAACATTGTTTGAGAGGTTGTGTCAAGGTTCAATGTCCATCAATGAGTATTAAGCTATGTTTATGGAGATTTTGAGGTTTTATCCTCATATGGTAGTGACAGAGAAGGAGAGGATCCAGAGGTTTGAGAAGGGCCTGAGTACGGAGTTGTCTACGACAACATATGCTTTGAAGAATAGAAAGAGGTTCTCTACCTTCATGGAGTCTGTGAGGAGGATTGGGAGGTCTGCTATCGAGAAGCATGAAGCTAATTCTAATAAGAGGCCAACTCAGTTTCAAGGATAGTCATCTGATGGCTTTAAGAAGCCAAGGTTCTCATCACCATAGTCACAATAGAGATCAGCTTTCTCTGAGTTGAGATCAGGAGTACCATCAAAGTGGTCCTTGAGCAAGGGAAGAGGTTGCATCTTTTTGCCATAAGGAGCACACAATGCATCATCTGTGTTGGTAACAGGGTCGTCTAGGTCGTAGTATGATTCTAGGACTTGTCACAAGTGTGGGCAAGTAGGGCATATAAGGTAGACGTGTCCTATAAAAGACAAAGAAGTGATACAATAGCCGAGGCAGAGTCAGTGGGGTTCCCAGTAGTAGTAGTATATCAACAATAGTGGTAGAGGACACGGTCCAACATCACAGGCGGGGTCATCTGGACTAGCTAGAAAAGGACGAGGATGAAAATAGGGGACAACTAGATTCTATGCTATGAGTCAGGTGGAGGGAGTGGTCAATCCACGAGTCGTAAAAGGTCAGATGGAACTTTTTCATTCTGACTTATCTACTTCTTCTTTTGTATCTATTTTGGTTGACCCGGGTGCAACACATTCTTTTATCACTAGAGAGGTGATAAGTAGTTATTATCTGCCTATTTTTAGTAGATTTGATAGTCTTTGGCTAGAAACCCCTTTAGTTGATTCCGCTGAGTTGCATGAGGTTTGTCCATCTTGTGTTCTTTCTTTTTTGGGATGCAACATTCAAGTGGATCTTATGCCACTTGACATGCATGGATATGATGTGATCCTAGGGATGGATACCTTGGAGAAGTATAAGGTTGTTTTGGATTATAGTTCCAAGGTGGCAACATTTTATGATGGAGATGTTTCATGGATCTTCTAAGGAGATAGGAAAATTCTTCGTACATGTTTGATGTCAGCTATGATAATAGAGAGGTTGATGAGACAAGGGTGTGAGGCCTTCTTGGAACATGTTATGGATACCAAGGTGAGAGGTCCTAATATCCATGAGGTACATGTAGTGCGAGAGTTTTAGGATGCCTTTCCAAAAGAGTTTCATTGTGTTCCCCCTCCTATAGAGATTGATTTTGAGATCAATCTTGTTCCTGGAACACAACCCATAGCTCAAGCACCTTACATGATGGCACCAACAGAGATGCACAAGTTGAAGAAACAGTTACAGGAGTTTCTAGAGAAGGGTTTCATCAGACCGAGCACTTCCCCTTAGGGTGCTACCGTGTTGTTTTTGAAGAATAAGGATGGTTCCATGAGGCTTTGCTATATTATCAACAACTGAATAAGGTTACAGTGAAGAATAAGCACCTGTTATCGAGGATTGATGATCTGTTTGACCAGTTGAGAGCTGCTGCAATGTTCTTGAAGATAGATCTGAGGTCAGGATATCACTGACTGAGGATCAAAGCGGATGACATACCTAAGATTGCTTTTCGGAGTAGGTATGGTCACTATGAGTTTGTGGTTATGTCATTTGGGCTAACCAATGCACCATCAACTTTCACAGATCTAATGAATAGAGTGTTCATACCGTATATGGATCAGTTTGTGGTGGTGTTTATCAATGATATCTTGATATACTCTAGGGATAGTCAACAACATGAGCAATATCTATGTCAGTTGTTGACGTTGTTGAGGAAACACATTTTGTATGCCAAGTTCAGCAAGTGTGAGTTCTGGTTGACTGAGGTGTCTTTTCTTGGTCAAATAATATTGACTAAGGGTGTTTGCATAGACCCAAATAAGGTAGAGCATGTGCTAGAATGGGAACAGACTAAGACATCGACTGGAGTTTGGAATTTCCTAGGTTTGGCTAGTTACCACACAAGATTCATAAAGAATTTTAGTGATGTGGTGTTACCCCTAACCAAGTTGGCTAGAAAAGGTGTTCCTTTTGTCTGGGATTACAAATTTTAGCGTTCTTTAAAATTGTTGAAGGAGAAGTTGACTAGTGCTCTAGTGTTAGTCCTGCCAGAGTAAGGGAAGGACTACATCATCTTTTGTGATGCTTCAAAGAGTGGCTTGGGATGTGTGTTGATGTAAGACAAGAACATGATTTCTTTTGCTTCACGACAACTCAAGAAACATGAGGAGAACTACTCGACACATGACCTAGAGTTAGCATTCATGGTTCATGCCCTAGATATTTGGAGGCACTGTTTGTATGGGGAAAAGTGTCAGATCTTCACCGACTACAACAACCTTAAGTATATCTTCTCAAAGCAGGAGCTAAACATGCGGCAGAGAGATGGATGGAGTTGACAAAGGACTATGATTGCATGATAGAATACCATCTAAGGAAGGCCAACGTGGTAGCTGATGCATTGAGCAGGAAGTTATCTTTGTCATCATCTCTAGACAAGGCACAATTACACTCTATGGCATGTCACAAGCGAGACATGCTAGTGTCTCTTTGTTAGATGAACGTACAACTAGAGGTTTCTTTGTTAGAAAGATTGCTGGCACAATTACAGGTTAAGCCTACCTTAATACAACAGATTAGAGATGCTCAGAAGAGTGATGTCATGATATAGAATATCATGTCATATTTTGGCAGTAGGAAGTATGATGGCTTCCATGAGTTAGAGGATGGGACAATTTGCTTTCATAACAAGACATTGGTTACAGATGTGGATTGTCTAAGGAAGATGATATTTGAGGATGCTCATTCCTCGATGTATGCAGTGCATCTTGAAAGTACCAAAATGTACCATAATCTGAAAGGCATGTACTGGTGGCCAGGTCTGAAGTGTGATGTAGCAGAGCTTGTTGCTACATGTCTTGTTTGTTATCATGTCAAGGATGGACATCAGAAGCCCACATGGAAATTACAACCTTTGTTGATACTGTAATGGAAGTGGGATCATGTTACCATGGACTTTGTGGTTGGTCTTCCTCAGACATCCAAAGGTCATGATTCCATTTGGGTGATAGTTGGTAGGTTGACTAAGTCAGCTCATTTCCTTCCAGTCAAGACAACATATACAATGGAGAAGTTGGCACAAATATATGTTGATGAGATAGTTTGGTTGGTTGGTATTCTAGTTACCATAGTGTTTTATAGAGGCCCATAGTTTATGAGTAGGTTTTAGGAATGTATGCATATAGCTATGGGGATACAACTGAGGTTTAGCACAAATTTTCACTCATAGATAGATGGTCAGTTAAAGAGGACCATTCAGACATTGGAAGATCTTTTGAGAGCATGTGTACTACAGTTTCTTGGCAGTTGGGACATGCATATGATCTTGATAGAGTTTGCCTACAACAACAATTATCAAAGGATTATAGACATGGAACCTTATGAAGCTTTGTATGAGAGACATTGTCGGTCACCTCTTTGTTGGTATGAGGTAGGCGAGTATCAGCTTTGGGTCCCGAGCTAGTGCAACATACTATAAAGAAGATCAAGGTGATACAACAACAATTGAAGGCAACCTAGGATAGTCAGAAATCTTATGATGACAATCTTCACAGACCATATGATCTCCAAGTTGGAGACCTGGTGTATCTTAATGTTTCCTCTTGGAAATGTGTGTTGAGGTTTGGTAAGAAGGGTAACTTGACTCCAAGGTATATGGGACCATATCCTATCTTGGCACGTGTTGGAAGGGTGGCGTACAAGTTGGAGTTACCACAAGAGTTGCACGAGTTGCATAATGCCTTCCATGTCTCCATGTTGAGGAAGTGTCACCCTAACACAAAGAAGATGTTGCAGCCATTGGAGATTGAGTTGCATGTGGATGTGTTGTATGTTCATGGTCCTAGATAGGAGAGTGAAGAACCTGAAGAAGAAGGATATATCCTTAGCTAAGGTTTTGTGGCATCTCCACAGTGTGGAGGAAGCCAAGGAGGAGTTAGAGGATGATATGTGTAGGAAGTACCCATCTTTGTTAGTGTAGGATTTTGGGGGCAAAATCCTTGTTAGGGGTTTATGGTTGTAAGACCATTAACCTTGATTTTTGGTTGAACATGCTTGTTCATCATAATTATATGTTTAAAACTATAATAAAACCTAATATGTGCTTTGATATCATGTGACAAGCTTAAGTTTCAAGTTTGGTCCAGTGTGGACACTATTTGAAGAGGTTATGCATATATGTGATTATTTTGGGCTTTTATGCAATTCACACATATGTAGGGTTTTTCTTGCAATATGTCACATTTTTGTTGTGCCTCACATGTTTTCATATCATGTTGATATAGTTTTCTTTTGGGTGCCTTGTTACATCTTGGTTTGAAGGATGACATCTAGCCTTGTGTCGAGATTAGGGTTCGCTCTCATGGATGCCCTAACTCAATGGTTGACCTTGAGTGTTGAGTCACCCACTTTTGGTAGTCTCCATGTTTTCTATATCCAACTAGGGTTGGCGGTCTATGAGACTTCTGACTCATCTTGGTCTCCAACATTCCTATGGTTGGCGGTCGATGGGTTTTGTGACCATCTTGGTTGTCAATATTTCTTGGTGCTCGCCAAGATCTCTGATCCTTAGCGGTCGATTAGTTTTCTGATCTTCTTAGTCACCAAGTTTTCTAATTGTGGTCAACCTAGTTGCATGGATGAGATGTTTGCATGGGTGAGATTTTTTGACCTTGGACGCATGGCTTGACACCTCTCCCTTCCTCTCTCTCCAACCCTAAGCCTTATATACCTCCCTCCTTGCATGAAAACAATCTCTTTACATACTTTACATACTTAGATCCCTCTCTCTTATTCCTTGCTACTTGGATCTTGTCCCCCTTGCTTGGTTGAGAAGGAGGAGCCATGGTAGGAGAATCTTGGTCGATCTTACTTGCATGTACACACAGGGTTTGGATCCACCCTTATTGAGGTTGTTTGGTGATTCCTTACTTTGCTTCTTGGTATTGGTAGGTGAGATATCCCTCTATTCCTTCATTTTCCTTTCTATCCTACCTTCTTATATCTTCTTATTGGTTGGATCCATGGTGGAGCTTATGCTAGAGGTTGAACACACCCTCTTTCTTGCTCCCTTGACCTAGGGTTTGCTTCCTTTTTGGAGAAGGAGCTAGCTTGGCTGAGCGGAGTGCTTAAGCTAGGGTTTCTACCTTCTTTCTCTGAGCTACCTTTCTATTTGTAGCTTCTTCATCACCTCTAAGGTGAGTTATATAACTATATCCATGATTATTTCTTACTCTTATCTTGCATGTACATGATCTTTCTCTAAAATGTTGTTTTAAGTACAAAGATGTTATCCTTGCCTAGGGTTGTTCTTTGATGGTAGATCTTGAGTAGATAATTCTTCTTGATGTACCTCTAAACCCAACGCATGTTCTTCCTTGAAGATCATAAACCCTAGATCTTGTATATATGTGTGATGCTATGTGGTCGCCAAGATATCACTTTATGTAGTTGATGAGATTTTGATCTTATGTGGTTGCCAAGTTTTGAATCCTATGTGGTCGATGAAGGTTTTAAACTCTATGTGATCGCTAAGATTTGATACAATTTGTTCGATGAGATTTTCTCTTTGGATGCCAGGTTTTGGAAATCAAAGTGCTTGCTAAGATTTTTGAACTCTGATAGTCGATGAGATTTGTATGTTCATGTTGATTGCCAAGATTTGAATCTCCTTGATGGTCACCAAGATTTCACCCTATGTGGTCTCTAAGGTTTTGGCCCCAAGTTGGTCGATGATTTACCTAACCCTAATGGTCACCAATATTACCTAACCCTAACGGTCACCAATGTTACCTAACCATAGTGGTCTCCAAGGTACCCAACCCTAGTGGCCCCCAAGATGTTTCTAACCCTAGTGGTTGCCAAGGTATCTAACCCTAGCTAGTGGTAACCAAGGTGTTTCTAGCTCTAGTGGTTTCCAAGAGTTCTTAATCTATGGTCGCCAAGAGTTTTGACTATGGTAGATGAGGTTTCTGATACTATGGTTTCTAGGTTTTCTAATCATGTGAGTATGAGTTTATATTTTGGGTTGTATGGAATTTGATGGCTATGTGTTGACTTTATGCTTTCATGCTCCGATGGAAATGTTAAGAACTAGGGTTTATCCTTGAGTGTAGTTTTGTAACTTCAACCCAACTTATCTTATTGAGCCTAACCCTAATACAAATAGGTGATGATGGTTAAGAATAATTAACTTCCTTGCATGATTGGTATGATGAGCAATACTCTCTTAATGTTTTTGTAACCTTAATATGTTGCCATATGAACATCATGAGCCCTTAAGTGCAATGTTGTTTCAAATTTATGTCACATATATGGTGATGATTTGTTGAACCTTTGTTATGGAATGGAAAGATAATGATGTTCTTATAGGGAATGATGTGAATGATGTTATGGCCTTTAGACATGGTTCCATACCCTAATTGAGGTGTTATCTTCTTCATGATGTGACAAGGATTGGTATCCTGTGAGGATGTGATAAATTTTAAATCTCATACATTTTATATCTTCTAGAGTTGTAACGTACCCATGTTTTTGCAGAACTCTTTTAGGGTTTGTATGTAACTTGATTGACGCAGCCTTAACTCACCTAATTGGCATTAACTAATCAAGTGAAACCCTAATCATGTATGGCCCTATGATGTAGATCCATTCCAGTGCTAAGATTTGTTGGATGGTGAAATGAGTATTCCTCTAATGGAACCTCAGAGTCATATATTGTTGAGTATATGCATGTTTTTGAGGATGGATGCTTTCATATTTCAGCAGGAGAATGGTCGAGGCCATATCTTAGATGATTATGATTCAGTATATGTGATATTCTTGAGGACAGTTGTGGTTGTACGTCGGATGATAGGGTTTATATACCCTGGTTACTAGTGCCTTGACCTATATACCAAGGACAAACTAGGTTGTTTTGTAGCCAGACTACATATGTTGCTATGGATGACTCGTACTGACTGAGGGCGGATGAGATCTTAGGATTCTGACTCTCCTAGATCTTGTACGAAACTTATTTCAACTTAGTAGTGGTCAGTTGGATTCTGAGCGGTATACCTCAAACCCCCCAGGGCTTAATAAAATACGTAATGTAGCCATGTAATATATTTGTTTAGGGTTAAATGTGTTTCACATTGGTTGTTAACCCTTGCATAGTTTCTTATAATGTTTATTTGATGTATAATGCAGTAAGAGATATTAACTGTTAAAAGATGATAGATTTATCTGGTCCTCTGTATGTTGTGTTACTCATGCTTAACCTATTTTAGTCATTTAGTATGTTATCCCTGCTTAATATTCTCAACTGGCTTAATTTGTTTACATAATATAACATGTTGTAATCAATAACCGTTGTTGAGAGTTATATCTCTCGCTGGGATTTTGGTCTCACCTTGTGGGTCATTACATCTTTTTAGGTGATCATCAGAGACGTCGTCAGGATCATGGTGGTGAAGAAGAGCCACTCGGAGAGTAGTAGGAGCAGAAGGTTGGTGAGTAGTAGTATGTAGTGTCCTAGAGTCGTCCCTGTACTCTCAGGTCTAGGCAGGGGATGTTCTGTAGATGATATGTACATCAACTCGAGCTTTTGGCAGTTTGCTAATATTGTATATGGCATGCATATGTGGAACAATATATTTTGTACACAAGATGTGGCTGAGACCACTGATCATACATGTAAATACCTGATATGGTATATGTTGATATGCAAGTTGTTGGACCCTTATGTAAATATCTGTAAACATGATAGTAATGTTTAATCAGTTTTAATTTACCCATTTTTTGGTTATGTGGTTAATTAGTAGTTGATCCTGTGTTTTGTTTTGAATAATAGCATTTAAGGCATGACAGATTCTCTCACAAATTATGTCATTTGACATTAGATTCACAATGATATCCTATAGGATAGGAGACGACCCCTACAAGACATACATAACTTAACAAAAATAATAGGAAATAGAAGCCACATTCAGAAGAGTTACAAGAGTAATAGTGATCAGGAAGAAAAGGAAAATTCCCATATTGTTGTTTACCCATAGAACAATATAACTTTCATCATCATGGTTGAGAATCACTCTGACCAGCTAGTTTTGCATGTGAATATGCTCCATTCAGCTGACCATTGACTAGGTATGAATATTTTTTTCAGTTGTGTTCTACCTCACTGAATTTGTTCATATCTTCAAAGAAGACAACATGACTTCACATTCTTTAACTTAGAATGGTTTGGACTTTTAGGGTGATGTGATGTTTGTGGAAAAGCAAGGAGACCACCTTTAAAGTATTCTCTACCAATTGTGATTTTTAAATTGTCAACTGAACCATTTTATGTTTATATCCAAGTTGTAAGAATATGCCTATTTTCATGAAAAAGGATATTATGAGTGTTTGATGATTGCTAGAGAACATATGAAAAATAAGAAATAACATGATTGCTAGATAACATATGCCCTCTTTACTTCCCTTCCATGAAGCTCCTTCACCATCATGTCTACATTTTCCTATGGAATATATTTTTCATGTATGAAAGAAATATAGGGAAGGCTAGAACAATAATTAGAAGTGAACATTTTTATGTGACAAGATCTTGGGAAACATTGGGTACAAAAATCAAAATAATTACATTCCCATAATGAAGACTCAAGGCATCTTGGTAGAATTTTGGATCCTCTTACATCAAATGCTCTAATTTGTTTTCTAATGTGCAATGTATAATGTTTTTAGACTGAAGGATGTTAAAAAATAAATTGTTATGTCAAGAAAAATATTAGACATAACATGCACTTCACCACTAATTCATATATGACAAAAGTACTAAGAAGAGGAGTTTAAAACTTAACCAACCCATCTCATAAAAAATGTAGATAAGTTTTATGTTGAAACAAAAAGATATTATGCAGAAAATATCCAATTCAATAGCAAAGTGGAGAATCAAACATATCAAAATTCATGTGCCTGCACGTGCTAGAGAAAATAATCCCATGTCTTTAATTCTTTCAAACAAACTCTTCAACTTTTACCAATTTTTCACAAAAAAGTTGTCATTTTTTGTGTAACAAGCGTGTCTCTCACTTTTTCTCCTTTCCATTAAATTTAAAGAACTATATATAAGTATAGGATAAAAATAGGCAAGGAAACCTATGTACAAATAGAAAAAAAAGCTACACAAAGAATCTATACAAGAGTAGAAGTAAAGAGCATATCTTTTTGAGGATAAAAGAACCCAAATTCTATGAGGTTTTCCTAAACGAGTAGCATCATCAAACAATGAACAACCAAATAGGAATCTGATCAGATATTAGAAAGATAAACCAAATGCTCAGATTAGTAGGTTCCGCATTGCATCGTTGCACTTGCATTGCACTAAGATTTAGAACAGTTAACACAACAAGATCTGCCAATTCAAAAAACTTTACTTCTAGTTGACCAAGAACAAAAGGAATATTCAAAGGAAATAACTGATTTGATTATGGAAAATTGACCATGTGAAGTATCATTTCACTGACTCTTGAGGCTTAATACAAATCAACTGTAACGTCCCCAGATTCTGCCGCCTCGAGACTTAGAAGGCTCGAGAGGACAAATCCGAAAACGTTAGACAATCATTTCAGAGAGCGATGCGGAAGCATAATACGCATACATGAACTTTCAACATAACATACACCATAACATTCTCAACATTCAACATGCATATTAATTACAACATGAACTATTACAGATTACATTTACACATTGAATAGAAAATTTTACACAAGTTTGAACATGTATGCTAGGATCTTAACACAGTAGGTAAACATGTATGCTAACCAGGATCCTAGACAATAGGTAACCTGAACAACTTGCTCACACCCTGTTCTTTTATCCCATGCTAGCTCTGAACCTAAAACATACGTGAAACAACGAATCAACATAAAGTTGGTACGTGGTTGAAAGATACTATACTATGTTGGCATATTTAAAATACTTGAAAAAGAAGAAAGAAAAATGAAAGCATTATTTAAGGTAGAAAATCAGGTAAACCCAAGTTATTAACCATATTTCAATGGACATATATTACTATGGTGGACTTAGCACAAACATATATTATTGGGCCCTATCCCCGTGTACCTTGTACCATTAGGGATCTCCCCGCATACCTTGTACCATTAGGGAGGTGCTAGTCAACATTAATACTTTCCCTCTCTAATAGGGAGATTAATGAACCATCAGTAACTACATTCCATTTTCTTTCTTTAGTGTTCTTAATATTTAAGGCAGAAATGACAATACATATAGATGTACATCCAACAAGATATTCAAATACATGCAAGTAATTACTCATAATTATCATCCAGCAAAAACTAGTCTTATACTTATATCCACGTACCTGAGTCCAGAGATTCATACTTATATAAATATATCCATGATCATCTAGATAATCTGGTCATCACCTGATTAACAACAAGATTACATACATGCATTAGATTCTCATCATTAATCCTAATTAGAAGCATTTTAGGGTTTTGGCCAAGATAGGTTCCAAGTTGCTTATAAGTTCATTAAATGATCTTATATTATTCTAGGGGTCATCATGAAGGTGTGGTTCAAGTTTCAAGTCATTATGACGTTCCATGCACTTTCTATGATCATATCAAGGTTTAAGGCATTTACATGCATTCTAGGGTCAAAAGACTCACAATAGAGAAATCAACATCAAGTATCCTCAAGGAAGAAGAGTCAAGCATAAGGGATTGTTTTTAGATCAGCAAGAAAAGAACATAGGAAACACATTCAAAGTAGGGTGATGTCTACTAGGGTCTAGACATCAAACTATCAACATGAAGCACCAACATTCACTCATTCATGCAGTTATCATAATAGCACACTTATGTCATCGAGAGTACCCGGAATGTTATAAGGTTTCCCAAAGGTTCCAGGAGCATAAAATATTGATTTCATGATTGGTTAAGCATTTAGAGTCATTAGGAAGCAAGGTTAGGATTATAAGAGCAATGTACATCATTATAGCCCAATATGGTCACATATGTACAAAAAGGAGTCATTTATGAGAAAATAGGGAGAATAAGACTTTCAATAGGGATACAAGGACATGAGAGTTATTGATTTGATACTTAGGTGGGTATATATGCATCAAAGTTCCAAAATTCATCATAACATTGCATTAAATATGTTAAGAAGATCAAAAGGTAGCATTTTTGGAAAAAACAAAGAACAAACAAAGGAATTAGGGTCTGCAATTATGTCCAAGTTGTATATCTTTTTGAGACGATCAAAATGGTATATAGGTTTACCCTATTTGGCCAAGGGAATTGGGAGTTATCATTTTTTTAAGATCAACATTTAAAACTATAGTTGAGGGAGTTATTACCATTGTTGTTATTTATGCCTTGAGGTTGGTCATCGATCCTAGATCTGATGACTAGGGCTGACCCACACCTTCACGCTATGCAGCAGTCTGCGATTGGGCCACCCCTCTCCGTGCGCGGTGGTCAGCGACTCCCAACATCTACGGATCGCTGGTTGGGTCTTCAAATGTGATTGCACGCGACTCTAGGTCGTCTGTGCCTGCCTCCAACTGCGAGTGTCTGATCAAGCGTTGTCCCCCACCGCCCGCCGACCTCCCTTATGAGATTCCCCTGTTTCTATGCCCAAAACAAGGGGCCGAGCAGAGAGCATCCCGACGATGTCAGCTGCATCCAAGGACAGGGCAAAGGGAGAGGAAGAGCCCTTGGATCCTGATGGAGGCCATGGTGACCCTCCCTTGTCGCACGGAGGTGACCTGTTAGCTGGGCGGTCCCAGCCCTAGCACCGACGAGGCTCCCAACCTGTAGGAGAACCAAGCACCACCTCCAGCAAAGAAGGCAGCATCCTCCAGGTTGCTTCAGTGGGTGAGGGCAGTAATGGATGAGACGCTCGCTTTCCTCTTGACTGAGGTTGGGCTCATGGAGGTAGGGCTGATCTGTCCCCTTGTTTCTACGTCTGGCTGCTGCTTGCCGAAAAGGAGGAAGAAGGAGATGAAGGTTGGTCTCCCTTATCAGAGAATTCCATGGAAACTGTGAGTGGTCGGGAGGGAGATGATGGAGAAGGTGGGCATGAGGATTGTAGTCCATCGGTAACCATAGGTACATAACGTCAATTGAAAGTATTATCGGTTCAAATTATTGCGCAGGTCATGGGTTTTCCAACAAATTCTTGTAGACTGTTTCACCTTTATTAGATCGCTGCTACACCCCCAACAACCCTCTTATGCTCCTCAATTTTCTGAGGCTGAGAATGACCTGGTCCTGGATCTGTGGCTGGTGGCTTGCAAGGTGCCACACATCCAAGAGAGTAAAGACTGCATGACATAAAATCTATACCTAAGTACTATATATTCAAAGGGCCAATGTCCGATCATATGACATCACTAATGTCCTCCAAATCAATTATTTCATAAGAGTACTATGGTCAATACAATTACCAAGCTATTCATCATAAACCTCAATGCTCATGAATTTATCACTTGAGTTTGTAGAGACTAATAAATTGGCCTTGACCTCATAAGTGTTCAAATATCACTTACCTAAACATTAATTTGCTTCATCTAACTTCCCTTGATTAATCTTATCATGTAAGAAAACTTCAAATAAGATCAAAGTACTCTTGTTAGGTCCAACATAACTAAATTCTTTACGTATCCAAATTCCAGGTCATCACATCAACATAACAAAAAAATCAATATCCCCATCTTATATGTATGCTCAGATCCACTGATACTATACATCATTTGCTCAAGCGTTATGGTTCAAATAAACTCAAGAGAAAACAAACAAGTGAAGTATCATTTTAAGACAACTGGATCCAGAATGAAAAATTGGAAGGAATAAACTAGAACCTTAAAAAACTCATAACTCAACTAACACGTATCCAAAACTCAAAGCATGTGTTACAAATTCAGCTCTAGAAAACTACAGTTTCATTCTTCAGACTTCAGAATAAATATCAAGCTTTCAATACCAGAGTTTATTCGATCACTAATTTAATCAAATAAGAATATCTAGAGCAATTAAAAAAAGAATCGATCATAAGTCATCCCAGAAAACCAAAGGTATCCAATATAAAACTTATAGCTCAAGACCTACGGCTCATATCAACTTTAGAGAAAATAAGCATGTGAAGTATCAATTTAGAACAGCTTACTCTCATAGATTACATGAGGAATACCAGGATGGATTGATTAGTTTTGAACACAAAATTGATCTAATATACCTCAACTAAAAATGCAATAAAAAACTAGGAGCCATTAATACAAAATAACTAATACAACTCCAACAAACTTTAGTCCAATGCTAGATAATTTCGAAATTAGATCGACATTCAAAACCAGGACTCATCCATTGAAAAAAAATCACAGGACAAGAATAACTTCAAGCCATGTTTAGTTTGCTATATAAAGCATAACCAGAAACACAAGTTATCCCAGAATAACCAAAATATTCAAAAGACAATTATCTCAAAGACGATCTCAGAAGGCATCATTAATCAAACATAAGTGCAAATATCATAATTATAAAATGTAGTCTTTATAAGACCTGAGAAATTGGTTCCATGACATAGAGATTCCAATAATTTTCCCTTTGAATATGCTATCATAACTTTGCATCTAATAACATAAATAAAGTAGCAGAGGACTTATGGTTACCACTTAAAATCATCTCTCCCTTTCTTGAGTAGCCAAACAAAGATTAAGGTAATCAGTTCTAGCCAAAGTCACATAGAGGAACTAGATTAGACTCTAAGGAAATAATTACTCTAAGGAAATAATCACTAGCCAAACAAAAAAGAGCTTTGGGTTCAGACACATGTTTCATAAACAATCAACGTGAAAACAAATAATTAAGGATCTAACCTCAGTCTGTAATAAGCACACAAAATTAAAAAGACCTTAGAATCATAGATCAAACTCTATCATTTTTCATAGATTATAGATCATGATTGAGTTGTGACTTCAGATTTATAACTTTAACACAAAGCAAAAAAGAAAAGTGAGCCTAACTCCAACCATGCTAACAAAAAATAAACAAACAACACAGAAAGTAGCACACCAAAAGTGCCAAAAGGGCATACCAAGCTAAAATTGGTAGTTGGTTATTGCTTTAGTGGGTTTGAACTTGGTATCTTCTAAGTAAATAGATGCTAACAAATTCAAAGCTCATCCTCTATGGCTAGCTACAATGAACTAGAAAGTTTTTTTCTCAAGGAGATTGTGAGAAATGGGAATTGGAAGAAAATGATTTGGTTGTGGTGATGAAAATTAGTTCTACCTTCCAATGATGTACTATTTAAGATCTAGTGGTTGGCTACCCAATATATTCTAGAATGAACAATGATGTACTCATTCATGTATGGCTTAGAATTCTATTACATGTTTATTTTTCTGCGAGTAAGGAGTCAATAACTATCAACTTCTTCAAAATGTATAATTCATGATCAATTCTCTTACGTATGATTCTAGAATATGATCTTCAAAAATTGCTTCTCACTTACTGGAGGCTCCTATATGTTCAACTACTTTTTTGGAGTATAGGTTCTAGACATGAGGCAAAGAGAAGATGTAGCATCCATTCTGATTAGGAATACAACCAAAGGGGGAAGCAATTCCATTGACCAAGGAAGTCTAACGCCCTATCCTCTGATTGAATTCATTTCTTCTTGTGTTCATCTTTAAGGGAGGGCTAGTGACTATGAAGGTGAACTAATATTTTTCTATGAACACAACATCTTTTGATGGGCTTTTGTAGAAGATATCAACCATTTTTTTTTATCATGAGGTGTTTCCCAAAACCTTAGGGTGGCTCCTTTTTAATGTTGCAACATGGGAGATTTGTAATTTTTTAAGGGGCCTTCCAGACATCTCTTTGGTTGGTGTTATTCTCAAGTATGACATTAAAAGATGGTTGGCATGCTAATGGGCAAGAATGGTGGAAAATAGAACATAGGTTCTTATGTTCTTCCCTTGCAAGAGTCTTACAAGGGTTTTTTCATTAGAATAAGGTTTTGGATGGATGGTATAAGTACGAGGAGAATTTTTTTGTTTAGATGTTGAACTTTCTCATAGATTAAGTTTATCATATATTCTCCCTTTTATAATGAAATTAAGACCCTAATATCAAAAAATATAATGACAAATAGGTTTTGACAACTACCATACCATCCATCTCATCATATTATTAGATAGTTGTGTTCATCTTTGGGGTAATGGAAGTAAGAAGTTTCTACATGCATCACACATTGGTGTCGAGGTGTCAAAGGCCTTACATATATTGACCCAAGTGTTACACATTGTCCATATTTTGATAACGACTCAACCATTCCATTCATATGTATCTAATATGCTTGTTAGAGATTGATTTTAGGCATTAGGTACATGAAAAGGATCAAATCGCACAAGACCTAGCTTGGTTTAGTTCAACTCAAAATCAATGCAAATGAGCAATTTGGGAAAACATTCCAAATCACCTTAGAACTTTTTTGTAATCATTTGTATTGATGATATAACTTGTAACTAAGATAATAAAAATTCAGGGACACTTAATTCCAACATTTCATTACCAAAAATAATTTTGAAAATTCATCACAGGCACTTCATTGGTCGGGTTACAATCTCGACCGATCCTTGATGGATTTTCAAGAATAATGTCGATCGGTCAAGTTGTCTACCCACAAAATTCGACTAACAATCCCTCTACTAAGACTAGTTTAGGTGGATCAGTTGAGTTTCCACCAGGACAAACTCAACCAATGGTTTAAATTGATCTTGTCACATAGTGGGATCGGTCGAGTTATCTTTATCGAAACTCAACCAGTTTCACTGTACGAAAAACACAAAAAAAGTGATTCTAACTATTGGATAGGTGCAAAACTCAAAATTATATCTGTTGTAACCCTCCAAATGGCTAGAAAACATTCATAAGTGTTCCCACACTCTAGTGGACAACCCCATCTATAAATAGGACCTCTTGGAGTTCATTTCAAGGTTTCTTATTCATGCTATTCAAGGTCCTTGTTATAGTTGAGTGTTATTAGTCCACTTGAGCCCCTTTATCTCTCTTGTTTATGTAGCATCCAACTAACAAAAACATAATTAACTAATGCGGAAGCGTTCGTCAAGCAGCGGATTAGCGAAAATCACTTAAAATTAAAACTTTTTGCAAAGAGATCCATTCACAGGAAAACCCTTTCATTCAGAACCAAAGTAAAACCTTACATCCTGGTTCATATATATACATCTCATGTACTTTTGCTTCTCGAGGAATACAAACATTAACTACTCTGTCTTAACTGTACACAAGTAGTATAAAACCCTCGAGGCACTAAACCAAAATCTCGATATCACTAACTACTACTCCGAGGACCTGAGAGTACAGAGACGACACATAGGACTTCTATCTACCAAACACGACAGACAGCACACTCAACCTGAGTTGTCACTGCTATCCCTGTAGCTGCTGATGTTCTTCCTCTGCAAGATATTCTCAGTCTCTTTCTCACTCATCCACCTAAAAATGTTGGTTCCCACGGGGGTGAGACAATTGAAAATTGCCCCAGCGAGAGATATAACTCTCTGCCAGAAACATCATTATTGTAGTTTAATTAATATAAAACTGAGCAGAGGATAAGCAGTTTAGATCATTCTCATCTTTTAAAGTATTACACATATCTATGATTGAACAGTAATTCATCTATTCTCTTTATAAGAAATAGAAAGAACATGTATAACATTCATCTACCATACATTTTCAACATCTCAAGCTTTGCTCATGTCATTCATTATTCTGATGTGTCACCCATGATTCATTCTTGTTTCTATTTGTTGGCCTTAGCCAATCTTCTAAACAAGTATTCACTTATGCCAGACATGTGATTATATAAATCATCATGTATTATTCAAGCATTAAACTATATCAATCAGGTATAAATATTTCAGGCATTGGACTATACCAATCCTGATTACACATCCAGGCATTGGACTTTAACCAAACCTAATTACAGGCATTAAGCCTCTGTCAGGTATTTATAATTATAGAGGCATGGATAGCATGTGAAACATAACTATCAACATGAGATATCTAGCATCATGATTATAATCAACAGTAGCAGTAAGATATCAACATAAGCATGACCATTGTATGTACACAATTACAGTCTTATGCATATCCACAACATAAATATAATTACTATCTCTTAGTTGCACTAAGCATCATCTTTATGTAAAGAGAACAAACATGGGTTTCCATTCAATGTGAAGCGTCATGTATAACCCTAAACAGATATGCTATACGGCTGTATTACATCTTTTATTATGCCCTGGGGAATTTGAATCGTACCATTCAAAGTCCAACCGACCCCTGCGAAGGGCTATTCGGTTCCGTACAAGATCTAGGAGTACCGGCATCCTAAGATCTCTTCCCCTCGGTCAGTACGAGTAAACTGCAGTGACATACCAGTCAAACTGCCAACAGTGACATATAGTCAACTGATAACAACTAGTCCGTACTCGGTACAAGTTACGACACTAGAAAATAGGGTATACAAAACCCTCTAATCCGAGGTACAACCGCAGCTGTCCTCAATCACATCAAATATTTGAGGCATGACCATAGCCATCCTCCGTAACCTGCAATTGTGGATGACAAGTATATATATATCCTCAACCTGCCACCCCCGCATATTCAACAATATGCGCTCCGAGTTTCCCTTAGGAATACTCGTTTCACCATCCAGCAAGTTCTGACACTGAAGATGGTTCTACGGCACAGGGCACTACATGATTAGAGTTGCACTTAATTAGTTATGCCAATTGGGTGAATTAAGGCTGCATCAAACAAGTGGACATACAAACCCTAATTCATTTCTAGCAAGCATATAAATATCAAAACCTGAAAAGATATAAAACATATGAAACATAATTTCTCATCTCATCATCACATGGTAATATTCACTTTCCATTCATTAGATTACACCAATTATCATAATCACAGGATATAAATCCTTTTCACAATAGCACAGGGTATCAACCCTTATCAACATAAGAGGAATACACCTCATTCAGGGCTCAATCATGCCCATGAAACATCTTGTTACTTCTTACCAGGTAACATCTAACCATATGACTCACAAGACCATTAAACATCTTGTCACCTCTCACTAGGCAACAATAACATATTAACTCATGTAATATAATAGTAACACCACTATTTCCTCCACAGGGTTAGGGTTTACTATTCACATCAATTAGGGTTTCATGTTTATTTTATCAGTACAACCCTAATATATTGTTCCATACATCTAGGAGCATCCATCGACATTCCAAGTATTTAATATTCTTATCATTTATCATTAAATGATCATCAACACAAGGTATGAGTTTATCTCTCATCATTATCATGGTATGATTACATCATACTCATTTTATCTTACTTATCAAGTATGTTAAACTCATTACATTTCATTGTGACAATTTACATAACACTCTCCTTGTGTATCTTATCTAAAAATATTGGATTTGAGATGCATCAAGGTATATCAACCCTGAAATGCTAAATGTGATATCTATCATGTCTCAATGTATCACTTCCCTCATCACTTCTATCTTACATGAGTTTATTAACTTATCTTATAATAAGGAATTTCACATCTTAATACTTTCATCCACCAACCTATCACCTTTACCATGATGTGCATAGATCACACACAAGGATTGTCCAACTATCTTCAATGATATAGACTCATCTCAAATTAAGGCATTGCTTGTTATAAGGTTGCCTATAGTCAACCACTTAAGATATTTCATCATTATAGGGTATTACTCATTATTTCATCATTAAGGTTTACTCATATCATTACCCAGACATTAGGGTTATGATTTATCATCATATTGCCCATGATTAGAATTCCATGCACTATAGCCAAAATTTAGGGTTTTACATAGCTTTACTCTGTGTTAGGTTTAAGGTTTCATATGACATCGCCCTCAATTAGGGGTTCACATGGAATTATCCTCAATTAGAGTTTCTCAGGGAATCACCCTCAATTAGGGTTTCACTAATCATCCCAATTAGGGTTTCATTCAATTACCCATAAATTAGGGATTCATTATTCCTCTAATTAGGGTTTGGTATTTCATTACCTTAAATTAGAGTTACCCAAGTCATTACCCTTAATTAGGGTTACACTATTACCCTTAATTAGGGTTACACTATTACCCTAGATTAGGGTTTTACTCAAAATTTCCCTAAATCAGGGTTAGGGTTCGTTAACCTTCTCAATTAGGGTTTCTTGATCTCTTTACTAAGGATCCTACCCTAAATCACCATATGAATCATACTCATGTATGAATTCATTTCTATCATTCTCTCCACTTGATTTGGTTACATCAACCATATGATCAAATACAAACAACTATGTTTGACATAGTATACTGAGTTATTGCTTCCATAAACAATTAGGGTTTGCTTAATTGAATAGCCTTCAACTCACGATTCCTTTGGAGTTAATCCCTCAAATTTGGTGAGTCATTAGACCACATCATTAGGAACAGTAATCCCAAACATTCAACCCTTGGTCAATGCATTCAAACGGTCTTGAGACCGTTTACTCAAAAAGGTCAATTAAATCAGATTGAAAATCAGCACTTAATTCAATTAGGTTTCCCTAATTGATTAGGCTTCAACTCACGATTCCTTGGGAGTTAATCCCTCAAATTTGGAGGGTCATTAACCAACATCATTATAAACAGGAATCCCAAACGGTCAATGCTTGGTCAACACACTCAAATGGTCTTGAAACCGTTTTCCCAAACAGGTCAAGTTGATCAGGTTGAAAATCAGCATTTAATTCAATTTGATTTATCTAATTGATTGGCCTTCAACTCAAGATTCCTTTGGAGTTAACCCCTAAAATTTGGAGGGTCATTATCCTACATAATTAGGAACAATATTCCCAAACGGTCAACGCTTGTTCAACCATATCGAATGGTCTTGAAACCGTTTTCCCTAAAACAGTTTTCTGAAACTGCATAGCCAATCAATTTAAAACGATTTGGAATAGATATCAAGACCATTTGGCTTGGTACTTTTCTTTGGATAAGCATATAGGATGATGTCATCATCCCCTTCCTTCGAACAACCAAGAACAGCAACCTTTATTGATGGAAATTGCAGCAAAGAAACAAGTATGTATCAAATTGAAGAAAACAATCAACAAAGCATAATTGATTGATGCAAAAGCAATGATTAAGGGTTTGAGTTATAAAACCCGCCTCCAATTGAGCTCCAAAGCTTCAAGATCACGCCATTAATGGTGGATGAAGCTCTAGCAACTCCCCCTAAGCTCGTCCTCAAGCTTTTGGATGAAAAAGTTGGCTAGGGTTGAAGAGGAGATCCAAATAAGAAGAAATCAATGATTTATAATTTATTTCCACCATGGAATCAAGGAGAACGAAGGTCAAGGACCTTACCAACAGGTTGGGGTCGTCCTCCTGCTCCTCCACAGCTCCTTAGTCGTTTTCCAAGCAAGGGTAAAGAAAAGAATCCGAAATAGCCTTTGTTTTGGCTTGGTAAAGGTACTTTTATAAGAAACTTGATGAGAGAGAAAATGCATTATTAAAATGCATTAAATTCCAAAAATATGGCCGCCTCTTCCCCCTCAAATTCCCCTCAAAATCCTTAAGGACGAGGCTATCTTCATTGCCTCTTATTCCTCTTCATTATCCATCAATTTAAAGAAAAGCAAATTAAGCACCTTAGATCATATTATAATATTATTCCAATTTGAGTGGATATTGCTTTTCTTTATAATAATGGTGAGTGGGTTATCCACTTGCTTGAGATATTTTCGTGGCCTAGCAAAGTCACAAATGTGTTCACACTTGAGCAAATTCAACCATCTCGTTTTTGGTTGAAGGCCTTTCAATTATTATATTTGTTTTTACACTAAATAGAATTAGGGTTTCAATTAGGATTAAATCTTGATTATTTTAATATCAAGATTCTCTCTCCTCCAACTTAATTCAAATGAGGCGCCCCTCTCATTTTATTTTCTCTACTTGATGCCAAGAAACATTAGGGACCTTATTGAAGTGGTAATTTACATATTACATCCTGGGTTTTGGGTAAATTGCACATTACACCAAAACTAGGTTTTCATGCACATACATTGCTTTATCAGCTCTTTCTTGGTATTTAGGCTTCCATAAGCCATACCTCAGCATCATCTTTACTCTCATGATGCTTCAACACATGAGGAACATATTATCATGTACAATTTGCACTTAAACCCCTCAACTTGGGTAATTTGCACTTTAGTCCAAAACAGGCAAAACATTGATTTCAACAATGTTCAAAAAGGATAAGAATTGTAATATAAGTTCCTCTTGAACCATAATTACCTTTCACAAGATGAGATTAAGCATTTAATCATCTTTCTTAATCAAAACACCTAGGGTTAAGGTATAACCCAGGTCAGGGGTGTTACAAATTATAAACCCCTAACAAGGATTTCGTCCTCGAAATCCAGATAAAGGAAGACAAATGTATATTATTCATCATACTATCTAGTCTTCACATATCATCTCCTTATTATAGATACACCATAAAACTTTGATCAGCACCAAGTGTTTCCATACAAAATTCTCATAGAATCAACACATAAGGCACATGCCCCACTGTCCCTCATCATTGACTATAGAGTCAACTTTGTGTCAAATAACACTTTTCTTATTCAGAGAAGCATCATACATTCTTTATTAGTATCATGTTTATGCAGAGCATAAACCCCTAACATATGATGTTCATATTATTATAATCAGACTAATTTCACAGTTGACCAATCCAGGTAGCCAACCTAACCCATCTGATATCTCTCAGATACCATAATCTTTCACCTTGATATCTATCACATGTGTTGGAAACACATCATATATATCTCTTCCTTTCATCTTGGAACATTATGTGTTTCATATGTCCTCATCTTGGGACCAAAGTCCAAGATAACTGATACTTTTCTAAGTATCCATCACATGAACACATTTATCTTATGCACATCAAGTGTCCTAAGACCCACTTGATGGTCATGTCCCTGAAAGGAAAGAAAACAAGGATTCATATTCCTCTTATTAATTTATGTATTTTCAACTATTCATGAATCATTTACTCTTTAGCTCTTCCTAGGTTCCTTGCCTTTAGCATAGGAATTATAAGGATGATTACATGACATTATCCATTTAGCATGTTTATGATCATCTCATGATCTCATCATATTTCCCATTTCTTCATTAGGGAAAATACATTTATTATACTTACATCATTATTGAACATGTTTCATTTCCCTTATTCTTATCCTTATCTTATGAGGAGTACACTTTTAGTTCCTCATACAACATGCTCATTTGAGATTATCTCAGACTTCTCTTTCTTATACTTAGTATATCACACATTTATTCATTCCATATTTCTAATTTCATGATACTCATTAGATTGTATCAGAATGACTGCTTGATCAGGGCAATCAGAGAGATTACAATCTAAGAGTTTCCATACTCACTTTATCATCAATAGTTGTATACCTGGCCAGGGTATATAAATACTGAGATTAGGTAGTATGCACTTTATTTGCGATCATATTCCTCACTTTTAATATCATTATACACACATGACTTTCCCTTGTTCCAACATGACTAAGTCATTTAGGAATAAAGCTCAAACTTCTGTATTAAGGACTAATAACCTAGATCGTAAAGCTAGTATCCAGTCCACTATATGCATTACTGTTGCCCTAATATGCCCAACAGTAATACTTAAAGAAAGATTTTCTTATCATAAATAGATCAACTAGGAGACTCTTAGGCAATTGTCTCTCTCTTGCCTGCTCCCATGCACCTCTTCTTGGTGCAATATTGCTGCTCTCAGCAGCAATCTCCTCATGTGACCCAGTCATCTTTAAGTTCTTCTTCTCTTATATGAGCAGAAGACATTATCAGATACACTAGATGATACCATAACAGACTCTACTACCTTAGTCCTATGTCTCTGTAGACTCAGCGAACCTAGAGCTCTGATACCACTTAATTGTAGCATCCAACTAACAAAAACATAATTAACTAATGCGGAAGCGTTCGTCAAGCAGCGGATTAGCGAAAATCACTTAAAATTAAAACTTTTTGCAAAGAGATCCATTCACAGGAAAACCCTTTCATTCAGAACCAAAGTAAAACCTTACATCCTGGTTCATATATATACATCTCATGTACTTTTGCTTCTCGAGGAATACAAACATTAACTACTCTGTCTTAACTGTACACAAGTAGTATAAAACCCTCGAGGCACTAAACCAAAATCTCGATATCACTAACTACTACTCCGAGGACCTGAGAGTACAGAGACGACACATAGGACTTCTATCTACCAAACACGACAGACAGCACACTCAACCTGAGTTGTCACTGCTATCCCTGTAGCTGCTGATGTTCTTCCTCTGCAAGATATTCTCAGTCTCTTTCTCACTCATCCACCTAAAAATGTTGGTTCCCACGGGGGTGAGACAATTGAAAATTGCCCCAGCGAGAGATATAACTCTCTGCCAGAAACATCATTATTGTAGTTTAATTAATATAAAACTGAGCAGAGGATAAGCAGTTTAGATCATTCTCATCTTTTAAAGTATTACACATATCTATGATTGAACAGTAATTCATCTATTCTCTTTATAAGAAATAGAAAGAACATGTATAACATTCATCTACCATACATTTTCAACATCTCAAGCTTTGCTCATGTCATTCATTATTCTGATGTGTCACCCATGATTCATTCTTGTTTCTATTTGTTGGCCTTAGCCAATCTTCTAAACAAGTATTCACTTATGCCAGACATGTGATTATATAAATCATCATGTATTATTCAAGCATTAAACTATATCAATCAGGTATAAATATTTCAGGCATTGGACTATACCAATCCTGATTACACATCCAGGCATTGGACTTTAACCAAACCTAATTACAGGCATTAAGCCTCTGTCAGGTATTTATAATTATAGAGGCATGGATAGCATGTGAAACATAACTATCAACATGAGATATCTAGCATCATGATTATAATCAACAGTAGCAGTAAGATATCAACATAAGCATGACCATTGTATGTACACAATTACAGTCTTATGCATATCCACAACATAAATATAATTACTATCTCTTAGTTGCACTAAGCATCATCTTTATGTAAAGAGAACAAACATGGGTTTCCATTCAATGTGAAGCGTCATGTATAACCCTAAACAGATATGCTATACGGCTGTATTACATCTTTTATTATGCCCTGGGGAATTTGAATCGTACCATTCAAAGTCCAACCGACCCCTGCGAAGGGCTATTCGGTTCCGTACAAGATCTAGGAGTACCGGCATCCTAAGATCTCTTCCCCTCGGTCAGTACGAGTAAACTGCAGTGACATACCAGTCAAACTGCCAACAGTGACATATAGTCAACTGATAACAACTAGTCCGTACTCGGTACAAGTTACGACACTAGAAAATAGGGTATACAAAACCCTCTAATCCGAGGTACAACCGCAGCTGTCCTCAATCACATCAAATATTTGAGGCATGACCATAGCCATCCTCCGTAACCTGCAATTGTGGATGACAAGTATATATATATCCTCAACCTGCCACCCCCGCATATTCAACAATATGCGCTCCGAGTTTCCCTTAGGAATACTCGTTTCACCATCCAGCAAGTTCTGACACTGAAGATGGTTCTACGGCACAGGGCACTACATGATTAGAGTTGCACTTAATTAGTTATGCCAATTGGGTGAATTAAGGCTGCATCAAACAAGTGGACATACAAACCCTAATTCATTTCTAGCAAGCATATAAATATCAAAACCTGAAAAGATATAAAACATATGAAACATAATTTCTCATCTCATCATCACATGGTAATATTCACTTTCCATTCATTAGATTACACCAATTATCATAATCACAGGATATAAATCCTTTTCACAATAGCACAGGGTATCAACCCTTATCAACATAAGAGGAATACACCTCATTCAGGGCTCAATCATGCCCATGAAACATCTTGTTACTTCTTACCAGGTAACATCTAACCATATGACTCACAAGGCCATTAAACATCTTGTCACCTCTCACTAGGCAACAATAACATATTAACTCATGTAATATAATAGTAACACCACTATTTCCTCCACAGGGTTAGGGTTTACTATTCACATCAATTAGGGTTTCATGTTTATTTTATCAGTACAACCCTAATATATTGTTCCATACATCTAGGAGCATCCATCGACATTCCAAGTATTTAATATTCTTATCATTTATCATTAAATGATCATCAACACAAGGTATGAGTTTATCTCTCATCATTATCATGGTATGATTACATCATACTCATTTTATCTTACTTATCAAGTATGTTAAACTCATTACATTTCATTGTGACAATTTACATAACACTCTCCTTGTGTATCTTATCTAAAAATATTGGATTTGAGATGCATCAAGGTATATCAACCCTGAAATGCTAAATGTGATATCTATCATGTCTCAATGTATCACTTCCCTCATCACTTCTATCTTACATGAGTTTATTAACTTATCTTATAATAAGGAATTTCACATCTTAATACTTTCATCCACCAACCTATCACCTTTACCATGATGTGCATAGATCACACACAAGGATTGTCCAACTATCTTCAATGATATAGACTCATCTCAAATTAAGGCATTGCTTGTTATAAGGTTGCCTATAGTCAACCACTTAAGATATTTCATCATTATAGGGTATTACTCATTATTTCATCATTAAGGTTTACTCATATCATTACCCAGACATTAGGGTTATGATTTATCATCATATTGCCCATGATTAGAATTCCATGCACTATAGCCAAAATTTAGGGTTTTACATAGCTTTACTCTGTGTTAGGTTTAAGGTTTCATATGACATCGCCCTCAATTAGGGTTTCACATGGAATTATCCTCAATTAGAGTTTCTCAGGGAATCACCCTCAATTAGGGTTTCACTAATCATCCCAATTAGGGTTTCATTCAATTACCCATAAATTAGGGATTCATTATTCCTCTAATTAGGGTTTGGTATTTCATTACCTTAAATTAGAGTTACCCAAGTCATTACCCTTAATTAGGGTTACACTATTACCCTTAATTAGGGTTACACTATTACCCTAGATTAGGGTTTTACTCAAAATTTCCCTAAATCAGGGTTAGGGTTCGTTAACCTTCTCAATTAGGGTTTCTTGATCTCTTTACTAAGGATCCTACCCTAAATCACCATATGAATCATACTCATGTATGAATTCATTTCTATCATTCTCTCCACTTGATTTGGTTACATCAACCATATGATCAAATACAAACAACTATGTTTGACATAGTATACTGAGTTATTGCTTCCATAAACAATTAGGGTTTGCTTAATTGAATAGCCTTCAACTCACGATTCCTTTGGAGTTAATCCCTCAAATTTGGTGAGTCATTAGACCACATCATTAGGAACAGTAATCCCAAACATTCAACCCTTGGTCAATGCATTCAAACGGTCTTGAGACCGTTTACTCAAAAAGGTCAATTAAATCAGATTGAAAATCAGCACTTAATTCAATTAGGTTTCCCTAATTGATTAGGCTTCAACTCACGATTCCTTGGGAGTTAATCCCTCAAATTTGGAGGGTCATTAACCAACATCATTATAAACAGGAATCCCAAACGGTCAATGCTTGGTCAACACACTCAAATGGTCTTGAAACCGTTTTCCCAAACAGGTCAAGTTGATCAGGTTGAAAATCAGCATTTAATTCAATTTGATTTATCTAATTGATTGGCCTTCAACTCAAGATTCCTTTGGAGTTAACCCCTAAAATTTGGAGGGTCATTATCCTACATAATTAGGAACAATATTCCCAAACGGTCAACGCTTGTTCAACCATATCGAATGGTCTTGAAACCGTTTTCCCTAAAACAGTTTTCTGAAACTGCATAGCCAATCAATTTAAAACGATTTGGAATAGATATCAAGACCATTTGGCTTGGTACTTTTCTTTGGATAAGCATATAGGATGATGTCATCATCCCCTTCCTTCGAACAACCAAGAACAGCAACCTTTATTGATGGAAATTGCAGCAAAGAAACAAGTATGTATCAAATTGAAGAAAACAATCAACAAAGCATAATTGATTGATGCAAAAGCAATGATTAAGGGTTTGAGTTATAAAACCCGCCTCCAATTGAGCTCCAAAGCTTCAAGATCACGCCATTAATGGTGGATGAAGCTCTAGCAACTCCCCCTAAGCTCGTCCTCAAGCTTTTGGATGAAAAAGTTGGCTAGGGTTGAAGAGGAGATCCAAATAAGAAGAAATCAATGATTTATAATTTATTTCCACCATGGAATCAAGGAGAACGAAGGTCAAGGACCTTACCAACAGGTTGGGGTCGTCCTCCTGCTCCTCCACAGCTCCTTAGTCGTTTTCCAAGCAAGGGTAAAGAAAAGAATCCGAAATAGCCTTTGTTTTGGCTTGGTAAAGGTACTTTTATAAGAAACTTGATGAGAGAGAAAATGCATTATTAAAATGCATTAAATTCCAAAAATATGGCCGCCTCTTCCCCCTCAAATTCCCCTCAAAATCCTTAAGGACGAGGCTATCTTCATTGCCTATTATTCCTCTTCATTATCCATCAATTTAAAGAAAAGCAAATTAAGCACCTTAGATCATATTATAATATTATTCCAATTTGAGTGGATATTGCTTTTCTTTATAATAATGGTGAGTGGGTTATCCACTTGCTTGAGATATTTTCGTGGCCTAGCAAAGTCACAAATGTGTTCACACTTGAGCAAATTCAACCATCTCGTTTTTGGTTGAAGGCCTTTCAATTATTATATTTGTTTTTACACTAAATAGAATTAGGGTTTCAATTAGGATTAAATCTTGATTATTTTAATATCAAGATTCTCTCTCCTCCAACTTAATTCAAATGAGGCGCCCCTCTCATTTTATTTTCTCTACTTGATGCCAAGAAACATTAGGGACCTTATTGAAGTGGTAATTTACATATTACATCCTGGGTTTTGGGTAAATTGCACATTACACCAAAACTAGGTTTTCATGCACATACATTGCTTTATCAGCTCTTTCTTGGTATTTAGGCTTCCATAAGCCATACCTCAGCATCATCTTTACTCTCATGATGCTTCAACACATGAGGAACATATTATCATGTACAATTTGCACTTAAACCCCTCAACTTGGGTAATTTGCACTTTAGTCCAAAACAGGCAAAACATTGATTTCAACAATGTTCAAAAAGGATAAGAATTGTAATATAAGTTCCTCTTGAACCATAATTACCTTTCACAAGATGAGATTAAGCATTTAATCATCTTTCTTAATCAAAACACCTAGGGTTAAGGTATAACCCAGGTCAGGGGTGTTACAGTTTACACCTCAATTCATCATTATGAGTGAGATAGGTCATGTGTGAAGAGAGCTACCCATTTGTATGCTTGTAAAGCTCTCAAGCTCCATCTTTCCCATCCCTTTCTCAAAAGTTCTTTCTTGATGAAAGCTTCTCTAAGAGAAGGAGAAGGAGCAAGCTTCTTCAGCCGGAGAAGAAGGTGCTCAAGGATACTATGAGTGAAGGAGAAGATCAAGGCAGTAGATCCAAGGAGATGAGTGGGTAAAGCTACAAGGCAGAAGACTCGTTGCATGAAGGGGAGGACCTTCGTGAAGACATCCAACTAATTACAAGAGTGGGTAAGACCGTTGTGAGGTAGAAGACTAGATCTTAGATAGGTAAGCCATTTATTGTAAGGCTGTTGGCTCCCTTGGACTTAAAGGGAAGTTGGATATCCTTGTATCGACAAAGGGAGGTCATTTGTTATAACTCTTATAAGTTAATATAGGGAGTAGACAAGCTTAAGAAATCCTAGATCTTAACCTCTCTAGGTAGCAGACTGACTCTCTCCTAGTTTAGAGAGTGGAACCACTCTAAAATAGCTTGTCCAATTGGTTGCTTTCATTTTCTCTCATCCTTAGTTTGCATGTTTAGATTGCCATCAAATTGACTATTTGCAATTATATCTAGTTGAAGTAAATTGAAGGTCTAACTAGTTTTGTACAAGTTTTGAAGCTCTATTCACCCGCCTCTAGAGCCCTTAGATCCAACAAGTGGTATCAAAGCCATGGTCTTCTCTGACACATCTCCCACGAGACGAGAAGATGGGTGACTTACTTGGGTCACTCAATATAGAGGGAAGTTTTTCCATGTGACCATCAATCTTTGACGGCACCAATCTCCTCTATTAGAAATGGCAGATGCAGTTCTTCCTCCAAGGAACCAACTACGACATGTGGAAGGTGGTGATCCTCCCATACAAGGAGCCAACCGATGATGTAGCCACTTGGGATGAAGCTACAATCAAGAAGCTACAGCTCAATGCCAAGGCGGTTAGCATCATCTATGTCACCCTCACTCCTTCTGAGTTCAACCAGATCTCATCTTAGGACATATCTCATGATATTTGGAACAAGTTGTGCATCACATATGAAGGCACGCAGCAAGTCAAGGAGTCCAAGATATACATTCTCAATCGACTGCTTGAGAACTTCAATATGGGCAAGAAGGAGAGAGTGGCGAACATGTACTCCCAGCTCAACACCATCGTCAACAGACTTGCATCCTTGGGACAACCCTTTGATAGAGGGGCAATCAACTCCAAGATACTTAGGTGCCTCCCCAAGAGATGGAAACCCTCACTGACTTTAATTGAAGAAGTAATAAGCCTTGGAGACTTAGCCGTAAAGGAGCTCATTGGCAACCTTCAATCCCATGAGATAAGGCTAGACAAGAAAGAAGAAGATGAGAAGCAAGAAGAGAAGGGGTCAAAGAAAGTCAAAGATAATGCCTTCGAAGCCCAAGTGGAGGCAATGATCCTTTAAAAACAACTTGCTTTTTGATCCTCTCATACCTCCTCAAATGAAGATGATAACCATAGTGAGCATGAAGCAAACTACTCCAAGGGAAAGCACTTCAAAGGAAAGTCTTTCTCATCCTCAACTCCAAGATGCTACAAATGTGGATAAAAGGGGCACTACAAGAATGAATGCCCAAAGGCCAAGAAGAGTCACCATAAAAGTAGCCACAAGAAGAAGGATTATTATAAGAAGGAAGGCAAATACAGGAGGAAGGATAGGAAGGAGAAAAGAAGCAAGGATGCAACTCATGAGCATTGGGGAGAATCCTCTTCCAGTGGCTCAAGCTCCGCTAAAGGTGAATGCCATCTTGCACTCATGACCTCCACAAGTGAAGACATAGGTGAGGTAAGTGAGGTAAGCTTGCATTAGTTGTCCAAAGAAACTCTTATAGAAATGCTTAATGCTACCCAGTCTTCTTATTCCAAATGTAAATCTAAAAAGAAGAGGTTGGGTAAGATTATTGATGATATTTATGCTAAAATTGACATCCTTGATCAAAATGAGAAAGTGCATCTTGAGAGCATTGATTCCTTGCAAGTATTGGTATGTATGCCCATAGATCCAGTCGTATGATGATTGTAATGGCATACTTTGTAAATGATTTGAATAATAATAAAGGCAATTTTTGTCTATATGTTTAATCTATTTTTGAGATAATGATATAACATGTTAGATGTCTAAAGAATCATATTACTCAATGATGTATGTCTTCACGTTAAGGACCTGAACAATGAGATCATATAGATGTTAAGAGTATACATTCTTGTTATGTCCCTAGTCAGTTGTTATTGTGAAAATAATCATAGACATCAATAACACAAAAGACAAGAGTGTGTGTTGGTTGATGACAGAATCTCATCAGTCATGATATGTGATATCAAACCAAGCACATAGATACATGTTAGAGAATAGTGTATCGAACAGACCCACCATAAGAGTGATGCATGGAAACCACACTTGGTTAGTCAGGATCATCTCTTATAGTATTGGTGGTGATTGTAGTTCTTAGACTTGAAATCACTACACTCATCACATGTGGTTTGGGTACACTTTAACATAATCAAATGCAATCCTAAAACATGGGTTGTTATAACGCTGACTTTGACACATGGGGACTTGACTGTGAGTGATACATATGGAAATTTTCCCTCCTAAGGGAGTGTGATATCCTGGCCACTTGATAAGCGAGACTGAGAAATACATGGCCATGTACATGCAAGTCAATATATGATATTGAGATTGCATATATCTCAGACAGTCTGCTCTGGTTCAAGAAACATGGATCGAATGTTTGTAGAGGATGACAAGTCCATGCCTCAAGTTCAATCCAGATATCATTGACAAAGGGACTATACATTTTCTATAACACCAATAATAGATTGTAGGTTGAAAGTTGTTATCCAACTTTCCTCTTCACTTGGGTAGCACTGATGTGCTACTAGGCACCACTCTTTGCTTCTGATGTCATAAGTTAGTTATGGACATTCATTGCCAATGTGAAATGGAACCTATAGGGTCACACACATAGGATTAACCTAGAAGAGGAGTTTATCCATGAATGATGTTTAGATTGATGACTAAAGTGTTTAGGTACTCAATTAAATATTAAATCAATAGACTTGACTCAGAATCATCAAGTTCGAGTGTTGAACTAACTAATTACAGTGTCAGATTGATTGAGAACTGCATTGACTGAGTTCTACACAATCGGGACCACCAACCGTCCGGTACACTGGGTGAACCGATCAGCTCATGGTCAGTGAGATGACCTGTTGACACTGGTGAACCGATCAGTTCACTTGGACCAAACGAGCATGTGTTGGGTTTCCCAATTCATGAGAAAAGATCCTCGTTTCACTTGTTCAATTCGATTGGGACATGAATTAATCTTTGCATTAATTAGAAACGAATAAGGAAAGTCAATTGTAGGCAGGTCTGGGAAGTGAAACGAACAGTTCACTTGGTGAACTGATCGGCTCACCTACCCAAACAATCGGTTCATTTATGAAACGACCGGTTCACCTGCCGCAGTACAATCAGTTTTTGGAAAATATGGACCCTTCTACTCTCGCATAGACTGGGAACCTTGACCCTACCCTCTACTATAAATAGAGGGGTACAAGGGGCTTCTTAGAACACACAACTTAGAACATAAGTTGCTCTACAAAGTTGTTGTCCTCTCTAGTTGTGGTAACCGAGAGAACCCAATTCTACTACAGAACACTTAAAAAATATACATGCTCCATATACGATGGAAGCATTAAATGAAGTAAGAGAAGAATGGGCAAAAGCCATACAAGCAGTGGCAACTGTAAGATATAATTGAGATGTTGATAGCGATAATGAATGATACTTTGTAAATGAATATTTCTGAATGTTAATACATGTATTTGAATGTTTCTATATGTGTGAATGTGAGAATTGAATTGATGTCTGAATGTATGTACTTGTGTGAAATTTTCCTTGTGACTTTTGCAGGTTTGCGGCCTGTTTGTAGGCTGATATCAATGGATGTCGTAAACCTGCAGTTCAGAAAACTGAACTGCAAGTTCTCATCCTGCTGACCAGCCACAGCAGGCCTGCAAACTGATATGAAAAAAAAAGATATAGGCGTCGGTTATTTATAGAAAACCGTCAGCAAAGACCTACAGCATCGGTTTTTTTTCAAAAAACCGACGCCTGATGTGGCCAAAGCAGTCCTGGAAATGGTGTCAGATATTCGTATCAAACCGACGCCTATTTAATCTATAGGCGTCGATCTTTTGGTATATAACCGACGCCAAAAGTGTTCGCGCCACAGAAAATGGCGTCATCTAGGGCACTTTATGCGTCGGTTATCTACTAAAAGACCGACGCTATATTCCATATAGGCGTCGGTCGTTTAGTAAATAACCGATGCAGAAAGTGCCCTAGATGACGCCATTTTCTGTGGCGCGAACCCTTTTGGCGTCGGTTATCTACTAAAAGACCGACGCCTATAGGTTAAATAGGCGTCGGTTAAAAAACCGACGCCGAAGTGTTCGACCTTTAGCGGCGCTCACATAGGCGTCGGTCAGAAACTGACACCAAATGGGGTTAAACAACCGACGCCAAAGGCCGTTTCTGTAGTAGTGCAAGCAAGTTCTACCCATCTAAGGAGGAACGGTGAGGGAAAGACAAATGTAGAAAAGTGACTGGTGGTGAGAGAGTGTGTTGGTGACTAGTACAATGACAGAGGGGGATGACTCCTTCTAGTCTGTCCATCAGGATGACTAGAGTTCTCAGTGGTCCGTGTGGACAATCTATAGAGGCAGGAGATTTCTACCACTCAGGAGGACGACTTTCAACCACAATCCGGGTATACACAAGAGATGCACAGACGTCGTCAAAGACTAGGTGGTTGAATACCATACTATCTGCGAGGTATTGTCGCTGAGCAAGCCTCAAGACCCAATATATCTCGCTAAACCATCCTTCCTATTGCACAGTTGATGATGCGATCTGCTGGTTATGGGTGTGTGGTTAGATAATTTTTTTTGTTTCCACTGCATGTTCTGTCCCACAAAACCCAATAGTGGTATCAGAGCCAGGTTAACATACTATGTTATAGGATTAATCGATATGATCAGATTTTAGTTTTTTGCCATTTATTTATTGCATGCGATGTGAGTACTTTAATTGTCTAATGTGCATATCTGATCAAACACCACAAATCCCTATATACATATATGATATGGTATATATATGCAATCGATACGTGTCGCTCTAAAATAGTTTTGATGGTGGATGTGTAGCGTGGTTATGTCCTATAGACCCCTATGTGTGTGCTTGGTTAGTTGTGGCTGTTTGCATCTCGGTATGCGTATCGAGTCCTTTCTTCTATTTTGGATGTAACTTGAGATAACTCAAGCCTTCTCTTCTGCCTTTGCTCCCCCGAGTGTAACTTGGGGTTTCCCAAAAAAATATGTAAAAGTTGGATAGTTTTATTTCCTGTTATGTCAAAGAACAGTGGGTGCCCAGACGAGTGGTTAAGGGACCGAGACGAGCAACTGGTGGCCTAACGAGGAGCACGAGAACCCGACGAACTGACCGTTTGGAGGTGCCAGGCGACCGATTGGTGACAACCAACCAACCAGCCAGGACGCGAGCCGATCAGTCATAGGATGAGCTGATCAACCTGGAATGGCCCAAGCACATATCTTCATCAACAATAGGTTGCTGCATGTGATGTAGACCTAGATGACCGTAATTCCTTATGGCTCAAGGAATTACAATAGGATGACCATAATCATCACTTTATCACTTCACATGTTTTCTTGTGGGATATATCATGTATATGATATGTACTATATATGTGGTGATTGGATATGTATATGTATATAAATACCAAACCCCTCAATATAATAGTAAGTCTTAGATGCTTTCCATAAGAAACACACATGAAAATCTTGATCGATAAGCATGGGCATCCCAAGGGTGGTGCGCTGTCTATCTTGTAGAAGTGTGATGGTACTTGTGTGGGCCCGCCAAGTGGGGTGCACTCTTATCGTCAACTTTATTCAAATCAAATCAAATCAAAAGGAGTTTTGACAAAATGCAAATGTTTTCTCTTATAGAATCAAATGGTAAAGAAATCATCATTGAAATCAGACAATTTAATTGAGATAAATTTCCATAACTGGTTAAGGACTATGAGAAGTATTCTGCATATTCCTAAGATACCAATGGTTTTAGAATCCTCTCTATGTATGCCTAAGGCGTTGTTTGAATGCAAACTGACAGAGGGAGATCCAGTTATACCCCATGTGCTCAATATGATTGGGCATATGGAACGTCTAGAGAAACTGGGATTTCCTTTAGGTCAAGAGTTGGCCACATATATGATTTTGCATTTTTTGCCTGAATCATATAGCATGTTTATCAAGTATTACCACTTGTGTAACTTGGCTAAACTGCAGTCAGAGTTGCTTGACATTTTGAAAAATGTTGAAGGCACAAATGAAGAAGGATAGTTCCATGATAGTGATCAGTGGAATGGAATCCATGGACACAGGCAAGGCATAGAAGCGTTCTCTCGCCAAGTTGAAGTCTAAATCTTCTGCACTCAAAATATGGAGAGGATTAAAGGAATCAAGGAAGATGAAGTAAGAGATAGAGATCTCTACTTCTGATGTACACATAATTGAGAGAAACTTTACTACTTCTTCATCATGGGTACTTGATACCAGATGTGGATCACACTTTGTTCAAATGTGAAGGATCTAAAAAGAAGTAGGCCTTTAGTGAAAGGCGAGGTTGAACTATGTGCTGCTAATGGAGCAAGAGTTGCTGCCAGTGTAGTAGGAACGTATGAGTTATCTCTACCAAGTGGGCTAATAATAGAGTTACATAACTACTATTATGTACTTTCCATTAATATGAATATCATTTTGTATCTTGTTTGGACAAGGATGGATTTGAATTTCTTATTAAGAATGGAAAATGTTCCATTTCTAAAGATGGAATCTTGCCCCAATGTCTTATGGTCTATACTTGATAGATCTATAGACAAGTGTGTACAACGTAAACACCAAAAGACTAAAACTCAACAACTCAAACAAAACATATCTTTGGCATTGTCGTCTAGGGCACATAAATGAGAACCACATATCTAGACTCCTTAAATATGGATATCTGGACTCTTTTGATTTTGAATCAATAGAGACATGTGAATCTTGTTTGTTGGGTAAGATGACAAAGACTCCCTTCTCAGGTAAAAATGAGAGAGCGAGTGATCTATTAGGACTCATACATATGGATGTATGTGGGCCTTTTAGAACAAATGTTAGAGGTGGGTATCAATACTTCATTACCTTTACTGATGACTTTAGTAGGTATGTCTATGTTTACTTGATGAAACATAAATTAGAAACCCTTGAAAGGTTCAAGGATTTCATGAATGAAGTACAGAACCAACTTGGCAAAAGTATTAATGCACTTTGATTCAATTGAGGTGGAGAATACTTAAGCCAAGAGTTTGAGGACCTTCTGAGAGCCTGTGGTATTGTATCACAATGGACTCCACCGGGAACACCACAACATAATGGTGTATCAGAAAGAAGGAATCACACATTACTAGACATGGTGCGATCTATGATGAGTTTTTCCGATCTTCCAACTTCTTTCTGGGGACAGGCTCTAACAACCGCCACATTTACACTTAACTACATACCATCTAAATTGGTTCAAAGACACCATATGAGATATGGTACGGGAAGCGTCCCAATCTGTCTTTTATGAAGATTTGGGGTTGTGAAGCTTATGTCAGAAAATTGTTTTCTGAAAAGCTTGGACCCAAATTAGATAAATGTTATTTTGTTGGATACCCTTTGGAGACCAAAGGATATTACTTTTATTCTCAATCTGACAACAAAGTGTTTGTTTCCAGAGATGATGTATTCCTAGAAAAAGAATTTATTTCCAAAGGAAACAGTGGGAGGAAAGTGGAACTCGAAGAGGTTCGAGACCAACAAGAAAACATTGAACCAATAGATGAACAAGAGGAATATAGAGAATCACAAACTATTGTGGAATCTCAAATTCCTTAAATAACACAGGAACCTCGTAGATCTAGTAGGACACACCTTGAGCCTAAAAGATTTGGATATCTCGTGACTCAAGAAGGTGGTGAGTTTGTCGTAGATGATGAGACAACTACCTATCTAGAAGCTACAGAGGGACCGGGTTCTAAGAAATGGCTTGAGGCCATGAGATCTGATATGGAATCCATGTATACCGACAAGGTATGGACCTTGGTGGATCCACCTGAAGGGGTAAAACCCATAGGGTGCAAGTGGGTCTTCAAGAAGAAGACCGACATGGATGGCAATGTGCAAACTTATAAAGGCAGATTGGTTGCAAAGGGTTTCAGACAAGTTCAAGGTGTTGACTATGATGAAACCTTTTCTCTTGTTGCCATGATTAAGTCCATCAGGATCATGCTTGCTATTGCATCCTACTATGACTACGAGATTTGGTAAATGGATGTTAAACCACATTCATTAGTGAGAATCTTTTCGAGGATGTGTATATGACACAACATGAAGGTTTTATAAATCTAATGGATGCAAATAAAGTATGTAAGCTACAAAGGTCAATCTATGGATTGAAGCAAACATCTCGGAGCTAGAATCTTCAATTTGATGAAGTAGTCAAAGAGTTTGGCTTTAGTCAAAATGAAGATGAACCTTGTGTGTACAAGAAGGTTAGTGGGAGCATGACTACATTCCTCATATTGTATGTAGATCATGACATACTGTTGATGGGGAATGACATCCCTACTTTATAAAAGGTAAAGACATGACTTGGAAATACATTCTCAATGAAAGACTTTGGAGAAGAATCCTATATCTTAGGAATCAAGATCTATAGAGATACATCCAAAAGGATTCTTGGACTAAGTCAAAGCACATACATTGACAAAGTGTTGAAGAGGTTCAACATGGAGAACTCAAAGAGAGGAAACATACCCATGAGGCATGGAGTTCCCGTCTCTAGAGCTCAATGTCCCAAATCTTGTGAAGATAGGGAACACATGAATGGGATTCCATATGCATCAACAATTGGATCCATCATGTATGCAATGTTGTGCACATGCCCTGATGTCTCATATGCACTCAGCATGATGAGTAGATACCAGTCAGATCCTAGAGATGCTCACTGGACAGCCGTGAAGAACATCCTAAAGTACTTGAGAAGAACTTATGATAAGTTCCTCATCTATGACGATGAGGAAGAGTTGGTGGTAAAGGGTTACACCGATGCAAGCTTCCAAACCGATAAAGATGATTACAGATCGCAGTCAGGATTTGTGTTTTGCCTCAAAAGCAGAGCTGTGAGCTAGAAGAGTTCCAAGTAAGAGACAGTTGTGGATTCTACAACAGAGGCTTAGTATATTGTTGCATCCCATGCAACAAAGGAGGTTGTGTGGATCAAGAAGTTCATCTCTGAACTTAGGGTGGTTCCTAACATCTGTGATGCAATTGAGCTTTATTGTGACAACAATGGAGCTATTGCACATGCTAAAGAACCCAGATCACATCAGTGGTCCAAGCACATACAACGACGCTTCCATCTCATACGAGAGATCGTATAGTGAGGAGATGTGAAGATTTGTAGAGTACCAACCGAAGACAATATTGCTGATCCCTTGACTAAGGTACTTTCACAACGGAAGCATGATGGTCATGCTAGATCACAAGGACTAATGTCCATGGGTGATTGGCTCTAAGTGCAAGTGAAAGTTTGTTGGTATGTATGCCCATAGAGCCAGTCATATTATGATTGTAATGGCATACTTTGTAAATGATTTGATTAATAATAAAGGCAATTTCCATCTATATGTTTAATCTATTTTTGAGATAATGATATAACTTGTTAGATGTCAAAAAAATCGTATTACTCAATGGCGTATGTCTTCAGGTTAAGGACCTGAACAATGAGATCATATGGATGTTAAGAGTATACATTCTTGTTATGTCCCTAGTCGGTTGTTATTATGGAAATAACCATAGACATCAATAACACAAAAGACTAGAGTGTGTGTTACTTGATGATAGAATCTCATCAGTCATGATATTTGATATCAAACCAAGCACATAGATACATGTTAGAGAACAATGTATCAGACAGACCCACCATAACAGTGATGCATGGAAACCACACTTAGTTAGTCAGGATCATCTCTTATAGTATTGGTGGTGACTGTGGTTCTTAGACCTAAAATCACTGCACTCATCACATGTGGTTGGGTACACTTTGACATAATGAAACACAATCCTAAAACATGGGTTGTTATAACGGCGATGATTGGGTGACTTTGATACATGGGGACTTGACTATGAGTGATAGATATGGAATTTGTCCCTCCTAAGGGAGTGTGATATCCTGGCCACTTGATAAGCGAGATTGAGAAATACATGGCCATGTACATGTGAGTCAATATATAATATTGAGCTTGCATATATATCAGACAGTCTGCTCTGGTTCAGGAAACATGGATTGAACATTTGCAGAGGATGCCAAGTCCATGCCTCAAGTTCGATCTGGATATCAGTGACAAAGGGACTATACATTTGCTATAACACCAATAACAAATTGTAGGTTGAAAGTTGTTATCCAACTTTCCTCTTCACTTGGGTAGCACTGATGGGAGACTAGGCACCACTCTTTGCTTGTTATGTCATAAATTAGTTATGGACATTCACTACCAACGTGAAATGGAACCTATAGGGTCACACACATATGATTTACCTGGAAGAGGAGTTTATCCATGAATGATGTTTAGATTTATTACTAAAGTGTTTAGGTACTCAATTAAACATTAAATCAATAGACTTGACTCAAAATCATCAAGTTCAAGTGTTGAACCAACTGATTAGAGTGTCAGATTGGTTGAGAACTGCATTGACTGAGTTCTACACAACCTGGACCACCAACCGGTTGGTTCACTGGGTGAACTAGTCAGATCATGGTCAGTGAGATGACCGGTTCACACTAGTGAACCGATTGGTTCACTTGGACCAAACGAGCATGTGTTGGGTTTCCTGGTTCGTGAGAAAAGATCCTCATTTCACTTGTTCAATTTGATTGGGATAAGAATTAATCTTTGCATTAATTAGAAATGAATAAGGAAAGTCAATTGTAGGCAAGTATGGGAAGTGAAATGACCGGTTCACTTGGTGAACTGATCAGCTCACCTGCCCAAATGACCAGTTCATTTATGAAATGACCAGTTTTCCAGCCGCAGTACAATCAGTTCGTGGAAAATCTGGACCCTTCTACTCCCACACAGACTGGGAACCCTGACCCTTCCCTCTACTATAATTAGAGGGGTACATGGGGCTTCTTTGAACACACAACTCAGAACATCAGTTACTCTGTAAAGTTGTTGTCCTCTCTGATTGTGGCAACCGAGAGAGCCCAAGCAAGTTCTACCTATCCAGGGAGGAACAATGAGGGAAAGACAACTACAAAAAGCGACTGGTGGTGGGAGAGTGTGTCAGTGACTAGTACGCTGACAGAGGGGGACAAATCTTTCTAGTCTATCCATCAGGACGACTTGAGTTCCCGATGGTCCGTGTGGACTATCTATAGAGGTGGGAGATTTCTTCCGCTCAGGAGGACGATCGTCAACCGCAGTATGGGTCTACACTAGGAGCTACACAGACACCGTTGAAGACTAGGTGGTTGAAGACCGCACTAGCTGTGAGGTATTGTCACAGAGCAAGCCTCAGGACCAGGTATATCTAGCTAAACCGTCATTCCTATTGCATAGTTGTTGATACGATCTACTGGTTATGTGTTTGTGGTTAGATAATGTTTTTTGATTTCTCTGCCTATTCTGTCCCATAGAACCCAATAGCAAGGGCAGTTTCTTGATCTTGAGATCTAATACAATAGAGTTGAAGTTGAGAATGGTGTCTACCTTAAGAACATCACTAGTCTTAAGGAAGAAAACTAAGCCCTAGTAGATAAGCTTGCTTTGCTTGAAATTGAAAATGTTGAACTTAAGCGTGTTTGTGATGCTCGTAGGGATGAGAAAAATGCTTATCTTGATGAATTTGAACTGCTTAGAATTGAAAATCCTAGGTTGCTTGCTCAAGTAACTAATTTATCTTCTAGACATGTTTTGCCTAGCAAGGATGTTGCTTCTATTACTATTGAAAAAGATTACTACTTGACTAAAGCCCTCTCTCTAGAGGCTGACCTGCTGCATGCTAATGATTATATTGCTAGTTTAACTTCTACCATTATCACTCTTATCGATGACAATCATAAGTTGAGAGCTACATTGCAAACATTCCTTAAAGGGAAGAAGTCCCTTAATGAAGTCTTGGATCACTCCACCAAACATGGTGGTAAGACCGTGTCTAGGATATGAGGGTACCTCAAAAAGAAAAGGTAAGGGTAAGAACAAGAAGAGCAAGGAACCTCCAATCTTCCATGGAAAGTCATCTGACTCAAAGAACCCTATGATTTGTTCTCATTATAAAAGTGATGATCATTATTCTACTTATTGTCCTTACAGGGAGAAGGGGACCAACCCCAAGATGAAGTGGGTCCCCAAGATAACCCCAGATCTCAAAGTTTGAATTGGGCACCTATTATTTTCCTTTCTTGTAGATGAATGGCAAATGGATTGTTGATAGTGGCTATTCCAAACACACGACGAGTGAAATCATCCATTTTTATAAATTCACAAAGAAGAAAGGAGGTTCAGTGACATTTGGGGATACAAGGCTAAGGTAATAGTGTTGGTATGTATGCCCAGAGAGCCAATCATATGATGATTGGATTGGCATATGTTCTGATTGATTTGATAAATATCAAAGGCAAACTTCCAATTTATTCTAGTGTAATCAATTATGAGAAAAATGATGGAGCAAAATGAATGTCTAAAGAATGACAATACTCAATAACGTATGTCTTTAGGTTAATGACCTGAACAATGAGATCATACAGATACTAAGAGTATGTACATTCTTATTATGTCCCTAGTCAGATGTCATTGTGGAAGGTTGATAGACAACAATGACACATCAAGACTAGAGTGTGTGTTGGTTGATGACACTATCTCATTAATCAGGATATATGATATCAAACCAAGCACATAGATACATGTTAGAGAATAGTGTATCAGACAGACCCACCATGAGAGTGACACATGGAACCATGACATAGTAGTCAAAATCATCTCTCATAGTGATGGTGGTGATTGTGATTCTATGACCTGAGATCACTGCACTCATCGAATGTGATTGGGTACACTTTAACATCATCAAACACAGTCCTGAAACATGGGTTTTTATAAAGGTGATGATTGGGTGACTTTGACACATGAGATAGACTGTGAGTGATAGAAATGGGATTTGTCCCTCCTAAGGGAGTATGATGTCTAGGCCACTTGATAAGCGAGACTGAGAATAGCATGCGCATGCACATGTGAATCAATATATGATATTAAGTTCACAAATATCTCAGACAGTCTGCTCTAGTTCAAGAAACATGAATGAATGTTGAAAGGATGACAACTCCATGCCTTGAGTTCATTCAAGATATCAGAGACAAAGGAATTATACATTCACTGGAACACCAATCTAAGACTGTAGAATTGAAAGTTGTTCTCATCTTTCCATATCACTTGGGTAGCACTGATGTGTGACTAGGTACCACTCTTTGCTTGTGATGTCATAAGCTGATTATGGACATTCACTGCCAACATGACATTGGACCTATAGGGTCACACACATAGGATTAACCTAAAAGAGGAGTTTATCCATGAATGATGTTTGGATTGATTACTAAAGTGTTTAGGTACTCAATCAAACATTCAATCAATAGACTTGACTTAGAATCATCAAGTCAAGTGTTGAACCAACTGATTAGAGTGTCAGATTGATTGAGAACTGAATTGACCGAATTCTGCACAATCAGGACCACCAAATGACTGGTTCACTGGGTGAACCGATTGGTCATGGTCAGTGGGATGACCGGTTCACTCTAGTGAACTGATCGGTTAACTGGACCAAACAAGTAGTGTTGGGTTTTCCTGGTTTGTGAGCAAAGTTTCCCATTTCACAAGTCCAATTCGATTGGGACAAGAATTGATCTTCGCATTAATTTGAAATGAAATAGGAAAGTCAATTGTAGGAAAGTCTAGCTTGTGAACTGACCAGTTCACACAAACAAATGATCAGTTCACTAGTGAACTGACCGGTTCACCTACTGCAGTGCAAATTATTCATGGAAAATCTAGACCCTTCTACTTCCGCACATACTGGGAACCCTGATCCTGCCCTCTACTATATATAGAGGGGTACATGGGGCTTATCCAGACACACAACTTAGATCTTCTGAGAATCATTTGCTTTGATAGTTGTTGTCTTCTCTAGTTCTGGTAACCAAGAGAGCCCAAGCAAGTTCTACCTATCCAGGGAGGAATAGCGAGGGAAAGACAATTACAGAACAACAACTGGTTGTGGGAGAGTGTGTTGGTGACTAGTACCGCCAACAGAAGGGGACAACTCCATCTAGTTTGTTCTTTAGGATGACTAGAGTTCCCGATAGTCCATGTGGACTATCTATAGAGGCGGGATACTTCTACCACTCAGGAGGATGACAATCAACCGCAGTCCGGGTCAAGACCAGGAGATGTACAGACACCATCAAAGATAGGTGGTTGAAGACCGCACTTGCTGCGAGGTATAGTCGTTGAGCAAGCCTCAAGACTAGGTATAACTCGCTAAAACCATCCTTCCCATTACATAGATGTTGATGCGATCTGTTGGTTATGGGTTTATGGTCAAGTAAATTTTTGTTTCCGCTGCCTACTCTGACCATGTAAAACCCAACAGTGGTATCAGAGCCACATCAATACTCTATTTTTTTGGATAATTGATATGATCGGATTTTGGTTTTAACATCTTTTATTTATTGCATGCGATGTGAATATTTAAATGACTAATGTGTATATCCGATTAATACCGCATAATCCCAAACTTATATATACATATATGATATGGTATATATGCAATCGATATGCGTCACCCTAAAACAGTTATGATGATGGATGTGTAGCATGGTTATGGCCTATAAACCCTATGTGCATGCGTGTGGTTGGTTATGGTTGTTTGCATCTCGGTCTCTACACTGAGCCCTCTTCTTCTATTCTAAATGTAACTCGAGATAACTTGAGATTCTCTTCTACCTTTGCTCCCCTCGAATGTAACTTGAGGTTTCACAAAGATTATGTAAAATAGGATTAGCTTTATTTTTTGTTATGACGAAGACTGAAGATGACCACTTGATGGGCCGAGATGATAGATTGAGGAGCATTTGGTGGATCGACGAGAAGCCCAGATGACCAGATGAGCTGACCATCTGGAGGAGCCTAACGACTGGCTGGAGAAGACCAACTGACCGACTAAGAGGCAAGTCGACCGGTTCAAAGGTTGAACCAGTCAACCCAAATTGTCAAGAACAGATCTTCATCAATAATAGGTTGCATGTGATGTAGACCTTAGATGACCGTAGTTCCTTGTGGCTCCAAGGAACTATAATAGGATGGCCATAATCATCACTTTATCATTATTGCATGTTTTCATTTGTGGGATATAGCATGCATATGATACATACTATATATGTGGTGATTGGATACATATATGAAGCATATTAAAACCCCTCAACAAACATATTAAGTTGAAGATTCCTTCTAAAAGCATCACACATGAAAAGCTTGATCAACTAAGTGTGGGCATGCCTTTGCGTGGTGCACTGTCTATCTTACTGAAGTGTGATGGTGAATATGTGGGTCTTCCTTCACAGGGTGCATATTCATTGTGTTGGCTTTTGGGTTGGACTTAACAAGGTGACCTTGATCAGATCAAGCACCTTGAGGTATAAAGATGAACATGACAAGGAGTTGCGCATGACATCTATCAAGAGTTGCATATGATGCAATTAGTAAAGGTTGCCTACCTGAAAGACTCTAGTTGTGGATGACAACCCTAGATGGTCCATGGCTTAGTTGAAATCAGGATCTTGCTCACTAGAAGGTTGTACACTGCAATCTTTCAAATTGATAATGAGGGATATCAATTTGAGATAAAATAGTGAGAAGTGAACATTAATTAAAGACCTAATTAAATATCATCAATTTTCAAATCAAATCAAATCAAAAGAGTTTTGGACTAAAATTGCAAATTTCCTTTTTGTAGAATAAATGGCTACCAACAAAAATCACTTTTCATTGCGATCGGTCCTTGAGAAGGACAAGCTAAATGGGAACAACTTCCACAATTGGTTTAGGACGTTGAGAATTATTCTCACTCAAGAGTGAAAGCTCTATGTCCTAGATACACTAGAGCCAGAAGAACCCACTCCCACCACACCAAAGGTTGAAAGGGATGCTTATAGGAAGCATACCGAGGATTCCATTGATGTGAAGTGCTTGATGTTATGCTCAATGAACTGTGAGTTGCAGAGACAACATGAGAACATGGATGTCACTGAGATGGTTCAACATCTCAAGAACATGTATCAAGACCAGGCACGACAAGAGAGATATGATGTCTCCAAGGCACTGTTCAAGTGTGTTATGACAGAAGAAGATCCAGTAGGCCCTCACACACTCAAGATGATTAAGCATGTGGATAACCTAACTCGACTGGGATTCCCTCTGAGCCAAGAGTTGGCTACTGATGTGATACTACAATCGTTGTTAGAATCTTACAGTCAGTTTGTGATGAACTACAACATGAACAACTTTGACATGCCACTAACAGAGTTGTTGGGCATGTTGAGGACATGTGAGGCACAAATGAAGAAAGACAAACCCAAATATGTGATGATGATCACTAGAAAGAAGGGAAAGTCAAAAGGTAAGGGCAAGGGAAAAACAAAGAAAGGTTCTAATGATAGCCAGCAGCCCAAGTCATCTTCAACACTCAAAGCCAAGGGAGGGGTGAACAAGGGAGGCAAATGTCACCATTGTCATGAGCCAGGACATTGTAAGAGAAATTGCCCTCTCTACATAGATGAACTAAAGAAGAAGAAGGAGGGGATGGAAGTCTCCACCTCATGTATCATAAAATAAACTTAAAATTCTTCTTTATCTTAGGTATATGATACCAAGATATATATCTGACATATATGATGAGCAGGATCTGAAAAGAAGTGATGGCCTTCATGAAAGGACCAAGAAGAAACACTCATCAACATTGGAGCAAGTGTTGCTGCCATAGATAGAAGTACCTTTTAGTTTATTTCATCCCAAAGGGCATGTAATAGAGTTATGAACTGCTATTTCATTTTGCCAATAAATAAAAACATTTTGTTTCTTCATCTTGTAATGATAAGGATGTCTATCAATAAAGTTCATGTTTCAATTTTTAAAGATATGATCTTTTATGGCGATGCCTTATTTATCTTGTGGTACTTGGTATGCATGAGATAAAATAATAATACCTAAAAGTTATTGATGACTCAAACAATAAATTATCATTATCATCTAAACAAATGAATGTGAAATTCATCTCTAGGTTCCATGTTCATGGATAAACTAGACTCTCTTGGTTAATGAACCATTAAGAGATATGAATGTCTTGTTTATTGGGCATGATGACAAGTCAATCTTCACTAGATGTAGTGGGAGAATGACTATTCTATTAGGTATAATACATATTGATGTATATACATACCTATTGGAATAAATGCTAATACTTTAGATATGGTATTTAATGAAATACAAATATGAATATCTTGAAGTGTTCAAGAATATCATAAATGAAGAACAAACATGATGAAAGTGTTAATTCTTTGATATGATAAATGTATGAGATACTTAAACAAAATGTTTGAGGACCTTGTGAGTAACTATGATAGTGTATCATAGAGAACTCATGATTAAGGCATAATAATGTCTAAATCAAAGAAGAAATCATACTCTAAATAGTATGAGCATGATCATCAAACAAATAACTAATCTTCTAGAATTCTTCTAAAGAACATGCTTTACACTAAATAAATGTACCATTCAAAAGTTATAAAAGACACCATATGAGATATGGTATTGGAAATGTTCCAATATGTCTTTTAGTGATTGAATGGTCATATGAGGAAACTAGTTTCTTAGAAAGAGCTTCATTCACAAATCACATAATGTTAGTTGAATACTAATCTCAATCCAATAACAAAGTATTCTTTATAAGGATATATGAATTCCAAAAGAATTAGTGGGAGAGAAGTAGAACTCAAAATGTTCGAGATCATAACATTGAAGCATGATAAGGTACAAAAGGAGATTAAGAATCACAAATGTTGTGAAATCTCAAATTCCTTATGTAATAGATACACCTCATATGTCTAGTAGAAAACATCTTGAGCTTGATGGATGATGATATCCTACAAAGTCAAAGGTGATGAATTGGTCATATGATGATGAGCCAATAATCTATCTAGATGATGTTGAGGAACCAGATTTTGAGTTATGGCTTGAAGCCATAAGATCCAAAATAACTTCCATGTGAACCAAATATGGTATGAACTTAATGGTAGCACTTATAGGGATAAAACCCATAAGTGCAATTGGGTCTTAAGAGTTAAGACTGACATGGATGCCTTTTAAAGAGTTGATTGGTTGAGATGAATCCAAGTGAGTTCAAGGTGTTGAACCTAATGAATTTATTTAACCAATTGCAGTGGCTATAGGCCATAAAGGATCATGCTTGCTATTGGAACTTGAAGACTATGAAATTTGGAATATGGATATTAAAACCACATTCCTAGAAGGAATAACATGAGGCTGTGTACGTGACACAACATGAAGGGTTTTATAATTCCATTAATGCAAATGCAGTCTATAAGTTACATGAGTTTAATCAATATGATTGATTAAATACAAGCACGTCAGAACTAGAGTCTTTACTTTGATTATATAGTCAAAATATTTGACTGATATATCAAAATAAAGAAGGGATCTATGATTACAAAGATTAAGTGGGAGTGTATTCATATTCCACATGATGATGAGGAATGAAACATTGTAAGACTAGTGTGGAAATACCTTCTTTAAGGGAATAAAGATAAATGTCCTATGTGATAGGAATAGAGACCTATAAATATAGTTCTCAAAAGTCTCTTGACCTGATAAAGGAAGAGCATACATTGGCAGTCTATGTTGAAGGGTTTAGTATGCAAAGATTCAGTGGCAAAAAACTTGTCCATATTACATGGAGTTAGTCTCTCAGATGCCTAGTGTCCCAAATTCTTAGGAAGAATAGGAACACATAGATAGATGCCTTATGCATTCGCAATTGGATATATCATGTATATAATCATCCCATTATCTTGTATGCATCGGACATGACAAGAAAATATATATGCATTCATCATCTTGTATGTATTGGACATGACAATATGATATGCTCATCCAGTTATCTCGTATGTAATGGACATGATAGGTGGATGTATCTCTACTTCTAGTGAGAGTCACTAGAATGCCATAAAGAACTTATTTAAGTATTAAAGGATTAGTTATATGGTAATAAAAGGAAGAGTTGAGTGTAAATTAGTTACACTGATGTAAGCTTCTGAAATGACAGAAAATGATCACAAAATACAAAATATAAAAGTAAATATGTATTGATAAATGGAAACATTCTGAGTAAAATTAAAAGATATTTAATTCTCAAAGGAATGCTGAGTATCCTTGTGTTGAGAACACCAGAGGATACCATATGGATCTAGAAGTTCATGGTGATGAACTTATATATATATATTCCAACCATTGATGACAAAGTATAAATACTAAGTCAAACAATGGAGCTAATTGTTAGGCAAGGAATATTAGATAGAATATTACGACAACTCCATCTCATACAAAATGTCGTACAACAAGGAGATGTGAAACATGCAATATACCGACTAAAGCAAAATGTTGCTAACTCACTGGATTAGCACTAGCGCAACAAAAACATGTTGGACATGTTTAGAGATCACTAAGACTATGATTCAAAGGTGATTGGCTCTAAAAGCAAGTGGGAGTCTGTTGGTGTGTATGCCCAGAGAGTCAATCATATGATGACTGGATTGGCATATATTCTGATTGATTTGATAAATATCAAAGGCAAGCTTCCAATTTATTCTAGTTCAATCAATTATGAAATAAAATGATGGAGCAGAATGAATGTCTAAAGAATGACAATACTCAATAATGTATGTCTTTGGGTTAAGGACCTGAACAATGAGATCATATAGATGCTAAGAGTATGCATATTCTTGTTATGTCCCTAGTCAGATGTCATTGTGGAAGGTTGATAGACAATAATGACACATCAAGACTAGAGTGTGTGTTGGTTGATGACGGTGTCTTATTAATCATGATATATGATATCAAACCAAACACATAGATACATGTTAGAGAATAGTGTATCAGACATGCCTACCATGAGAGTGACACATGGAACCATGACATGGTAGTCAGAATAATCTCTCATAGTGATGGTGGTGATTGTGATTTTTTAGACCTGAGATTACTACACTCGTCAAATGTGATTGGGTACACTTTAACATCATCAAACATAGTCCTGAAACATAGGTTGTTATAAAGGTGATGATTAGGTGACTTTGACACATGAGATAGACTATGAGTGATATAAATGAGATTTGTCCCTCCTAAGGGAGTATGATGTCTAGGCCACTTGATAAGAGAGACTGAGAATAGCATGTGCATGCACATGTGAATCAATATATGATATTGAGTTCACATATATCTCAGACAGTATGCTCTAGTTCAAGAAACATGAACGAACGTTGAAAGGATGACAACTCCATGCCTTGTGTTCATTCAGGATATCAGAGACAAAGTAACTATACATTCACTGGAACACCAATCATAGACTGTAGGATTGAAAGTTGTTCTCCAACTTTCCATATCACTTGGGTAGCACTGATGTGTGACTAGGTACCACTCTTTGCTTGTGATGTTATAAGCTAGTTATTGACATTCACCGCCAACGTGACATGGGACCTATAGGGTCACAAACATATGATTAACCTAGAAGAAGAGTTTATCCATGAATGATGTTTGGATTGATTACTAAAGTGTTTAGGTACTCAATAAAACAATCAATCAATAGACTTAACTCAGAATCATCAAGTTCAAGTGTTGAACCAACTGGTTAGAGTGTCAGATTGATTGAGAACTAAATTGACTGATTTCTATACAATCTGGACCACCAAATGACTGGTTCACTAGGTGAACCAATCGACTCATGATCAGTGGGACAACCGGTTCACTCTAGTGAACTGATTGGTTCAACTGGACTAAACGAGCAGTGTTGGGTTTTCCTGACTTGTGAGAAAACTTTCCCATTTCACAAGTCTAATTCAATTGGGACAAGAATTGATCTTCACATTAATTTGAAACAAAATAGGAAATTCAATTGTAGGAAAGTCTGGCTTGTGAACCGACAGGTTCACTAAGTGAACTGACTAGTTCATACAGCCAACTGACTAGTTCACTAGTGAACTGATCAGTTCACCTGCCGCAGTGCAAATAATATATAGAAAATCTAGACCCTTCTACTTTTGCACAGATTGGGAACCCTGACCCTACCCTCTACTATAAGTAGAGGGGAACAAGGGGATTCTCCAGACACACAACTCAGATCTTCTGAGAATCAGTTGCTATGACAATTGTTGTCTTCTCTGGTTCTGGTAACTGATAGAGCCCAAGCAAGTTCTACCCATCCAGGGAGGAACATTAAGAGAAAGACAATTGTAGAACAACAACTGGTTGTGGGAGAGTGTGTTGGTGACTAGTACGACAACAGAAGGGGACACCTCCTTCTAGTCCATTCTTCAGGATGATTAGAGTTCTCGGTAGTCCGTGTGAACTATCTATAGAGGTGGGAGACTTCTGCCACTCAGGAGGATGACAGTCAACTGCAATCTGGGTCAAGACCAGGAGCTACACAAATGCCGTCGAAGACAGGTGGTTGAAGACCACACTTACTGTGAGGTATAGTCATTGAGCAAGCCTTCGGACCGGGTATAACTCGCTAAACCATCCTTCCCATTACATAGATGTTGACGCGATCTACTGGTTATGGGTTTATGGTCAAGTAAATTTTTGTTTCCGTTGCCTACTCCGACCATGTAAAACCCAACAAATAGGTGATGGTGATGTAGGTGATTCACTTTGCATCAAGAATATACTTCTTGTGTATGTCCTACATCACAATTTAATAAGTGTTACTCAACTATTTAATAATAGTTATCTTGTTCTATTTACTTCTATAGAATGCTTACTTCTAGATTCCCTCTCCTATAATGTCATATATAAGGGAACTAGAAATGGTAATCTTTATATTATTGTGCTTGACTCTATTAAGCCTATTGTTGGTAGATGTCTTGTTGCCAATTCGAATGATATTTCTTTATGGCACCATAGGATTGGTCATATAAATATGAATCAAGTGAAGAAGTTGAGCAAAAAGGACTCGGTGAGGGACTTCTCAAATTAGATTTTGAAAAGGATGATGAATGCCAACCTTGTATCCAAGGAAAGCAAGCCAAGTCCTCCTTTAAATCTAAAGGATTCCTTAGCACCAAGAGAGATCTTGAGCTTCTTCACATTGATCTATTTGGACCAATTCGTATGCAATCACTTCATGGTAGCAAGTATTGTTTAGTAATTGTCAATGATTTCTCTTGCTTTACTTGGACCTTCTTTCTCATTTCTAAAAGTGATATTCTTGATGTTTCCTTGAATTTTTGCAAATGGGTTGAAACTAAGCTTCTTGCCAGGATTGTTTCTATCCACATTGATTATGGAGGAGAGTTTGAAAGTGATTTGTTTGAATGGTTTTGTGAGAAATCCGGGTATGCACATAACTTTTCTTCACCTCAAACATCTCAACAAAACGGGGTTGTAGAGAGTAAGAATAGGTCACTACAGGAGATGGCTAGGACTATGCTTCTAGAGTACAACACTCCAAAGAAGTTTTGGCTGAAGTTGTTAGTACTTCATGACATGTTTTGTGCAAAACTGGGTTTTTACTCATCCTTCGCTTAAGAAAACCCCCTATGAGCTATGACGTGGTAGAAAGCCTTCCATTGATTTTTTTTCATGTTTTTGACTGTCCTTGTTTTGTTTTGAACACCAATGATTCTCTTGACAAGTTTGATTCGAAGTTCTATAAGGCTTTCTTTCTTGGATATAGCACTACCAACAAGGCTTATAGAATATATAACATTGAATTGTGTAAAGTAGAAGAATCTATAAATGTTAGATTTGTTGAGACTAACCCATCTATTTTCAAAGATTTTGTTCCAAATGATGATGTTGCAGGTGAGGTGATTCCTCTCTTAAAAGATCTCAACATTGATGATGAAGGAAAAGAATTGTTAGTTGATGAAGAAGAGAAGAATGAAAAAAGAAGGATCCAACTCTCCAATTCCCAAAGAATCATCCAAAGAAGCTTATCTTAGGCAACCCTTTTGAAAGGGTGAAGATGTAGGATGCACTCAACAAAGAACAAGTAGAAAGTTCCTTCATCTCTCAAATGGAGCCAAAAGATGTCAAAGAAGCTCTAAAGGATGATGATTGGATCCTAGCCATGCAATAAGAGTTGGAGCAGTTCGAAAGAAACAAAGTGTGGACACTTGTGCCAAGACCAAGTGATAGAAAGATCATTGGCACCAAATGGCTCTATCACAACAAGTTGGATGAAAGCATCAAAGTGGTAAGGAACAAAGCAAGGTTAGTTGCTCAAGGCTACAATCAACAAGAAGGTATAGATTTTGATGAAACATATGCACCTATAACTAGATTGGAGTCAATTAGGATGTTGCTTGCTTTTGCTAGTCACAAGAATTTTCTTATTTATCAAATGGATGTTAAAAGTATGTTTTGAATGGTACAATTAAGGAGGAAGTGTATGTTGCTCAACCTCCGGAATTTGAACATGATAACTTGCCTAACCATGTTTATTTGTTACAAAAAGCTCTCTATGGTCTCAAACAAGCACCTCGAGCTTGGTATGAGAAACTAAAGAACTTTTTGTTAGATAATGGCTATATCATTGGCAAAGTGGATTCTACCTTTGTTTCTAAAGCACACTTCTAACAATTTTCTTTTCATTCAAATTTATGTTGATGATATCATTTTTGGTGGAACAAATCTTGATCTTTTCAAGGAGTTTAGTGATCTTATGCAGAGTAAATTTGAGATGAGCATGATGGGGGAACTTACTTTCTTCCTCGGCTTCTGAATCAAGCAAACCAAGGAAGGCAACTTCATCAACCAAGGCAAATACACAAGTGAGCTACTAAAGCACTTTGGGATGGAGAACACCAAGCCGATGGACACCCCATGTCAAACACCACCAAGTTTTATAGATATGAACAAGGTGAAAAGGTAGATGAGAAGCTCTATAGAGGTATGATTGGAAGTTTACTTTATTTAACAACCTCTAGACCTGATATAATGTTTAGTGTTGGCTTGTGTGCTCACTTTCAACAAGTCCTAGGAAATCACATGTTATAGCGGTTAAGAGGATTTTAAGGTATCTAGCCAAAGCCCCAAATTTTGGACTATGGCATCCTAAGTCAAGGGACTTTACTCTTACTACTTATAGTGATGCAGATTAGGCAGGATGCTTGATTGATAGAAAGTGCACAAGTGACACTTGCTTCTTCCTAGGACCTAGCCTAGTTTCATGGTTCTCTAAGAAGCAAAGCAGTATGGCTCTATCAACTATTGAGGTTGAATACATTATAGTTGGAAGTTGTTGTGCCCAAGTCCTATGGATGAAGCAAATTCTCCAAGATTTTAACATTTATTTTGATGCTTCTCTTATCGTTTGTGATAATACTAGTGCAATGAACCTATCATACAATCCTATGTTACATAGTAGAGCTAAACATATAGAGGTCCGTTGTAATTTTCTTTGTGACCACATTTCCAAGAAGGATATTTATATTATGCGTGTGGATATAGAGAATCAGTTAGCGGACATTTTCACTAAACCTCTAGCTAGAGAGTAATTTACTTTCATTAGATCAAAACTTCTTATAACTTCTTTTTAAGACATTGACATGCTTTCTAGCTAGTTGTTATATTATCTATATGTTTCTTACTTAGAATTGATCATCTCTTGCCTAATATGTGCTATACTTATCTTGTTTCTTGCCTTGTTTTGCTCGTTTTGGTTTTTTTACAAATGCTTGTTTTAATGCAAAATAGTACCCTATGACGAGTGAAATGTGCCTTAATATGTCTAAAATGCATAATAGGCTAAAGAAATAAAATTAATTAGCACCCTAGAGGCTAGAAATTAATTTTCTAAGTTTTTGGACAGTCTACCTATCGGTCGAGTTGGCAACTCGACCGAACCCAGTTCGAGGTCAAGGTTTTTCTCTTGATCGGTCGAGTTTCCCTGACTCACAACTAGACCAATGACTGGGCTAGACCAAACTTAAGATAGGTTTCTGCTGACATTTATCCCTCTTAACTAGAGTAAAGTTGACCAATTCCTAGCTCCAGCCCCTCTTGACCTCAACCCTAGGTGCGACCATCCCTTACCTTGCCTAGCCTAGCCTCCCTTTCCTCTTCCCACACCCTCCTAGGTGGTTAGACAACTTGTTTGTGCAGTTTTCTTCCTTCTTTGGTTGCTGATGATTCTCAAATCCATTCACATGGCATCCAAGTAAAGAAAGAGAGCTACCCTAGGTGTTGTACCCTCGTCCTCAACCAACCCTTGCATGATATCCTTTGACGACACCTTGTTTGTCTCCTACGAAGCTCCCAATTGTTACAAGGAGCTCCTCCCTAGGAACCCTTTCCTATTTAGAGCACTTTTTGTGACTCGTCTAAAAAAGAAGGAGGTTATCTCTGAGATTGTCGATCTTTTCAATACCCATCACCTAGGTGCTTTGTGCGTAGAACACATGTGCTTTCATAATTCCATTACAAGCACTAAGGCGGTCCATGAATTCTATGCTAATATTTCAGTACCACCACCCAATAGCTAGGTCATCCTCACTTTTATGATTATCAGAATCAAATTCACAATCTATGATGACTCCTTGAACATCTTTTTCAATGGAACAGAGGTTACCAACACATGGAGGAAGGATTATCCTAACTATTTTGACCTTTTGGACCCCGAGGCTTTATACAAGCACTTCAATCTTACTCTTCCTGATATCCACAAGTTCTTGAAGAAACCTCAGGTACCCTATAAGAAGAAATCCATCTTGCCATCCTCTTCCCTAGATCTCAAGAACAAACTTCTCACATTAGTTGTTAACTACAATGTCCACCCAAAGAAGAATCAAACGAAAATTTCATAGAACATTATTGTGATCATGTACTGTCTCTTGAAGAACATTGGAGTCAAGTGGTCCTGATATACCCTACACCATATGACATGCTTTGAATCTAGGAAGAACACCCGTGGTACCCACCCACCCTAACCTACCTTGATCTGTGGCTTGTTCACTTTTGCTACCCAGAAATCTCTTTTTCATGATCCCAATTACAAGGCTAGTTGGAAAGGAGTTTGCATCAGTGAAACCACGATCATGAACACCTTCTTGCCTACCTCTTATACCACACCTGGAGCCTCTACCTCCTCCCAGGCACCTCCACCTCCACCACCACCTGACATAATTGCACCTCCTTCAATGTGTCAAATGAAACCCTTATGGGAAATCTGATGTATCAATAGGCATATAATCTCCAGTTTCAGGATCACATGCAACATGACCTCTTCCAAATCATGTCTAACATGAACCTATCCTGCAGCCATCCCTACCCCTCCTACCAGCCCTACCCAGGTGGTGAATATGCTTCCTATGCATATAATCACTTCTACTCGACCCCTCCACCTATCGCTTCTACTGCCACATATGTTGCAGATGGTGGACCTTCCCCTTTCCCTAGAGTGCTTCCTCCACTGGATTTGCTTGCTAGCCCTCTTACTACCCTACTTGCCAGCCTTGGCACCTCTACTCCCACCTTCCCTCAGGCGCATGAGTTACATACTCTTGGCATGTCTTGGGATGAGCAGAATACCCTGTGGCCCAATCGTAGTTTCAGTTCTTCTGCCGATGAGGAAATGCCTAACCAAAATGATGAGGAAGTTTCTATTGATTAGGAGGCCACTGAGGATGATGGATCCAATGTTGGTTATAATGACAGCTTTGCTGGTGCCTCTGGTGATGATGCTGAAGCTGTTGTTGTCTCTACTGTACCTTCAGATGGAGTTGAGGACTACGAGCATGAGGTTGATGATGATGATGCAGATGATGTTGTTGTTGACATAGATAGATTAGATATAGCTTAGATGTCTTATTTCTTTAGTCTTTAGATACTGATCATACATATCTTTTTAGACTCTAGTGCATTAATACATTTGGGCACTATATCTGAGATGTACTATGTTATTATCCCACTTTTTATCGTTGGTTTCTGGTTCTTGTAGTGAGAACATGTTCTAGTGTTGTAATCTTAATCCTATGTACCTAACTCTTTAATTGACCTATATCTTATGAGTTTGTGGTATGTTATTCCATATTTTGATTATAACATTGGATTTCTTGTTTCTCTTTACCTCGTCTTTGTTTGATGTGTGCTATACATGGTTGATTACTTTAGCTTGTGTTTGTGGAGAAGACATGTTTTTAGATCTTCTACCTCCCTGACTTTTTGAGATGACAAATGGGGAGAATTTCTCTCAGCCATATTGTTTTAATGCTTATATGATCCTTTTCTTTTCAACTATCTACATATCATGTGACTTTCTAGAGGAACATATAGTATGTATATATGCTATGGTTATTTGTAGATAGACTAACCATGCATGCTTAGGTAAGCATGAATTGAGGGGGAGCAATTCACATTGTTCAATCATGTATACCCTTGCAATTCACAAAGTAAAGGATTAACTTTCACATTCTTTCTCAAAGGTAAAATTTTAAATTTCATATCCTTTTCAATATTTTAAGGAATGGTTTGTCATTGTCAAAAAGGGGGAGAATGTTGACCTAAGTGTTGCACGTTGTCCATATTTTGATAATGACTTAACCATTTCATTCATATGTATCTACTATGTTTGTTAGTGATTGATTTCAGGCATTAGGTACATGAAAAGGATCACATCACACAAGCCCTAGCTTAGTTTAGTTCAAGTCAAAAGTAATGCAAAAGAGAAATTTGCAAAAACACTTCAAATCACCTTAGAACTTTTATGTAATCATTTGTATTGATGATATGACTTGTAAATAAGATGAGAAAAATAAGGAACACTTAATTCCAACATTTGATCACTCAAAAATCATTTTGAAAAAGTCATCACAACACTTCATCAGTTGAGTTACAATCTTGACCGATCCTTGATGAATTTTCAAGAATGATGTCAATCGGTCAAGTTGTCTATCCACTGAACTTGATTGACGGTCCCTTTTCCCAAGACTAATTTAGGTGGATTGGTCTAGTTGCCACCAGGACAAACTTGACCGATGGTTTAAATTGGTCGTCTCATAGTGGGATCGGTCAAGTTATCTTTATTGAAACTCGACTGATTGCACTGTATGAAAAATGCAAAAAAAGTGATTCTAACTGTTGGAGGGGTGCAAAACTTGAAATTATATCCGTTGAAACCCTCCAAATGGCTAGAAATTGTTCATAAGTGTTTCCACACTCTAGTGGAGAACCCCAGATATAAATAGGACCTCTTGGAGTTCATTTTAAGGTTGTGCAATCATGCTATTCAAGGTCTTTGCTATGGTTGAGTGTTATTAGTCCACTTGAGCCCCTTTCTTTCTCTTGTTTACACATAAATTCATTATTATGAGTGAGATAGGTCATGTGTGAAGAGATCTACCCATTTGTATGCTTGTAAAGATCTCAATCTCCATCTTTTGCATCCCTTTCTCAAAATCTCTTGCTTGGTGAAAGCTTCTCCAAGAGAAGGAGGAGCAGTCTTCTTCAATTGGAGAAGAAGGTGCTCAAGGCTACTTCGAGTGAAGGAGAAGATCAAGGCAGAAGATCCAAGGATCTGAGTTGGTAAAGCCTTGAGGAAGACTAGTTGCATGAAGGGGAGGACCTTGACGAGGGCATCCAGCTGATTGCAAGAGTGGGTAAGATCTTTGTGAGGTAGAAGACTAGCTCTTGGATAGGTAAGCCCTTAATTGTAAGGTTTTTGGATCCCTTGGCCTTAAAGGAAAGCTGGGTATTCTTGTCCCGGAAAAGGAAGGTCATTTGTTGTAACTCTTATAAGTGAATATAAGGAGTAGACAAGCTTAAGAAATCCTAGAACTTCACCTGCATAAGACCTAGAGCTCGACCTCTGTAGGTAGTGGACTGACTATCTCCTAGTTTCGAGAGTGGAACCACTCTAAATAACGTGTCCAATTGGTTGCTTTCATTTTCTCTCATCCTTGCTATGCATGTTTATATTGCCATGAAATTGACTATTTGCAATTATATCTAGCTGAAGAAAATTGAAGGTCTAACTAGTTTTGTGCAAGTTTTGAAGCTCTATTCACCCCTCCTCTAGAGCCCTTAGATCCAACAACCTAATCATATTTCTTCTTCAAAAACAAATGAATGAAATATATATTACATTAAACCATTATTTATGTTTTTATCTTATGCATAAGAATCTTTTGGATTGTTATGTAGTTGAACATTTAACTAGTAAACATGTTGTGATGTGAAAAGTGTCCATTATACAATCAATGATAAAGATAGTTTAGTACTTGAGAGCTTTCTTTATTTCTGTATTAGAAAATAGAGAATTCAGTCATGGTCTAACCTAGAGTGTTGAATAACCAGTTAAGTAAACAAGAAAAAACTTCATATATTCAAGGCATTCATCTCTTATTAGATCTTCAAAGAAGAAATACATATTCAGACAAGGAGAAACATGATAACCTTTATAATAATATGTTTAGTATTCTTTGAGATCACTTGAAAAAAATGGAGAATGATAAATTCCCATGATCCGAGGAACCAAATATTGAATCTTTGCACAATCATACCACTATATGAGTAACTAAAATCTAAGATCTATGATCAAAAGTAGACAATATGCCCTATGAATTCTTCACCAACTTCCCTATCTCACAAAGGCACCCAAATAATCCCTGAATCATACCATGATATATACATGAAACCTGCTCTAACAGGAGAAATTTACTAATCTTTTTCATTTATGATACTAACCCAACAACCATGACAACATATATTATAAAGTTATGATCTATGTAATTGTCCTTAAATTTCTCATATAGCACATAATTACACATATGGACTTTTGGCTTGCGATTGCTATGGGAATTGAAAAGATTAAGGTGTAAAAGATGAAACCTATATCCAACATGACTATTTATGGTTAATGAATTATCAATATAACACCAAGTGTATAATATCCATGGTAATTTTCCATATAAATCAGGAAAGGATTTCTAAGCTATCCAAGTGTCCATGTATTCAAACAAGTGTCAAAACACATTACTCTTCATATGATCATCTGATAGGGATATCAAGATGTTGCAGTCCTCCTACTCATGACCATATGACCGAAAACATATTAACACACTACCGAGGGTAATTTTTGGGCACTTATTTTAAGGGTAAGGTATAATACAACCCCTTTGTAATGCTTCTTGGCAGTGCTCAATATCGATCAAAAACATCCAAGCTTGCAATGATCTTCTAATAGGGGCAAAAAGAGGGAGGTAATTTATTTCTGTATACCAGTGATGCATGTTTACTACATGTATTAAATGCAAGTGCACGTATTAGAGTAATATAGGCAAAAAGAGGCCCGAATATTGAACTCGGGGAAACATCAATCCAAAGACTATTAGAAACTATGACTCAATCAACTAGACCTATTGAAAAAGGTAATTGATTTATTAGTTGCCTGATTGCAAGAATTAAACTAAATTACCGAGGTTGTGAACACAATTGGAATGGATTCCCTAGGATTATAGTTTCACCACAGTGCAATTAACATTACCTATTAATATTAAGTTCTCCTAACCCTAGACCAAGGGACATGTAGCAAGAACTACCCACTCTCCCAACATAATTCACTACCTAATCTAATACAAACCCCACTCTTGTAGTAGTTTAATTAATAGTTAGGTGCTTTAACGAATCCCTTGGGCTATGCCCCTTCACAACCATAAGCCCTCTTTCGGGGCATGATCTAGGCTATGTAAATCTATGACCTATCCAATCCTTAATCCCTCTCTCGAAGCAATTAACGATTTAAGAAATCAACTATGGTGATCATACATAGATAATTCATGAAGCAATTATAGAATTATGTCTAGAAATTAGGAAAACATATATTTTAACTCATAATGTCAAGTACAACACATAACCGGGCTACTCCCGAATCTTAAGGAATTAGGGGTTAGCCCTGCATGATTTCAATTACCATACACGTAGATGGAGAAGGAGAAGATTAGGAAAACATTAAACAATCAATGAAAACCCCTAGAGAAGACAATTCGATTGACTCCCTATGATGAACAGGCAATTTGCTATCTTTTGGCTACAAATTTGTCCACCAGAAGGGCTCGAATCATCAAAACATAGTTTTCTCCTCTCCTTTATCTTCTCACGGCTCTCCCTTATTGTGCAACAAACTCCAACGTCCTCTCTAGGTCTGGCCGAAATCCTCCCTAGTCATAAGATTGACTTCGGGCATAATTAAGTCATGGTTGTTGGATTAATCACAATCTTTGATCTCGTCTGATCGCAACAAGTCAGTATCACTGACAGGATGTCAGTAGCACCGAGTCCTTTCTGGATTGTGACTCCTTGTGAGTGTTGGTACTACCAACTTGGGCAGCAATATCACTAAGTTCCTCCCTAATATATCCTAATGATTTCCTTAGGTACAAGTTGGTACCACCGACTCGATGTGGGTGGAACCAAACCACTTTGGTTGCATTACTATTGATCAAGTCAGTAGTACCAATTCCTTTGTCGGTACCACCAACTTCTTTGACTCATGCTTGTTTTTTCCTTCAATTTTTTGTACCATAGACAAACCTATTGGTAGCACCGAGCTGATCTAGGACTTGTCACTTTAGCTGAAAATCAAAACGAAGAACATAAGTACCATAAGTTATGATAAAACAATATGAAATGTAGAAACAGTAAATATTTGATGAAAAAGTATGTTACAGGCTAATAATGATAAACCATGCACAAATAATGTCAAAATGAGAAATTATGCATGAACTACTCAATAAAATACCCATTAGTCAAGACTCGCGGTGTCTGCGAGGAGCAGAGGCAGCCCTGACGATGCTTACCCTAGTCCCTTCAACCCAACTCAAAGAGGAAGAAGATATCCACCCTATAGAATACTAGACAGTGAAGTCCACATCACTTCCTAGGCAAAGAATTGGAGCAATCTATTCTCCTCCACGATTGGCAACATTGAAACCCACATCAACCAAACTAGATCCAAATAGAAGACGATGTGGTCATCACCCCCAGGTAGAAGTTAATTCTAACACTACCTTGTGGTTCAACACCATAGCAGGATATGTTATTGGCTTCAAACCACATATCCCTACCCTACTAGATCACCTGAAGAGAAGTTGGAAGCTGAGCGGAACCATGGAAATCTTGGGTCGAGCCAATGACTGCTTCATCATAAAATTTGAGCACAATGAAGTCCATGACACTAGAAGGGGGGCGTGGTACATCAGAGGTAAACCCATGATCCTGAAAAAATGGGAGAAGGGTGAGCCACTTGAACATGATAAACTCTCCTCTGTCCTGATTTGGATCAAGATAGAAAACCTACCTCTGGAGCTTTGGAGCGACATCATGTTGACGAGAATTGCATCTTACCTGGGTAAGCCCCAACGCTTGGATTGCCAAACAAAGGCCAAAACATGAATCTACTATGCCAGGGTCAATGTACTTGTGGATGCATCATCTTCCTTCCCAAAGTCTGTCAAGCTACGCATCGATAAGGGCCAAGATTACTGCGTCAATATCAACTACGAGTGGATCCTAGAGAGCTGTCCCCACTGTGGTACTGTTGGGCATGACACAAACCAGTGTAAGCCACCAGAAAAAAAATAGAGTTATGTCACTACTGCAAATAGCTCTGACAAGAACACTGAAGCTCCAATACAAGTACAATAGAAAGGTATTCACCAATTAGCCCCAAACAAGATAGGAAAAGCTTGCGAATTCTATTCCCCCACAGACTATTACTAGGCGAGTCACCAGAGCTTCTTCGTCAGCTACAAAGGAAAGAAATATACAACACAACACATTCAATCCTCTCTCTACTGAAGACACTGAATCAATACAAGTTAACACCACGACCATTGCTCAGCATGGCGGCTTTCTAGAGCTTGATGCCAATGGTTGACAAACCTAACACTATAGCCCAAAATGTCTAAGGTTTATCAAATTGGGATAAATAAGACATCATTCGGGCTGAAGTGAAGAGGATCAAGGTTGATATAGCTATCCTCTTATAAGTCAAAATCTGAAGAAAGAAAATTCACAAGGCTAGTCAAAGCACCTGGCCTAATTCCAGCTGGATTGACAATTCTATCTCCTATGGTAAGGTAAGAATTCTAATCCTCTGGGATAATAAATTCTATACCATTAGGATTATGAAACAAAAAAACTGACTTGTCTACATGGTCATTAGTAATGGTAATGAAAAATTAGAAGTCACTACAATATATTCTATAAATGAAGACACCAAGCGCTGTGTACTTTTGAAGGACCTGGTCGACATCAACAAACATATCCAAATGCCCTGGATCATGATAGGGGACTTTAATGTTGTGTGTGCTGCTACTAAAAGAGTTGGGAGATCTCTACCTTCTGCCAGGTCTATGAATGACTTCAATAATGCTATCCTCGAGGCTGATATGATTGAGATGCTAGGAAAGGGGCCCTATTACACATGGAACAACCAACATGTTGGGGAGATGAATACTATAAGAAAGATTGACACGACCTTATATGATCTACACTTCATGTACACATTTCCCAAAGCATGGTTACAATGCAAACCCACCATTCACAATGATCATTTCATGCTGATTTTTCAATTGGAAGACAATCCCATTTTCAAAAACTACCCCTTCCATTTCTTCAATACTTCGACCCAACTACATGGCTTCAAAGAGGTAGTTAGCAAAGCTTGGAGTACTCATGCCAAGGGATGTCCTTTATATCGTGTAAGTCAGAAACTAAAAGCCAACAAAGCTGCTCTCCAAAAGTGGAACTAGGAACAACATGGCAACCTAGTTGACTCCGTAAGAAGAAAATAGGAAGACACTATTTAGGCCCTAATTAAATCAGACCTCAATGCAAAGGATCATCTTCCATGGGACATAGCTAAATCCAAGAGTGAATAAGCTGCACAGGACAGAGACATAGAAGAATCCATCACAAGGCTAGAATATTTTGGCTGAAAAATGGAGATAGAAACTCCCACTTCTTCTACTCATCTATAAAAACTAGAAGAAGCTAAAATCTCATTAAACAATTGGATATGGATGGGAGGATTATCAAAAATGAAAAACTAATATCTGAAACCTTCATGAATCACTACCACTCTTTATTCAACAAAAGGTATGAAAATCTCGATTACTTTCCTAATATTAATTTACCTAAGCTCAGTCCACACCAGATTCAAAGATTAAGCCCGCTGGTTACAAGTGAGGAGATTACCGACATTGTAAAAATCTTGGATGTAGACAAGGCACCTGGCCCCAACGGCTTCAATGCAAAGTTCTTCATTGAAACATGGGGCACTATAGGGCCGGATGTCATCACAATAGTAAAAGACTTATTTCAAAAGGAAAACTTCTAAAAGAAATAAATAAAACCTTTGTGGACCTCATCCCAAATCATCTATAGCCGATAAAAGTGGGGGAAGGGCGCCCTATATCTTTGTGTAATTTTGTCTTCAAGATTATATCAAACATAATAATGAACATACTACGAGACATTCTTCCTCAACTGATTAGTTTCAACCAATGTGCCTTTGTGAAAGGTAGGCACATTTATGACAGAATCCTCTTGGAAAACAAGATGATTAGTGACTTCAAGAAGCCTACCTCCAAAACCAAATTTTTCCTGAAGGTTGATCTTAGTAAAGCATATGATACAATCTGTAGACACTATATTATCAACGTAATGAAGAATATGGGCTACCCTCCTTACTGGCTAGCCTGGACCTAGGAATGTTTCTCTTTGGCTTCCTTCCAAATACTAATCAATGGATGTCCATCCTCCATTATCCAAACGTCTAACAGTTGGAGGTAGGGAGACCTCCTAGTCCCGTACCTCTTAGTCATTGTAATGTAAGGGCTTACTGCAATATTCAATGATGATGTGGATACTGGTCATATTTCACCTTTGAAGTCTGGTACAAAGTCAATGTCTCACTTGATATTTGCTGATGACCTCCTAGTTTTTTTCCCAATATGATGATATAAGTGCAAATGGAGTCATACACTATCTTGAAAAATTCAAGAAATGGTTTGACTTTCCCTTAACCCATGCAAAAGCCACATGTTCCTGAGCTCTAGGGTGCCGCACCACATCCAAAACATTTTGGGAGTGTAAAGTACTGAATTGCTAGTAAGGTAATTAATCATTCCTCTACTTTTCGAACACCTGACCAAAATTCATTGCATACCCTTGATTGACAAAATAAAGAATAAACTGGATTCCTAGAAAACCAGATTACTTTCCATGGAAGGTAGGGTGGAACTTGTCATCTCCACTCTATCATCCTACCATTTGTACTAGAAATGTATCTTCCCCCTACCTAAAAATGTTATCTTTAAAATCGAGCATCAATTTAGAAACTTCCTTTGGGGTGATAGCAAGAAGGAGAAGAACTTTCATACAATGTCTTGGGAGAGAATTTGCAGGCTGAAAAATGAAGGTGGCCTTGGTATTCACAAATGAGAAGATTGGGTCAAAGCTGTGACACGAGTTTACCGTGCATAGTACGCAAGTGAACATATCAAAGTAGTAAGGCCTTGTGAGGCCCGAGTCGAACATGGAGAAGTGTTTCTCCAGTAAACTACTACTAACCACAGTCAAATCAACTAAGACAGTTGTAAATAGTTGAATTGAGTTGAGCGAAAGAATAAAGGAAGAAATAAAATGAATAAAAGGTTGAATTAATCAGAGATGGGGTGAATTCCTTAGGACAGTGGTTTCACCACGGACAACACTAATAATTGATCACATACACACTAACATCTATTATCTCAATCCCTAGATAAGGATCCTATAGCTAGAATTATTGCTCCCGCAGTGTAATTCACTACCTAATCTAATGCAAATCCCACTTTTGTAGTTATTGGTCGATTAGTTAGATTTTTTATGATTATTCTTTGGGTTTCTCCTCCCGTTTACACTCCACTTGTCCCAAAGGGCATAGTACATGGGTAAATCTATGCTCTCCGACCCTCAACCTCTCTCCCAAGATGACTAAGCGTCTATCAATCCACTCATGGTGATCAAGCATAAGTAGAACACAAAGCTTTCATAGATTTATTTCCAGTAAAAAGAGATAAAAATGATATTAATGCATGGAAATCAATCACAGTGTATATCCGGGCTAGTCCCGGATCCTAAGGAATAGAAGTTTTTAGCCTTGCATGGTTTTCATACATGGAAGGGAAGAAGAACAATGTGGAAAACATGATAAACTAAGATAACACCTCAATCTTTGCTCGTCCGGAAGATTCCCTCTATCGCACGAGCGTTCTGTTGTCTTTCGACAGCAAAATCATCCTTCAGAGGTGCCCAGATCTCCTCGGTTGAAGCTTTCAGTCCTTGGTTCTTCTTTTCTCTCTCTCCGGTCATTGTGCAATGAAAACACCTACCCTCCTCTCTCTATCCATCATCCCCCTAAGTCATAGAAGGCACTTGGGGTACGAAATAACATCCACCATTAGATTAGAGTGAAATCTACGGCTGGCCTAATCAGGAAGACTCGGTAGTACCGATTAGGTGATTTGGTAGTACCGATTCACTTAGGTTTGATCACACAATCCCGATCCTATCGTTACTATCGACTGGACTCGATAGCAGTGAGTTTTGTGGTTTTTGAGCTGCCTCTCTGATGTCAACTCGGTAGTAACAAGTTGGAAACTCAGTAGTATTGAGTTTTCTCGATTCATGCCGGGGCTTGCTGATGCTAATTCAGTACCACCGACTTCAGTTGTTGGTAGCACCGACTCTGGGTGAGTTTTTAGGTCCATCACTGACATCAAGTCAGTACCACTGACTGTTTCTAGGTTGGTAGCACTGAGTTTGTGGCTCTTCCTTGTACCTAAAAATGCACAAAATCATCATACGCACTTGGGATGCTTAAAATATTACATAAAATAGTAAAAATCATAAACTTTGATGCATATAATAGAAACAAACTGTCTATGTCATTTCATGCATAATAAATCAAATAAATGACTAATCTACACACAAAATCAAGGAAAAATGTGCCTAAAATAATGACTAAAAACACATGCATCAAGCTGGTATGCTCAAAAACTTATGGGATATATCTAGTCACAAGAAAACCTTGTGGGTTCGATGGATCCATAGAAGATACATCAAGCATCAGTCCATTTGGACGTGCCAAAGTAAACCAAATGATAGTTGGTTTGGAAAAATGTCATCAAGCACAGGGATAGAGTTATACCTCTAGTCTGATTCAATGTTGGCACTGGAGACAAGATATCACTGTGGTATGATCCTTGGGTTCAAAGGTCCTTTCTTGAAGACATTATTAGTACAAGCCTTAAATTGAAAAATGTTCTTGGTGATGACCAAAAACTCAGCTGCATAATAGCAAACAATTCCTGAAATGTGCCAAATAGTAGAGGCACAAAATCTCTTTTGAACATCTGCTCCAATATCAATATTTGAGCTGGTGAAGAAAAATGCTACTTCAATAAACTCACTGAATTCTCACTAAAGACTGGCTGGAGATTCAGCTACACTCCATCCCAGCGGCAAGAGTGGGCCTCATGGCTGTAGAAGACTCCTGCCCTAAGGAGATTTCTTATTCAAACCTGAAAGATGTTCCATGAAAGGCTATCCACATATATTTTCTAAAGACCAGGTGATTTAGCCTTACCTCAAGATGCAACATGTGTTTAGATGATGAACAATCACAAGAGCATGTCTTCTGGACCTGTAAATTTGCTACTGACTTGTGGTCAAAAGCAAACACAAGGTGGATAATGACAATGAAAAACACTGTTGAACTATTGAGCCTTAAGGGCATGAGGGAAAAGCTGCTTGCTGGTACCACCACATACCATATTTGGCATGGGATAAATAAAAACATGTTCAATGAGAGAAGACTCACAAAAAATCAGATCCGGTTCTTTATCACCAAAGCTAGTGGTAATTTATTTCTTGTATAGATACATATTTCCTCACCCTTCATCTCTATATGTAGTTCTTTACATACCTTATCAATAAAGAGAGTACCACACTTAATGATAAAAAAATGCATAATAAACTACCCTGTGAAAAGTGAATAATATTCAGTGCATCAAAATCCCCTAAGCCTAAATGTTTCTTGCCCTTGAGCAACACTACCCTCAGATCTATTTGAGACAAGTATGTAAAAGGACAATTAACATGAACTTCCATTGTCAACTATCCCCACTTGGCGGTCCCAAACCAGCCCTTACCGACTCACTACTACAGATATGACATATTGTGTTGGTTCTTTTTTCAAGAAAAACCCACGGTACTATATATAGTATTAGTTATAAGTAGGCAACCGACGTGGATTGACCAGTTGAGAAAACACGGGCTACACTTTTTTTTCCGTTGGTCTCTTATCATAGAAACTGATGCTATATATCACCCACAAAAATAAAAGTTCACATAAAAAATTTATGAACATTTCATTTGCCTCCAAAAAACCAATATCATTGGTTCTTTTATACATAATTGACGAGATAAAGAGGTCTACACACCACCTCTCCCGTGGGAAATAATTGGAGTTTCTAGTCAGTTTTCTCCACAGAGTCCGACGAGAAAGATGTTTGTGCCAAGTGGCCCCTGAAATTTTTCCTACCTCCATTTGATGTTTATCATCAATTATTATTACCATAACTGACAGAGTACATGTCTATGGGTTGTGAGATTAGGCATCGGTTTTTATAGACAACCGCCAATAAAATTTGTGTTTATGTCAGCATTTTTTCATCTACATCTGACGACCTAAACTCTAGGGCATTGTTCTTTGAAATAATCGATGATATACAACTTACTTAACCCTGGGAGAAACCCTTTCCCCCCTCTTTCCCCTACCCACATTTCACTAGAACAGGTGCTCCGATGTTACTAGTGCTATTTCTCTCACCTCTGCCACCATTAACTCCAATGCTACTCTCCACATGATCTTCCTCCTCCATCGGTGATGCAAGTTTGTCCTCCTCCGCCACTAGCGACCGTACACTCCTCTTTCTCCTCTACTACCATAGGTATCCCCTCCTTCTTTTTCTTCTCTTCCCTCCTCTATCTTCATCTCCCTTCCCCCTTTCCCTCCTTCTTCCTCCCCTCTCCTTCCCTACCATAGTACGACTTCTAATATTTGAGAAGAAATCATACTATGGGAGGGGAAAGAGAGGAGAGGAGGAAGGAGGAGAGGGGGAAGGGAGATGGAGATAATTAGGTACTCTATTTTGATGAAATAAATAAAAATCATAGTGAATTGTGATGAAAATTAATTAGATTGTGATGAATTGTATGATTGTGATGAAAATTCATATATGTAACTATGCATTTAATGATGATTCATGTCACATTTCCAATCAAATCAATATTTATCTTTAAGTTTTCATGGGACCTAAATTCAATTGGTGTTATAGTCCAAACACTTCTTCAAGTGGTGTTATAGAAAGATTTTGTAGTTTAAGCTTATAAGGATATGACCATTTTCATGCAACAACAAAGAGAGTACAATCTATTCAAAAAAAAACCATGCATTTAATAATCCAAAATTACACTAGATAGATGTGGATCCTATACTTGCACAACTAAAAATAAAACAAACAACTAAAGGTACAACCTTCCTTGAATATCCTGCACGCCGGCCAACATCGCCTGATGTTACTGCTGCCCAGTCTGGATATCCTACAATATGGTATACATACCCGCCATGTTGTATGGGTCTTGCTCCTCCTGGGAAGTTGGTGGGGTTGAGGAAGTCGATGCAACGTATGTGCGGTCCCATTTGTGTGGGATTGCTCTCCTAGTCATGGGGATGGTGGACTCCACCTCCTCAACTTCGTCATCACTGTCACTGCTGTGCTCCTCATCGTCGCCCTGAGCTGTTGCCCTGGGCGAATCTTCAATGCCCCCTCATTCAGTGGCCCCTAAGATGATTCACCCTGCGTAGGTTGAAAATAGTTTCGGGGAGGCTCCTCTCCTGAAATATGCCTCAACGGGTGCAATGCGCATAGAGCACATTGTGGTGGTATCGAAGAAGATGCGCCTTACGGAAGTGAAGGAGGTCCAACTTTGTTGTATCCTCCAATGGCTTGAGGGTGGATAAATCAAGGAACAAATGGAGAGAAATAGGGGTGATGAGACCCCCAAATAAAATTGACACCTTTGTGACATTACACCTCATGGAAATCTTATGGAGCAGAAGGAAAGCTCCAAAATTAATAGTCTCCCCCTCCAGTAGCCTGTAGAGAAAGTAGAGGTATGCGTTATGGACCTTCCCTTGAGCTTGATCGGATTGAGTGAAAATAGTGTTGGTGCAGAGGCAGTGAAGCATATTAGCAAAAGGATGCTCAATATCAGTAACAGAAATGATATGCCAGTTTATACGGAATCCCGCCGGCACCTTAGTCAACTACTCCCATGCCAAGTCATAGTTGAAGTCATATGGAGCTGAGTGTACTGGGACATGAGCCCAGTTGAAGATATGATTGAAGGCCCTCAATATGAGAGAATAGTTGTTGTTGAAGAGGCGGAAGTTGACCTTGCCTTCTCACCATTCACCTCCTATCTTCTATTCGGGAGTGATGAGAACGTCAAGAGACACCATGAACTCTAGGACAAGATTCGGGTAGGTCTTCCAGTCACTGAAGAAAGGATTATCTCCCTCCATTTCTTGCTTCTAAAATACCCAACACATGTTGTCAGTAAAGCCCACCCTCTCGATTAATATGCGATTGCCATATCACGCCTGGATGATCTATCTTGTCTACAAATCCTCATAGAGCTTCCTTATCTCTGAGGATGAGTGTTGAATGTGGGTTGGTAGGGGAAGCAGCTCACCCTACGGGGGAACACCTCCTCTCCTAGAAGCCATGTTGTTGATGTAAGAAGGAGGTTAAGAGGAATGGAAGCTCGAGGAAGACCGTCAGCTCTTGGTGTAGCCTTGCTCTGGAATGTAGGAGGAGTGGATGTTGAGGGTGTGAAAAAAATGGCTCCACCACCCCTCCTTATATAGGTGAATGCGGCAGAGTCAGTACTATTAACTTTTGAGTCGGTGGTACCGAGTTGGCTAGCACAATCGGTGGTTAGTTGCATTGATGGCTTATGATTGGCTGACGTAGATGGCGCGGATTGCCCTGAGTCAGTGGTATCGACGATGCGTCGGTAGTACCTACTTGTGTCACAGAACAGTACCACCAACCGCTCGATGAAGTGCATCATGGCTGTTGGATCGTGACCTCCCAGATTGCTAATGTGGCGATTCGGTAGTATCGACTTCCAAGTCGGTAGTACCAAGTGTTGGAATTTGTTGATGCTTTCGAATTTGTGGACTCGGTATACTGAATCTGGGCGTATCCAAAAGTTCGTAGTACTAATGGAAAAAGTCTATGGTTTCGAGTCCTTATCAGTGAACCCTCAAAACATTTTTAGAGACTCAGTGGTACCGACCATTGGAGTCAGTATTACTGAGTCTGTGCTGCTATTGCGGACAAAACACTAACCTCATTTCGGTACCACCGACTCGAAAACTTGATGTTACTGACTTTGAAGCCCTGCACACTCCAAAAATGAGTCAAGGTACCATTTTTACAGAAATTGTATTTAAGTGACAACTAAAAATGGAAATTGAACATAAAAAACAAAGAAATAAAGATTGGGTTGCCTCCCAACAAGCGTCATTGTTTAACGTCCTAGACTAGACGGTCTATAGAGAAAGAATCTATGGAACGGTGCAAAGTTGCACCTCCTCTATCTGTAGCTATACCTCTCCTCCAAAATAGTTCTTTAGTCTTTGGCTGTTTACAAGGAATGACATGTTCTCATCTACAATGTTCACAACACCATGGGGAAAGACTTTTTCAATCACAAATGGTGCACTCCACTTGGACCTTAGCTTACTTGGATGCAGCCTAATCCTAGAACTGAAAAGGAGGACTTTCTGACCTGGGAAAAACACCCTATTTAGAATGTGTCTATAATGAATTTTCTTAGTCCTTTCCTTATATATCCTAGAGCTTTCATAAGCATCCATCATAAGCTCATTTAATTCATTAAGCTCTAAAAGCCTCTTTTTACCCACTTCATCTATGTTGAAATTTAGATTCTTCATGGCCCGTTTAGCCTTATGCTCTAGCTCTATGGGTAGATGGCATACATGGCTAGACCAGCCTAAAAGGTGTTGTTCCTATTGGGGTTTTGTAGGCTGCTCTGCAAGCCCAAAGAGCATCACCTAGCACATAACTCCAGTTTGTCCTATTGGTTGAGGCCGTCCTTTCCAAGATTTTCTTCACCTATCTATTAGACACCTCAACCTATCCTTGAGTCTGTGGGTGATAAGGAGTGCCCACTCAGTGCTTCATGCCATATTTTCTCAGTAAAGCCCCAAACTACTTATTAGTGAAATGGGAACCACCATCACTAATAATTAGGTGGGGGACACCAAACCTGTAGAAAATGTATTCCTTTACAAACTTGCACACTACATGTGCATCATTGGTGCATGTTGGAATTCCTTCCACCCACTTAGACACATAATCATATACAAGTAATATATAAAGATTGGAATTAGATGACACAAATGGGCCCATGAAATCTATACCCTAAAGATAAAAAACTCCAACTTCCTGAAACACATTCAAGGGCATCTCATGCCACTTAGAGAGATTACCTACACGTTGACATGCATCACAATGACAGACAAAGTTGTGAGCATCCTTAAACAAGGTAGGTCAATAAAACCCACACTCTAAGACTTTATCCATAGTCCTAGAGCTAACATGGTGTCCACCCAGGGGTAGAGAATGAAAATGTGACAAGATGCTCTCTACCTCACATTTGGGTACACATCTTCTTAACAGCCCATCCCTACATTGCTTAAGAAGAATTGGGTCATCCCAAATATAAAACTTCAATGAATGGAAAATTGTTTTTTCTCTTGGTACACCCAATCTGCAGGCAATTCCTTACAATCTAGGTAATTAACAATATCTATAAACCAATGATCTCTAGTTTTAATTGCAAACAATTTCTCATCTGGGAATTCCTCAATAATGGGGATGGCTATATCTTTTCCATCTTCCCTTTCCAATCTAGACAAATGATTGACTACAACATTCTCAATCCCTCCCTTGTCTCTAATCTCAGTGTCAAATTCCTAAAGTAAAAGAATCCACCTAATCAGTCTAGGTTTGGCATCTTTCTTTTGTAACAAAGTTTTAATGGCAGCATGGTCAGTCCAAACTATCACTTTAGCCCCAACTAGGTATTGGTGGAATTTTTCAAAGGCAAACACTACAACCAACAATTCTTTTTCGGTAGTGGTGTAATTCAACTATGCATCATTCAAAGTCTTTGACGCATAATATATGACAGTTGGAGTCTTGTCTCTACGTTGACCCAACACAGCTCCTACTGTACAATCTGATGCATCACACATCATCTCAAAGGGCAGGCTCCAGTCAGGATCCTGCACAATAGGTGTGAAGATTAGTTTTTCTGTAAGGATTTCAAAAGCTTTTAAACATTGCTCCTCAAAATAAAACTCGACATCTCTCTCTAAAAGTTCAGACAATAGTTTGGAAATTTTCAAGAAATTCTAGATAAAATGATGGTAGAATCTAGTGTGTCCTAAAAAGCTCCTCACTCCCTTCACCAATGTCGGTGGAGGTAGTGTGGAAATGACTTCAATATTCACTAGATCCACTTCCATGCCCTTGCCGGACACCTTATGTCCAAGAATGATCCCTTCACTCACCATCATGTGACACTTCTCCCAGTTTAGAACTAGATGAGTGTCCTCACATCTCTGTAGCACCCTATCAAGGTTATATAGACAATCATTGAAAGATTCTCCATACACCAAAAAATCATCCATAAAAACCTCTAAGCACTGCTCTACCATGTCAGAAAAAATGGTGAGTATACATCGTTGAAACGTAGCAGGGGCATTACAAAGACCAAAAGGCATTTGTCGGTATGTGAATGTGCCATAAGGGCAGGTGAAAGTAGATTTCTCATGATCCTTAGGCTCAATGGAAATTTGTTTATACTTGGAATACCCATCAAGAAAGCAAAAGTGCAAACGACCAACTAATCGTTCCAAGATCTGATCAATACAAGGTAAATGGAAATGATCTTTAAGAGTGGCTGCATTTAAATGGCAATAATCTATGCACATTCGCCATCCCATCACTAGCCTAGTTGAAATCAATTCATTAGCCACATTAGTAGTGATTGTGATCCCCCCTTTCTTAGGAACTACCTAGGTAGGACTAACCCACATTGAATAAAAGATTGTGTAGATTATACCTACGGACAGTAGCTTGACAACTTCCTTTTTCACCACCTCAGTCATAATCAGATTGAGATACCTCTGAGGTTGGACAATTGCCTTGGCTCCTTCTTTGAGTCGGATCTTGTGTTGACACAAGGTTGGAGAGATCTCTTTAATGTCAGGTATGGACCACCCGAATGCATCTTGGTCGTTTTTTAGCATGGTGAGTAACTTTCCTTCCTCATCACCACTCAAAGAAGATGATATGATCACTGGAAGATTTTCTTCTGTAGCTAAGAAGACATACTTCAGGTGCAGTGGTAATGGCTTCAGCTCCAAGTCCGGTGGGCTCAATAGAGATGGGACCAATGGTGGGGGTGGTGGTCCAAGGTCCTCAAAGAGCCTTGCATAGTAGCAAGGTACTGCCTTCAAAAATCAAAACACACTCCTCTAGATGGTTGTTGCAGGTGTTGTCCTCCATTCTGTTCGTCAAGCATGCTTCTAAGGGTAGCTTGAGTGATGACTGTATCATAGAATTAGATACGACTTCTTCTTCGGCAGCAGGGTCATAGTCATCTCCCTCATCATCCATGTAGCACATTGCTTGAGTCACCGAGATCACCTTTGTATTTTCCAAGATGTCCACTGCTAGAGTACCTCTTTCTACCTTAGTCATAACATGGGCCATATCTAGGAATGGCTTCCCTAGAAATAGAGAAAACTTGCTATCCACATGCTGAAGCATGTTGCATTGCACATTACCTCCCGTGGCTTGAGAGTGCTCTGGCATCTTGATCTCAAACCTTTCATCTTGGATTCCCATAGTCATACATCCTCTGCCAATCTCAAGTATCATGTGTGTAGTAGCTTGAAACAGTCTTCCAAGTAGAAGCTCATTTCCATGGTCATCCTGCATTTCCATCACAGCAAAATCTGCATGAAAGACGAACCTATCTACTTTCACCAGGACATCCTCGCATATACCATATGGCTTAACCACTGAGTTGTCTACCAACTGGATTGTCATGCTGCTCTTCCTAGATTCCTTTAGTACGAGCTTCTTGAAGGTAGATAGGGGCATCAGATTTATACTTGCCCCTGAATAACATAGAGCCTCTCCAAATTTGGTCTTGCTTATGAAGCATGTGATATAAAAAATTCTTGGATCCTGTCTTTTAGGAGGCAGTGTCCCCAAGATGAAGGTACTAACATGCTCTTTCAGAAACATGACATTAGACTATGGTATCTTTCTCTTCTTTGTAATTATATCCTTCAAAAACTTCCCATAGGATGGTATCTGCTCAATAGCATCTATCAAGGGAATGTTCATAGATAACTTCTAAAAATTGTCTAGAAATTTCTTGAACTGTCAGTTCATCTTGGTCGCTTTTAGATTTTTTGGAAAGGGTACATGAACTAAAGGTTCCCTATGGTAAGGTGGAATATAAGCCTGAGTTTTATTACCCACAATCTCATCAACTTGCTCCCTTGCCATCTTCTCCTGTTCTTCCATGTCTGGTTCTTCTGCATCCACTGGTATAGTTTGATTTGTAGCTTCTTCAATAATTACTCCATGCAATGCATTATTCAGTAATTTCTTGCCATTGCATAGCAGAACAACCTTCACATACTGATTCTCAAAAGGTACATTGGTGTTCATTAGAAATCCTTGTTGGGTTCGTTGCTTTAATGCAATCACATCTTCCGCTATCTGAGAGATCTATGTCTCTATGATGCGAATACGTGCCCCTTGATTTTTAAGATCCCTTTGAGTTTGTGCAATCTACAGCTCATTCTGACTCAACAACTTGCCCAACATTTCTTCAATCTTGTCAATTTTCTACTGCTCTGGTTGATACTGTGCTTGGCCGCCATACTGCTGTGGCTTAGGATGCTGCTACTGTGCCTGTGATGGATCCTGTTGGAAGTTGTTAGGATCCTTCTAAGAAAATTTGGGGTCTTTCCTCCAAGAATAATCATTGTTCCTGTATTGCCCCTGACACACATACTTGCACTCTTCTTCTTCTTCCTCACCAGGAACTCTGTCTGTAGCAAATAACTTCTTAGAAATGAGCTCTAACTTTTCATTTAAAGCAGATATAACTTTGGATTCCCCGACACTCTTGATGGTTGCTGGTGGCTCTCTTTCTTCTCCCCATTGATTTTTGGACATATTCTTGAGGATTTCATGGCAGCGAGCGTGCTTGTTGTTGAGGAAGAAGCCTCCTCCTACACTATCAAGAGTTGTTCTCCCCCCTTATGTAGGCCATAATAGAAAATCTTGACCTACCCCAGTAGGTCAATGCCATGATGAGGCACCTTTCTCAGTATATTTTGAAACCTTTCCCATGCCTCTGAATATGACTCATTTGCTTGTTGTTTGAAGTTGTGAATCTTCTTTTCTGGATCATTCATCTTTTGCAGAGGGAAATAGCGCTCAAAGAATGCATCTATCATCTGATCCCATGTCTCAATGATCTCATCATCAAGATTGTTGAACCATGATTTTGCACTATCTGCCAGTGAAGATGAGAACAACTTAAGATATATTATAGTCACTGGGATCCTGTCTATCTTGACCATATAACAGTTCTCCACAAAATTGCTGATATGCGTCATTGGATCTTTAGAGGGATGACCATGGAATGCTTGAGATTTGACTAAGGCAACAAGTCCATGATCTATTTTTTAGCTGCCCACATTGATGGCTTGCCTTTTGATGGGCCCTTTCTGGGTCGTAGCTGACGAAGCCTTTATCCTTTCCCATACTATCATTTCTTCTTCTCCCTCCATTTCTACTGTCTCCGGTTCTTCTGGTGTCATAGGTCTCTTAGGTGGAGGTGTCGGTGGAGAGGTTTGGTTAAACCTATCCACATATCTTCCAGACTCCCTTTCTCCTTGTAAGAGCCTTGCTTGTCCAAAGCCTGGTGAGGACAGTTCTCTGAATTCTATGGCTCTGGTATGCACCATGCACTAATTTCCATGAAACAATAGAAAGTAGGTATTATCACAAGAAATTTATGATGTATACAAAGATCTTATGATTTGTCTTAAAGAAATTTAAATTTAAATAAAAAAATTTGGCCTAGAGTGGCCGACCACAACACTCATAGTGTTGGATGTTTCCGCTTCCCCGAAAATGGTGCCAAAAACTTGACACGAGTTTTATCGCTATGCAAGTGAACGTATCGAAGTAATAAGGCCTTGTGAGGCCTGAGTCAAACACAGGGAAGCATTTCTCCAATAGACTACTACTAACTACAATCAAATTAGCTAATCCGGTTGTAAATAGTTGAATTCAGTTGAGTGAAAGAACAAAGGCAGAAATAAAATGAATTAAAGGTTGAATTAATCAGAGATGGGGTGAATTCCTTAGGACAATGGTTTCATCGCAGACAACACTAATAATTGATCTCACATACACTAACATCCATTATCTCAATACTTGGATAAGGAGCATATATCCAGAATTACCTACTCCTGTAGTGTAATTTACTACCTAATCTAATGCCAATCCCACTTCCGCAGTTATTGGTTTTTTTTATTAGAAAATTTGGGTAAATATATTCCAAAATACCTAAAAGGGGACAAAATTACAAACCACATCCATACATGTGGTTAGCCGATTATTACATGAACTTAGGAACATGGATTACATGAATACAATCACTAATAGAATTCCCAATTCCTTGCTATAAGAGGTGAAACCTCCAACTTTGCCTTATAGTTGAAATGGAGTTACTGGATCTCCCGAGCTAGCTGAGAGAAGATTTCAGTAAAATATGATGAACCTCCATTATGAAGCCTTCTATTTCTTTCAGACCAAATCAAGTGATAACACCAGTGATCGCCCAAAGCTTGATAATAATATTATGTTTTGATCTATTACCAAGCTCAGATAAACATGTGTGTAGAATATATGAGGACCTGATATTAAGCTTTAGTTGAGCTCGACCCCAGACATATTTCCAGTACTTGCAACTTCTTAAAAGATGGAGGGTAGAGTCCATGTCTTGCTAACATAGAAGACAAGGAAAAACCGGACTACCAGACCATGAACTAATCTTTTCAAAGTTAGGTAGAATATTCTTCAGAGTTTGAAAATTAGTGAAACTCCATCTAGGATAGTGTCGTGAAAGCCATAGGTTCTCAAAATATTTATCACAATGTATCTTTTGAAAAATGCTATTCCATATCGTTCCATCATCTTCATGGGAGTAAGAGGTCCACATATGTATCATTCGTCTATGGCATGCTGAGCTTCCTTTTAGACAAGTAGTAGAGGCCAGGTTGCCTCCATATCTTCTAGCCATACAAGTGCACCAGATGGTTTGGGAGTTAAGAAGCTTCTTTAGACATCTCAAGGTGTAGTAATAAGCAAGGTCGCCAAGTTTCTTGAGACCCAACCCACCTTCATTTGTTGGATACACTATCTTCAACAAGCTAGAAGGATGTGAAGAGCTCCCCATAAGAAGTCAGACATAAGAATTTCCATTCTCCTTAGTACAGAGTAAGGTATTTCACCCATCCTCATCCAGTATCCTATCAAGCCCATTAAGCCAATTGCACATTATTCGATAAGCATAAGACATCCTACCATAGAGATTTTAGAGCCAGGCCATCTATGGATCATGTCTCTGAGGTTGTCTAGGCATTCATGGAAGTGACATCTTCTGAGATTACCACTTGCCATGGGAAACCCGAGATACTTAGTGGGCCAAGAGACCTTTTGAACTTCCATGCAATTGTATAGTGCATCCTTATTGTGACAAGATGAAGAGAGGTAAAGATGAGTTTTATTTGGGTTACACTTCATTCCTGAAATAGAACCAAATTCTTGGAGAAGGTGTTTAAGATGTGTAAGACTGTGAGGTCGACCTTCAGTGAATATAAGAACATCATCAACGAACAAGATATGACTAAGAGATTTTGTCTTGTTGATAGGATAGCTTCTAAGCAGCTTCTTATTGTGACCGTCATCAATGCATCTACTGAGCCCTTCCATAGCTATAACAAAGAGCAAGGGTGATAATGGGTCACCTTGGCAAAGACCGTTATTACTTTTGAAGAAACCAATAGATGAATCATTTAGAAGAAGGGAGAAGGATGGTGTTTCCACACATTGCTTGATGAGAGAAATCCACCTCTCATTGAACCCAAGCCCCGATAAGCAATCCCAAAGATAAGTCCATTTGACTGAATCAAATGCCTTGGTAACATCTAGTTTCACACAGATAGCTGGAGGACTGGTTTTAAAATTATATTTGAGAGTGAATGCATCAGCCAATAATGAGCAATCCTCAATGTTCCTACCTTTGACGAACACCCTGATAAGGGGAGATGGTTTTAGGTAGTAAGGTAGCTAACCTCTAAGAAATAACTTTAGTAATGATCTTGTAAAGCATTGAGCAATAAGAGATCGACTGGAAATCAGCTGGTGATGAAACTATGTCCTTCTTGGGAACGAGAGCAAGAAAAATATGGTTAACTTGCCTAACCATGTGTCCACCTTCGAAAAACCATTGAATAGCCTTTAGAAGATCATTGCAAATGAGATTCCAATAATCCCTATAGAAGAAACCATTGAAGCCATCGGGGCCATGACTCTTGTTGGGTACAATGTTCTAGACTGCATCTCTAATTTCTTTCATTTCAGGAATACAACACAACTTGATATTGTCTTCTTCATTGACTATGGGCACCCAATCAAGAATACATGAGGTGGAATCCGATTGTGATTGGTTATATAGCTGTTCAAAGAATTGAACGGTATCATGAGCAATATAATTAGTATCTTATAAATGGTTACCTTGTGCATCAGATAACTCCGTGATGGAGTTAATGGCGTCTCTTCATTTGACTATAGTGTGATAAAATTTAGTGTTACTATCTCCATTAGTAAGCCATTCCGTCCTACTATGCTTCCAGAAGTAGGATTCTTCATCTTTAAGAAGAACATCAAGTTTCACAAGAGTAACCTTCGCAGCTTCAATAAGATCAACGTCTAGAGGGTTCCTTCTGAGCACAATAGAGATGTCATTGAGTTCTAATCTCTCTTTGGAAATGAGGTTTTTAAGATTGACATATTGTTTGGACCATGTTCTTAGTTTTTCCTTGACTCGTTTGAGATTTTGATAGAAACAATAAAGAGGATTGCCGATAACATTGAAGTTCCAGGCCTCCTTGATGACATCCCGACAGCCTTCCCATTCCATCCAGAAGTTGAGACACCTAAATGGTTTCTTCTTGAAGATGATGTTCCTCATGTTGACATTTAAGACACAATGATCAGAATATGTACATGTGATGAATTTTGTTTTGGATTCCGGGAATTTAGTCAAACAAGCATCATTGAAAAAAGATCGATCGAGCTTGCAAACAATTCTCTTGGCAACACCTTGCTTGTTATACCAAGTGTAGACTTGTTTCCCAATGGTAGGTGTGGGACCCACCTCTACGACCCCACAAAGATAACCAAACTATCCACACTAATCCTTACATTAGCATACAAATCCTTGAATCAAACATTCGATTACATGAAAATCACAAATAATTTTTTTTTCGTCTAATTACATATTTGGAACAAGCAACTAAAGATGTTTTCATTAGACAACTCTAGATGTAATCATTGTTCAAGATAAAACTATAATATAACATGAAGTAGAAAGTTATACCATTACATTCACATAAGTGACCTTGATCATGATAAAGTACATCGCTACAAGTGTACACCCCCCCAGAACTCCCTAGTACAGGGACAACCTATATGTATAACCTACAACAAAAGAGAAATCTCCACCTCAGATGGTGAAGAAAGGATCACTGCATATGAGTGCCTCCTGGGTGAACTGATGCTGAGTCAAAACCTAATTTTTTTTAAACCACCACGGGTCAGCAAAGCCGAGTGAGTGGAACAGGTTCAAGACAAAACTAGCATTGAACTAATCTTTGTAAACTAATCATGACCAAATAGTATCAATTTAGACAAACAATCAAGAATATCTTGCAGGTAATAACAGGTACATAGCATGAAAATGAGATAAACAAATACTAAATGAAGACATATAATCAAATATTATATTTTGGCTTGTCAAGATTCATGATTAAGTTTGCCCTAAAATTACTTGAGCTACACCTGATCAAGTAAAAGTCACCACGCCAGGTTCTCGTGTCAACGACTCATTGCCCACATCTTAGGGTCATATGGAAACCCTAAGATAAGAAACAAACTATGGTCTGCCAAAGAGTTGCTAAACATTAGCTAGGTAAGAGCATAAAGTCTCTCTACCTTACATACCTCATCTCAGGTGCATGAGATAGGTTAAATGCCATATATGTCAAACTAGGGAACCATGTAAGAGATACTAATGAAAGCTACCCCTACTGATCCATTCCACATCAAGAGCACAACTTTTCACAACAATGTAACACATACAATCCATCTTATTTACTTAACAACATAGAATTTAGGTTATCATCTCATCTTGAAATCTTTCCTAAATTCTGGTGATCTAGCCTTCAAGGCCTAGATTCACACTTTGATATTTCTTGTAATACAAGGGCTATTAAAAGATATCTCATTTCAATTCCCCAATATGGACTTTGGGAGAAAATCACAGTGTTCAGGGCTCCTATCTAGATAAGTTAAGTTATAATGGATATTAAAGTGCATTTACACACTTTAAGGAAAATATGAAGCAATTAAATGACATATATGTGATTTTGTGTTCTAACCCAAGAATATGTGGCTTAGGATTTCAGAGATACATTTCTTTCAGATCAGAATATATAGACCCTATATATACATTTCCATCACATAAGTCAAATGAACTAATCACCAGTCAATAATTCACATATTATGCATAGTACTCTATTTTAACCAATACACAGAATTTGAAATATGTAAATAATAAAAAATGTGAATTGAATCTAGACAAATTCATATTCCTCCTGATCAAGAAGACTATAACATTCATATGATTCATTTACAAGGTTCAATAGAAGAATGAAATCTAAGGACAAACAAGGTAAACTGTCTTGTGCAATTATTGGAGTTTCTCAATTTCCATCACTTGTAGTTTAATGAGTAGAATTAAGTTTAGAGTTCAACAAGAGTTTTCAATTAAAACTACACCACTCACCTCAAGTGTGAAGCACCTGAAACTCGTAGCCCAACTACTGCTAATTTATGAATCAAGTTCTCACTTCAAGAAATTAGAACTTTCCTTCTCCTATTTGCTCAAGAACCTAGAAGAAGAAGTGAAGAAAAAGAATGAAAGAAGAGATTGATTTAGGATCTTTTGATCCAAATCAGTGGAGTGACGAGCTCCATACATATAATAGTATAGAATCAAATAAACCTAGTAGGGATTGGATAGCTATAGAGGATTTACCAACCTTAGAAAGAGAGTGTAACGCTTGGGCCTACTGCCCAAGGCTCTAGTAGAGTTTCAGGAATGACGACTGGCCCCACAAACCACCACTAGCCTCAACAAGGCGCTTTGTCCTCACTCATGTGCAAGCCAGGATAAACTTCCCGACTGGTCACCCGTCCTAGTACTACTCTGGGCTGAGCACGCTTAACCACAGAGTTCTTTAGAAATGGGCTCCCTGAAAAGGAGGTGCACCTTGGTGATATGGGTAGTCCAATCATTCCTTTTAAGGTCATGTTATTCGAGGCCTCAAATCCTGGGATGTTACAATCTCCCCCACTTAGACTCTTGACATCCTCATCAAGGCTCAACTATATGGCCTCATAATCTGACCCCATTTCAGTGCAGACCCACAATGGCCCATGGACACCCAACTCCCAATCACGGAATACCAATGTAAGGGTGGCTACATCAACCATGGACAACCCTTTCCTACATGCCTGGACCGCACGGCTCAAGACTGGCATGCCACATGCCCATGTGGGCCCCACCTACTAGAGGGGTTATGGCTCTGATACCATTTGTAACGCCTGGACCCACTGCCCAAGGCTCTAGTAGAGTTTCAAGAATGACGTCTGGCCCCACAAACCACCACTAGTCTCAATAAGGCACTTTGTCCTCACTCACGCGCAAGCCAGGATAAACTTCCCGACTGGTCACCCATCCTAGTACTACTCTGGGATGAGCACGCTTAACTATAGAGTTCTTTATAAACGGGCTCCATGAAAAGGAGGTGCACCTTGGTGATATGGGTAGTCCAATCATTCCTTTTAAGATCATGTTATCCGAGGCTTCAAATCCTGGGATGTTACAGAGAGAACCCATAATTCTAAAATTTCAACTTCAAATTTCCCAAACCTTATAATCTCCTCTTCTCTCAAGAGTTTTGAAGCTCAGAATTGCTGTATGGAAATGAGAGGTGCTTGGGTCATTTTGGTTCCATATATACCTATTGAGGTGCTTGGTACAATTAGTTATAATGAATTTTTAGCCTTTTTTTTTCTCCAGAAAATTTGGTCGGCTGAGTGTTCCTGTTAAGTAACTCGACTGATAGAATATGTTAATATGACTTAACATACTCCAAATATTATGAAAATTTAGGATGTTGTGTATAATTGAGTTGACAAGTTATAGTAGAAATTTTAGATAATTATTGTGACTAATAAATTATGAAAAATCAAATGATATATTGTTATATTTTAATCTATATAGCAGGTCAGCTGAGTTACTCTTTGGGAAACTCAGCTGACTGATAAGGTTTAGAAGCTTAAAAAATTCTGTAATTTTTTTAATATGCCTAACTGAGTTCTACAACATATATCCAAAATTCAAGTTAATCTGAGTTATGTACAAAATATGAAAAATCATTTATTAGACTATTATACTTAACGCCAAGTTCATAATCCTTTCTATTAAGGATTTCATGCGGCTAGGGTTTTCAACATATAACATAAATGACTTAATTCTTTCAAACAATATATAAATCATAGATCAGGAATCCAATCAATACTTTACCTAATGAAGAAGAGAAATGTAAAACATAATCAACTTTTAATGACTTCATGGATGTTTTAAACTAGCATTATATGAGATTCAGGATTGGGTCCTTACAGTAGGTAGCTCCATGAGACCTGCAATATCAATAGCAGCGTTGAAAGAACTTAGAATAGAAGTAGGAACTTTACTGTTGGTATGTATGCCCTGAGAGCTAATCATGGTATGATTGGTGGGATACGTTAAGATTGATTTGATAAACATCAATAGCAAGCTTCCAATTCTTTCTGGTTCAATTATATGAGATAATGATAGAACATATTGAATGTCTAGAGAATGACATTACTCAATGACGTATGCTTTTAGGTTCAGGATTTGAATGATGAGATCATACAGATGCTAAGAGTTTGTACATTCTTGTTATGTCCCTAGTCGGATGTCATTGTGGAAGGTAGATAGACAACAATGACACACAAGACTAGATTGTGGTGTTGGTTTATGATAGAATCTTATTAGTCATGATATGGAGATATCAAACCAAACACATAGGTACTTGTTAGAGAACAAATGTACCAGACAGACCCACTGTGAGTTTGACACATGGAACCATGACATGGTAGTCACAGTCAGTTCTCACAGTGATGGTGGTGAGTGTGATTCTTTGACCTGAAATCACTACACTCAACACATGTCGTTGGGTACACTTTGACATCATCAAACGCAACCCTGAAACATGGGTTGTTATAAAGGTGATGATTGGGTGGCTTTGACACATGGGGCTTTTGAGGGGTGAGTGATAGATATGGGATTTGTCTCTCCTGAAGGAGTTTGATATCCATGGCCACTTGATGAGTAGGATTGAGATAGGTGTGCACGCATGTGTGAATCAGTATGAGATATTGATGTCATACATATCTCCTCCAATCTACTCTGAGATCAAGAAAGGGAATGAATGTTGACAGGATGACTGTTCCATGCCTCGAGTTCATTCGGGATATCAATGACAAAGGAATTATACATTCACTATAACACCATTCATGGATTGTAGGATTGAAAGTTGTTCTCCAACTTTCCTTTCACTTGGGTAGCACTGATGTGCGACTAGGCACTGCTCTTTTCTTGTGAAGTCATAAGTGTTATGGACTTTCACTGCCAATGTGAAATGGACCTGCAGGGTCACACACATAGGATTTAACCTGGAAGAGGAGTTTATCCACAAAATGATGTTTAGATTGAATACTAAAGGAGTTTAGTAATTCAATTAAACACTCAATTAATTGATAGCTCAAAATCATAGTGTTCAAGGTGTTGGACCAAATGATTAAGAGTATCAGATTGATTTGAACTACAATTGATTGATTTGCACAGTCTGCTTCCCCAACCGATCGGCTCACAGGGTTGAACCGATCGGCTCAGGTTGATGAACCGATCGGCTCAACTGGTGAGTCGATCAGCTCATGTGTCATTGAAACAATCGGCTCAATTGTTGAACCGATCGATTCATGCGACCAACTGAGATCGTTTGGAAAGTTAGAAGACTAGTTTTCAAATACAATTTGTTTTACTTGTACAAATTCGATTTAGACAAGGATTAATATTTGATTAGTTGGAAACAAATATGAAAGTCAATTTGAGTTGGATCAGGACCACGAACCGATCAGCTCAGGAATGAACCGATTGGCTCAGATCCCCAGATGATCGGCTCAGGTCCCAAATGATCGAATCAGGGCCCGAAACGATCGTTTCAGGGTGTGAACCGATCGGTTCAACTGATGCAGTATGTCAGTTTTTGTGGAAATCTCGAACCCTTCTACTCCTATTTTAATCCCGCATTGCTCGAGGTAGAGAACCCTGTCCCATGAACCTCCTATATATAGGGGTAATGGGGGCTTCTCAGGAACAACAACTCAGAACACCAGTTGCTCTGCAAAGTTGTCATTCTCTCTGGTTGTGGTAACCGAGAGAGAGCCCTAGCAAGTGCTACCCGATAAGGGAGGCAAAACAAGGGAAATACAACTGCAGAAAAGCGACTGGTGGCAGGAGAGTGTGTCGGTGACTAGTACACTGACATGAGGGTGTGACTCCTTATAATTCCTTATGGGGCTAGGAGATCAGAGTTCCAGGTGGTCCGAGTGGACTACTTCAGAGGCGAGAGACTTCTGCTGCTCGGAGGACAGTTGTCAATCCTGACAGTCCCGGTGAGACCAAAAGCTGCATAGACACCATCCAAGACCGGAGGTGAAGACCGCGCAAGCCGCAAGGTAACGTCGCCGAGCAAGCCTCGGGATAAGGTATGTCTCTACAAACCATCCTTCCTACTGTATAGACGTTGACGCGATTCCTTTATTCTGGGTTTGGGAGGAGAATTATTTTTGTTTCCGCTGCCTTCTCTGTCTCCCCTAAAACCCAACAGTGGTATCACAGCCACGTCAACTGCTCTATACTTTAGGATTATCGATGTGATCGATTTTGGTTTGACGCCTTTATTTATTGCATACGATGCGAATAAAATTGGATTTATGCATGTCCAATCCTAAGTCCACAAATCCCAATATACATATATGATATGTAATAAGAATGCACTCGATACACGTCGCCCTTAAACGAGTTTTGTGGTGGATGTATAGCATGGTTATGGCCAATAAACCCTATGTATGTGTGCTTGGTTGAATGTGGTTGCTTGCATCTCGGTCTGCGCACTGATTCCCTACCTCCTTATTCCTGATGTAACTCGAGATAACTCGAGATTTCTTTCCTACCTTTGCTCCCCCCGAATGTAACTCGGGGTTTCCCTATTCAAATGTAAATAGGATAGAACTTTTATTTCCTGTTATGTCAAAGAACGGCGGAAAACCTGATGACAACTGAGACAATCAGTTCAAGGCGTGAACCGATCGGTTGGCGATCTAGACGACCAGTTCGAGGAGTGAGATGAGCGGGTGGTGGCCATGAAGAGATGCACGATGACCAGACAGACCAATCAGTTGGAGGATCCAATCGATCAGCTGGTGGCACCCAACCGACCGGCCTGATGGTGAGCCGATCAATCATGGAGATGAGTTGATCAAACCCAGTAAAGGCAAAGCACAGAGCCAATCAATCATGCATTTACGATGTAACTTTTCATCCAATTCAAATATACTCTGCAAAATAGAATTGCTATTAACTAGTATCCAAAAAATTAGTAATCTACAAAATAGAATTGAAAATTAATAATAACTCACACATAAATCCTTCCATATTACGTCTTTCTTCCCCTTAGGAACTTTATGCCAAGAATCTATCTTACAACCGCAATGGCTACGAGTAACGTACCCAAGATATGAAACAAACGAATTGTGATTCACTCTAATTGCATTTCCTGCATTATCAAAATCCACAACAAGTTTGGGTCCATTGCCCCTTTGCGCTATTAACTTCTTCGGCATAGTGATGCCCCTTCACTTGTCAACTTTTTGGTGCTTCTCATCAAGTGCCTCAAGTGCTTCAGAGGGTACATGTGCATCATCAACCTAAAATTTGACAAAATAAACACACTTACAGGATATAACTATAAATGGACATATAGATATAAATATATGATATATTTTTAAAACTTACTGTAACACCCAGATTTTCATAACACATGAGCAGAAGCAATAATTTTTTTTCCATCTGGGAGTGTCACAAACATGATAGTCATTGCAATTAAAGCAAATGAAACACTTTGCATTGAGTAAAATTGATTCATACATAGTCATTGATAAAAAGAAAACTACAACTCATCTAATATACTCTTTAAACAAGACTATGCATAAAAGATATGTCTAAACTCTGGACCGTCTCGGTAGATGGCACCCCACTAGGCAAGCTGTAAAATCTCCTAGTCCTTTACTTGTTTCTTTAATTCTCAGCTGCTCCAAATCCTGCAGACATCACGTCCCCAGCCATGCATTGGGAAAAACAGTCGTTAGAGTAAGTGGCATGAGTATTCTAAAATGTACATGAGTGATAATCTGAAATTGACATTATAAATGAGAAATTACTATCAAGCTCTGAGTAAAATCTAAAACATAAAATCTCTTATTTCTTAATATGAAATTCTTGTATTTCTATACATGGATCTCATGACCTACGCCAAAGTGCCGAGGTCTTCATTATATTATCTAATTCCCTCTCATCATTACTCATGGATGAGAATATGGGCATCTCTAATCTAAGGTATCTTTTACTTACAATTTTTTTATCTGACTGTGGCCACCATTATACAATAAGTCCTCCTGAATTGGCGTATCTACGCCCTGAATTGGTACCAAAGTACCCTGAATTGGCACTACATGCCTCTGAATGACACCGAGGTGTCACTGAATTGGCGTGACTATGCCCTGAATTGGTGCCGCAACACCTCTGAATTGGAGTAAACACTCTGAATTGGCAACAGATGCCTCTGAATCGTCCCGGGACTACTGAATGAGGACTTATCATATAATGTATAATGTGAGGGTTCTGAATTAATTATCTTAAGTCTAAACTTAATTCTTAATCTGAACTGAAGCTAAATACTGATAGCTTTACTGAATACTGAATCTGAACTTATCTTATATTAAAATTGAATACTAATAACTGAACTTATCTGAAACTAATTACTGAGTACTGAACATGTACTGAATTTAGAATCTGAATCAAAATCTCTTATTCTTAAATTTACAGATGAATGTGAATATGGATCTCAACTACTTCATAACTGATATTGGGTCTAAAGCACTTATCATGGATATCTGCCTACCCATACAATGAGTAGTTCCAATTTAAATCTAAATATGATGTGCTTATTATCTGGATAGACCTTAATCTGAAACTCTAATTTAATAGGGATTACTATATTGATACTGAACATGACTATAGAGTATAAATGCTTAATAAAAGGATATGGATTGGATATAGAAATACTAAGTATACAAGGTATCCTTAGTCAAGTTTATGAAAGTACCTTAAGTACAAAATATCTAAAAACATGAATTCTGACAGAATGATTCAACATTTATAAGATCTTATTGAATCTAATGTTAATATTTACATATGAGCTTACATGTTACAACTTAAACCTTAAAATAAGAATCTTATATAATCTTATCTTGAAACTTAATCATAACTTAATGCATCATAATTCATATTATCATCATAAGTCAATTAACAACACATTCTGATCCCAATAGTACATTTATCTTGAAAATTGGATCATGTCTTAATATGTTCAAAACTTGTATTCTCACCTTGTACTTAATTTAAAGATATTACTCATTCTATAGGATCTGATTAACTACTTAGTTCTTGGATCTCTAGATATATAAGAAAACATGATGCTAATTGAAATCTTAATACATGGATATATCTATGTATATGATAAATCCTAACAACGTAATTGAACTTGAAATCTTGATACAAAGTTATCCCAAATGATTAACTAACTGTGACTATATTACTTGCTTATCTTATATTGAAATCTTATTCATTAATTAAAATCATTTCTAAGAAATTGTGTCTGAACATGATTCATTGTTTTACTCATGGACATGGCCCATGAATCACAAACATTGTGCAAAACATATATCTATTTGGGATTTTGGGCATAAAAGTTTACATAATCATATAAACATGAGGAATATCTTAATCGCATGGATTAACATTAAAATCTTTTGACATTGAACTACATAAATCATGAAAGTCTTATTTAATATACCTCTAAGCATGGTGACTTAAAATATGAGTACTCATGGGCATGAACCACTTACCTATCTGATAGAGGATAAAATCTTCATCTTGAATTTCTCTAGTCGGGTCTAAATCCTTTTAAAGACACTTCTTGTAAATCTCAACTATCCGTCTACTCACATCTTCATCTTTAAATCACATCCTACATAATCTTATGGCATGCATGCATGCATACCCAATACATCATATAGGGTCAACAAAACCTCTAAATCATGAGTGTTCATTTCATCATACATATTAAGATTGTGGTGTAACACTTTCTTGAAGTTAAATGATGAGGTCCACACCTATAACATTATTTTAACAAAGCACCATCATATATGCACTTAATCCACCTATCAAACTTTTATTAAATAAAATTACCTTATTCATGTATTTCTAGAGTTTGTAATATCCTTCAATATGTTCTTTGCATCTCAAGGTTTCCAACGAGCCCTTATGCACCATATTCCGACAATCGAATCAATATATATGAATCCTTAAAGTTTAGAACCAAATAAAATATGATCATTGATATTACCTTATTTTCCTTTGCTTTCAGGTTAATTGGGCCTACTGGCTAGCGGCCCAACAAGGATGATTAGGATCCCATCTTCCTCATCTAACGGGGCGCAACACGGGCGTGATGCCCCTATTCCTCCGTAAAAACAGAGTACAGTGCCGCCTACTCTCCAGCGTCAAGTCCGGCAATCCAAGGTCGAACCAGCGACCATGGTTGAGCAAGTCACCATTGAGCCTCTCCCTAGAGCTGAGGCGTGTAGAGGACTGGTCCCCAATCTCGATTCAGCTAGGCTCTGACTGGGGATATTGCCTCCTGCACTGAGAACAGGGCATCCGCCCAAGTTGTTTGGTGATCTGTTGATTCCTCAACGGTGTAGCTTGCTCGGAGGATGGATCCTCACCTCGGCACATCCTCATCCTCACTGGTTTTGGCCGCTGGGATTGCGCCAAGAGGCGCCCTTGGTGGTTCGGTCCTCTGAAAGTCATGGCAGCCCAGGCGCCGTCAGGCTCTTCTTCCTCCCCTTCTTCTCTATGATTTCTGCCTTTGTCTCTTTGTTCCGCTGAAAACCCTAAGGATCGCCCTCCTTTGCGGCGTCAAGGTCCGATACTTTTATAGGCCCTTGCTTCTTATTCTCACAATGAGACCAGATGTAGTCTGAACTCTAATCACTTCCCTATTTCGGAATAACAGAGAGTCGCAAGACCTCTCCCTGATACCGCGTTATTCAAAGAACTAACACATATCAATTGAACCGAAGGTCTGGTCATGAACCATAGGTTCATCCCTTCATATCCTTGGTTTGTTGTTTAAAAAGGCATTAAATTGATATATTTCTTACATAATTTCTATAGACTACTCTTCAATTTGGATAAGTCCCAAAATTGACCAACACCTCGTATGTCTATCTTGTTTATGCACAAAATTATCACAACCTAATTCACTAACTGGGGTACACCATTATAGTGTGTGTGATTTCACATGTCCCATTATTTAGATTGACAAATTGAATCACCAAAACTGTCTCACCTCTAATATGTCATTGAGAACATTTAATGAATCCTAAATTTCATTGCTACATACATTGGAAAGCCAAACTTAGCAAAATCCTAAGGTTCTCTTAGGTGTGTTATGTAATCCATTGATAGTTAGATTGTCCTCAAAATAGAAAAACCTCATTATGACCATATTAATCAACCTTAAATTTTCATATGATATTTCTAGCATCCATCATGATCAATTCACCAAAAGGACCTTGGGTTCTAGATATGCATAACTGGACTCTAATACACGATAAAATATGTAAAACTTGACCCACTTGTCTTGATCTTACATAACTAGATTTTTTTTGTAATACTTCCATTCACAATAATACCGAACAAAAATTTGGGATGTTACAATTCTACCCCCCTTAAATAAATTTCATCCTCGAAATTTCTCTAGGCTACTACCCACCTTATGGTTTTGCTTACCTCTTTATTCAGTGATAGTTAACATATCAACATACACTTATGTTCAAAATTTTGCATGAAAAAGATATGTGACATTTAATTATCATAAAACATACGTGTGAACATTAACCATTGCCTTAGTCTAATTCTCAACTCATACCTAGGGTTTATGAAACTAAATTTAGCATTATACTTAAGGAATTTGCCTCAACCTTCTCATGACATTCTAACATTAGGTGTGCATGATTGTCTAATCTTAGGTTCTTCCAAGTACCTCCTACATTTCTGCATATGTGGTGATCAAGCACATACCTAGAGATGTGAGATCATGTCATGCTATCTCTCACTAACCTACTAATACATGTGTCCCATACCACACAGACCAGTAAGAAATGAGAGATGCATAAAAAATCTAGTGCTTATGACATTCCTCTTAAATTCTCAATTGGCTGGCCATAACCATTGAGAATGGAGAAGTAACGTCATTAGCTAGGATTGGGTTGAAAATTGAGACCTCGAATAGGTAAACATCTATCTATGACATCTGTATTTCTTCTAAGGTGAAAATTCTTAGTCATTCTAAGTCATTGTACCTTTCTTTGGGAATCTATCCCTAAAATCTAATCTCTTATCTCCATTCTAGGGTGACTATGAGAATCATGTTTGCCTAGTGGCCATTTACCAAATTTCTCTGATACCATATTGTAACACCCAGATTTTCATAACACATGAGCAGAAGCAATAATTTTTTTTCATCTGGGAGTGTCACAAACATGATAGTCATTGCAATTAAAGCAAATGAAACACTTTGCATTGAGTAAAATTGATTCATACATAGTCATTGATAAAAAGAAAACTACAACTCATATAATATACTCTTTAAACAAGACTATGCATAAAAGATATGCCTAAACTCTGGACCGTCTCGGTAGATGGCACCCCACTAGGCAAGCTGTAAAATCTCCTAGACCTTTACTTGTTTCTTTAATTCTCAACTGCTCCAAATCCTGTGGACATCACGTCCCCAGCCATGCATTGGGAAAAACAGTCGTTAGAGTAAGTGGCATGAGTATTTTAAAATGTACATGAGTGATAATCTGAAATTGACATTATAAATGAGAAATTACTATCAAGCTCTGAGTAAAATCTGAAACATAAAATCTCTTATTTCTTAATATGAAATTCTTGTATTTCTATACATGGATCTCATGACCTACGCCAAAGTGCTGAGGTCTTAATTATCTTATCTAATTCCCTCTCATCATTACTCATGGATGAGAATATGGGCATCTCTAATCTAAGGTATCTTTTACTTACAATTTTTTTATCTGACTGTGGCCACCATTATACAATAAGTCCTCCTGAATTGGCGTATCTATGCCCTGAATTGGTACCAAAGTACCCTGAATTGGCACTACATGCCTCTGAATGACACTGAGGTGTCTCTGAATTGGCGTGACTACGCCCTGAATTGGTGCCGCAACACCTCTGAATTGGAGTAAACACTCCGAATTGGCAACAGATGCCTCTGAATCGTCCCGGGACTACTGAATGAGGACTTATCGTATAATGTATAATGTGAGGGTTCTGAATTAATTATCTTAAGTCTAAACTTAATTCTTAATCTGAACTGAAGCTAAATACTGATAGCTTTACTGAATACTGAATCTGAACTTATCTTATATTAAAATTGAATATTGATAACTGAACTTATCTGAAACTAATTACTGAGTACTGAACATGTACTGAATTTAGAATCTGAATCAAAATCTCTTATTCTTAAATTTACAGATGAATGTGAATATGGATCTCAACTACTTCATAACTGATATTGGGTCTAAAGCACTTATCATGTATATCTGCCTACCCATACAATGAGTAGTTCCAATGTAAATCTAAATCTGATGTGCTTATTATCTGGATAGACCTTAATCTGAAACTCTAATTTAATAGGGATTACTATATTGATACTGAACATGACTATAGAGTATAAATGCTTAATAAAAGGATATGGATTGGATATAGAAATACTAAGTATACAAGGTATCCTTAGTCAAGTTTATGAAAGTAGCTTAAGTACAAAATATCTAAAAACATGAATTCTGACAGAATGATTCAACATTTATAAGATCTTATTGAATCTGATGTTAATATTTACATATGAGCTTACATGTTACAACTTAAACCTTAAAATAAGAATCTTATATAATATTATCTTGAAACTTAATCATAACTTAATGCATCATAATTCATATTATCATCATAAGTCAATTAACAACACATTCTGATCCCAATAGTACATTTATCTTAAAAATTGGATCATGTCTTAATATGTTCAAAACTTGTATTCGCACCTTGTACTTAATTTAAAGATATTACTCATTCTATAGGATCTGATTAACTACTTAGTTCTTGGATCTCTAGATATATAAGAAAACATGATGCTAATTGAAATCTTAATACATGGATATATCTATGTATATGATAAATCCTAACAACGTAATTGAACTTGAAATCTTGATACAAAGTTATCCCAAATGATTAACTAACTGTGACTATATTACTTGCTTATCTTATATTGAAATCTTATTCATTAATTAAAATCATTTCTAAGAAATTGTGTCTGAACATGATTCATTGTTTTACTCATGGACATGGCCCATGAATCACAAACATTGTGCAAAACATATATCTATTTGGGATTTTGGGCATAAAAGTTTACATAATCATATAAACATGAGGAATATCTTAATCGCATGGATTAACATTAAAATCTTTTGACATTGAACTACATAAATCATGAAAGTCTTATTTAATATACCTCTAAGCATGGTGACTTAAAATATGAGTACTCATGGGCATGAACCACTTACCTATCTGATAGAGGATAAAATCTTCATCTTGAATTTCTCTAGTCGGGTCTAAATCCTTTTAAAGACACTTCTTGTAAATCTTAACTATCCGTCTACTCACATCTTCATCTTTAAATCACATCCTACATAATCTTATGGCATGCATGCATGCATACCCAATACATCATATAGGGTCAAAAAAACCTCTAAATCATGAGTGTTCATTTCATCATACCTATTAAGATTGTGGTGTAACACTTGCTTGAAGTTAAATGATGAGGTCCACACCTACAACATTATTTTAACAAAGCACCATCATATATGCACTTAATCCACCTATCAAACTTTTATTAAATAAAATTACCTTATTCATGTATTTCTAGAGTTTGTAATATCCTTCAATATGTTCTTTGCATCTCAAGGTTTCCAATGAGCCCTTATGCACCATATTCCGACAATCGAATCAATATATATGAATCCTTAAAGTTTAGAACCAATTAAAATCTGATCATTGATATTACCTTATTTTCCTTTGCTTTCAGGTTAATTGGGCCTACTGGCTAGCGGCCCAACAAGGATGATTGGGATCCCATCTTCCTCCTCTAGCAGGGTGCAACACGAGCGTGATGCCCTTGTTCCTCCGTAAAAATAGACTGTAGAGCCGCCTACTCTCCAGCGTCAAGTCCGGCAATCCAAGGTCGAACCAACGACCATGGTTGAGCAAGTTGTCATTGAGCCTCTCCCTAGAGATGAGGCGTGTAGAGGACTGGTCCCCAATCTCAATTCAACTAGGCTCTGACTGGGGATCTTGCCTCCCATGCCTCCTGCACTGAGAACAGGGCATCCGCCCAAGTTTTTTGGTGATCTGTTGATTCCTCGACGGTGTAGCTTGCTCGGAGGATGGATCCTCACCTCGACACATCCTCATCCTCACCGGTTTTGGCCGCTGGGCTTGCGCCAAGAGGTTCCCTTGGTGGTTCGGTCCTCTGAATGTCATGGTGGCCCAGGCGCCGTCAGGCTCTTCTTCCTCCCCTTTTTCTCTATGATTTCTGCCTTTGTCTCTTTGTTCCGCTGAAAACCCTAAGGATCGCCCTCCTTTGCGGCGTCAAGGTCTGATACTTTTATAGGCCCTTGCTTCTTATTCTCGTAATGAGACCAGATTTAGTCTGAACTCTAATCACTTCCCTATTTCGGAATAACAGAGAGTCGCAAGACCTCTCCCTGATACCGCGTTATTCAAAGAACTAACACATCTCAATTGAACCGAAGGTCTGGTCATGAACCATAGGTTCATCCCTTCATATCCTTGGTTTGTTGTTTAAAAAGGCATTAAATTGATATATTTCTTACATAATTTCTATAGACTACTCTTCAATTTGGATAAGTCCCAAAATTGACCAACACCTCGTATGTCTAACTTGTTTTTGCACAAAATTATCACAACCTAATTCACTAACTGGGGTACAACATTATAGTATGTGTGATTTCACATGTCCCATTATTTAGATTGACAAATTGAATCACCAAAACTGTCTTACCTCTAATATGTCATTGAGAACATTTAATGAATCCTAAATTTCATTGCTACATACATTGGAAAGCCAAACTTAGCAAAATCCTAAGGTTCTCTTAGGTGTGTTATGTAATCCATTGATAGTTAGATTGTCCTCAAAATAGAAAAACCTCATTATGACCATATTAATCAAGCTTAAATTTTCATATGATCTTTCTAGCATCCATCATGATCAATTCACCAAAAGGACCTTGGGTTCTAGATATGCATAACTTGACTCTAATACATGATAAAATATGTAAAACTTGACCCACTTGTCTTGATCTCACATAACTAGATTTTTTTTGTTGTAATACTTCCATTCACAATAACACCGAAATTTTTTTTGGGATGTTACACTTACATTGTGAGGCGGTGCATTGATGTCCTCACCCTCACGGTAATCATCAGCACGGTCATCAGGAGAATGCTCAGCCATCTGAAAGTTCACATTCACATTGCAAAGCTAACAATGTAAAGTTCACACTCACATTGTAAAGTAATTCACATTGTAAAATTCACATTGTAAGGTTCACATTCACATTGTAAAGTTCACATTCAGAAAAATAAAACATATAAAAAAATATAAAAATGCCTCTAATATTGCGAATTTTTATCAATTAACAATCCTTCATTGTGATCTCCGCGCACATACAAGTCATCATTAGCTTCAATATTTGTTGGTGTTGGAAACCCAACCGAGAATGGACTGGAGTCATCATACTTATCATAGTACTCTTCTTCATCTATAGGATCTTCAATGAACTGTCTTTTACCATGAAGAACAACCGACCATTTATCATTTTCAGGATCATCGATATAAAGTACTTATTTCGCCTGTGATGCCAATATGAATGGTTCACCCCACAACCTGTGTATAACGATATCTCAGCATCATGCACAATGTTTCTAAAAATGGGAGGTGGATCGGTGTGCTCTACCCCACAACTATCCAGCATCGCATCAACAATGTCTACTGGAACTGGTTCATTCACATCTACGTCATCGGAGGCAATTTCTTCTTCCACACAAGTACTACTATCGACATCCACTGGTTTCGAGTTTGAAATCTCTCCATTCCAGTGCCATTCTGTATAGCCTTGTATAATCCCGTTGCACATGACATGACTTTTGATTTCGTCACCAGTGCTGACTTTCAAGTTGTTACCGCAATGCCTACATGGACAGTAGAACCTATCTCCAGGTTGTTTCCTATGTTCCTCGACAAATCTAATAAACTGGTCAAGACCAGATATAAACTCTGGGATGCAGCGATTGTGAATGGACATCCATGATCTATCCATTCTATGATCAAAGAGAAAACAAGTATATATTACAACAAGATTAGGGTCTAGGGTTAACAGATTAGAGTTTTTGCATGGTTAAACTTTAGGCCAACAAATACATGTGCTATCATTCTTATATATAATAAATGTGTACCACCTATCCCATTCTTGAACACCTAATCTCACTAGTAAGTGTATAATGTGTATTGAGTTTTCAAGAAAAATTCAGCAGCATTTCCCCGCTGTTCTCCAAGTACATATGTACTTCGAGAACAAATGAGGAAATGTTGTAGAAATTTTCTTGAAAATTCAATACACATTATACACTTACATCCTAAGTGAGATTAGGTGTTCAAGAATAGTCCCAAACTGGGGACTATCCAAGATTTACTCCTAATGAGTAAATCTTGGATGGGTTTCTAGGCCAACAAATACATGTACTGTCATTCTTATATATAATAAATGTGTACCACCTATCCCATTCTTGAACACCTAATCTCACTAGTAAGTGTATAATGTGTATTGGGTTTTCAAGAAAATTTTAGCAGCATTTCCCCGATGTTCTCCAAGTACAGATGTACTTAGAGAACAAACGGGGAAATGCTACCAGAATTTTCTTGAAAACGAAATACACATTATACACTTACATCCTAAGTGAGATTAGGTGTTCAAGAACAGTCCCAAACTGGGGACTATCCAAGATTTACTCCTAATGAGTAAATCTTGGATGGGTTTCTAGGCCAACAAATACATGTGCTGTCATTCTATAACATTGATTTCAACATTTTGAGTGTCCATGCATGTTCATCATCAAGATAAAGATTACACATAAATTAGTATGACATAGGGATGGAGAGATTCATAATTGATTTCAAAATTTCAAACTATCTCATGCATTATCATCAATCTACATCATACAATAGGGATTCATGTAGATGTTAGGGTGACACATCACTACAAAATTAGAGATTTAACATTAGGGTTTTAATATCTTACATAGATTGATCACAAGATTTCAGCAATATAGTTAATTCAAGATTATGGTGAAATGTGTATTAGGGTTTTAATATCTTAATTCAACATACATCAAAATTTACAAAATTAGGTCAAGCATTAGTATTCAATTGCAAATGTATCTTCTTCGTCCTGCTCCCTCCTTACCAAATGGATAAAAGTAAGGCCACGACCGTGTGGGCTGGCCACGGCCGTGGCCAGCCCACACGGTCGTGGCCTTGCTTTAATCCATTTGGTAAGGAGAGGGAGCAGGAGGAAGAAGAAGAGGTGGAGGACCAGCCCACACGGTCGCTAGCACTGGTGCATGTTGTGAAATCCCACGCGGAGAAGGGTACCTGCTTGAGGGTGAAGGAAGAAGAGCGGGAGCAGGTACCTTTGGGCAACCAGCGAGGAGAGCAGGGCAACCGATGACAGGAGGAGCAGGAGATCGTCGGTGAGGAGAGCAGTAGCAACAGTGGCATCGGCGAGGAGAGCAGCAGCAGCGAGCGGTGGCGGTGCGGGGGAGCAACGGCGGCAGGATCGCCAGACCTAACTGATCAACCAATGAAATAGAGAGAGTGGGGAAGAGTCTATCACACGGGTGCTATTAACTGCACCATCGGCGTCGGTCATTTAAAAAACCGACACCTAAGAATTAATGGCATCGGTTACCTAACAACACCGACACCTATGCTCAATGATAGTCGTCGGTTTTTACTAGCAAAAATTGACGTCTAGCTACATATACCGATTAAAAAATTTGTTCTCGATTAATTACCGTAGTCGTCAGTTTCTTTAGAAAACCGACGCCGAAGGGGTGTGACAATTCTCCCGAGAACGGCGTGGGAAAACCCATAGGTGTCGGTTATTGTAGTAAAACCGATGACTAAAATGTGCCCAATTTCTGTCTCGCGAAAAACCTTTTGTCATCAGTTTAAGAGTTAATAACCGACGCCATATGTTAACTTTTGGAGGTAATTTTTTTCGCTGGAAATTTTGGATTTGGCGGTTAATTTTAGGCGTCAGTTTCTTAATAAGGAACCGACACTGAATAAAAGTGATACCCGTGTCTGGTCACCCTTCACAGATAGATGTTGGTTTTGTTTTTGAACCGACACTGTATGTTTTAGGTGTCGGTGTATTTATACAACTGACGTCGTTAAAAGTGACGCTATAAGTCATTTCTGTAGTAGTGGAAGCTGACTGGCTGCCTAATTATGTGCCTGAAACTAGTTCATGTTTGTTTGAAAATTCCAAGAAGAAACTTGTGCTTGTTGCCATGAATTATAGATTAAATGCATGAGATGAAGTTTTTTAGATCGATCTAATTCCATAGAACTTGATTCATGTAAAATGCCTGAGATGAATCATAGATCAAACTTTCTTAGCATCTGATCGATCTAATGCTCTCATATTATGTACAAAGCATTTTGCAAATATAATACCACAAAATGCTAACACAATCAAATTCCAAGGTTGAGTCTAGGGTACAATACTTGTATCAATTTTTGTTAATGAGAAGTCTATGCACTTATCAACGTGATCCTGAAAAAGAAATTAGGCAATTTTGTCATTTATGAAAGATGCAACAAAGCTATAATACTTGTGAGTAAAAGGGCGACAAGATCCTTACAGTCTAAATTGAAGAAGATAGATAGAGGATTTTCAACGTTCAGGCGAGCAACTCACAGAAACATATGAGTTAATATAGGAGATGCAAACTCTAACAAATCTAAACCAAGAAAAAAATACAAATAAGATCTTGGAGCCAATAAGAGCCGTAGGACCGACCATTCAAGGATTTATAATATGACTGGGAGGGCATAGAAATCAAATAAAACAACGACTAAACACATTAATCCAACAAGAAAACTTATACCCATACAGTAGCAACGCTGGAAGGAATTGATGTCATCATGCATAGAGTGGAGAACTAGGCGATTGAAGAAGTCCCCATGGAAGTAGAGGAACCGACCATAATGTAGTAGCCACAAATGGTAAAGAAATAACCAAAAATAATGATCGAACTGGTAGAAAGGTCAAAGGGAATCAAGGTTACCTCTTGTAATTTCAAGAACTAGATCAAAGTAGCTACTTCCTTATACCATGGAAACAACAAAATATGACATCATGGGATCATGGTAACAACAAAATTTATAGGAAGAGCACAATACTATTAGAAATGTGTTGGAGCAAGGAAGAAGAATGACCTTCTAACAATATTATATTGGAGATCTTGCATGTAAATGATTCTCATATTGCATAGTTCTAGGGTAAGTGCTGTATATAACATGGTAGATGCTTCCTTGGTCAATGGTTTAACAAAATATGATATTGCAGGGTCATGGTAACAAAAAAAATTACAAGAAATTTCAGCACAATAGGTCAATAAACCAAGAGCTAAGGTTTGTTTTAGTTCACAATTGGGACAACCATCATTTGTGATACAAAAAAGGTTGTGATGACATAGGTTCGTGTCTCAACTTCTCCATGTGTACGTATGTGAGTATCAACTACATCTTCTGTGCAAATCATGGATTTACAACCTGACACTACTACTGCACATATATGTCCCTAATTTGAACTTCCAATTAGACTGTAAGGTTGAGTTAGAACCACATTACCTAATGGAGTCCTTTGACGATATAAAGGAATCAGGGTCAGACTCCAAAGTTGAGTATATGGTACAATATTTGTATTGATTTCTATTATTGAAAAGTCCATGAACTGCTCAACGTGAGCCTAAAAAAGAAATTAGGTAGTTTTGTCATTTATGAAAGATGCAACAAGGTTATAATACTTGTGAGTAAAAAGGTGATAGGATCCTTATAGTCTGATTTGAAGAAGATACATAGAGGATTGTCAACATCAAGAGACGTGGCAATTCCAAATTTGACCATTATTACTTTTTTTTGTTCCATGGCTTCATGAATAGTAGTTCTTTTAGATTGCCCCATCTTATCAAACTCATCAAAAGGACATATGCCCATGTCAGCTAACATTTATCCAAAAAATTCCTTTTGAATCAATAGCTTATGACCGTAAAAATGTGTTGATCATAAAATAATGCGCAATAACAACTTTTTAGTTTATATGCAACAATATGATCTAAGTGTACATCATCTTATAAACAAGATAATAACATAAGTTTCCTTAGTTCAATATCAGTCAGAGTGGGTGCACATACAAGAGATCCTCCTTCAAATGTACATTCTTTAAAAGGGCATAGGATGACTCTAAAAAATAACAGTCTTTGTTCTACTAGACTAATAATAAGTAGCAACATTAATAATTACTGATCATAATCCTTGTAATAAGAAAATTCATAAGGGGATTAGATAATTCACCATGCATAATCAATGGAAGAAGGCCAACACAATTAGATGTTTGAAATAATGAAAAAAGTATGATTCAAATGATTCCATAATCATGAAACAAGTCACCTCGCTCACAATCCAGTGCCTCTTTGTCAAACTGATGTCAGGAGTACTAGACACAAGAGGAATCCAAAGAATTCTAGCCAACACATTGAATTACATTAGTGAAAACTCTTGTTATAAGCACATCAGATAAGAAAAGTCATCCTAATTTGCAAAACATGTATGATTCCATAGGAAAAAAAACAACGACCCTACTATTGTGTAATGAAGATCATATACAATCTTGCACTTGAAGTAAAATGCAACAAATATTATGATGGGGAGTACTAGTGCATAGTTCATATAGTTGTTAAGGTGGGGGGAAATAGAAGAAGAAGTAAAAGTCAATCTGTGTAAGAACCTCATATTAAAGATGTCCATATTAGTTATATACCAATGTAAAATAGAAAAATAGTGAGGCAACTGAGATCAATGGATAATTGATGTTAATCAAGTCCTCAATGAACCAGTAAAATGGATCAATGATGTTCAGTCCAATATCAAGGCTTGTAAGGAGAAGGAAGATGAGCTAGTCGTTCATGTGGAGCCTTCCAACTTTAGCTACATGTAAATTGATGGTTTGGCAAGTCCCTAATAAAATTAGGGTGACAAAGAACAATATATGTAGGAAAATATTTTTGTTATTTGACTAGCTACAAAGGTGCACATCATTGAAAATGTACAATCTTGAACGTATTCGAATCCCCAGATTGTGTAAGGATACAATATTCACCATATATCACTTGGTGGACAAATAAGTGCCTAAAATACCTTTGTCCAGACAACATTTTCCAAAATAAAACCCAAGCACCCTTTTAGATGACTTTTCTCACCATTATATAGCTTGTAACCATACTCATCGCACTGCACTAATGACGTGCCACCAAAAAGAGGTTCAATATTAGAATCATGGTTTGGTTTTACCACAAGAGGAGGTTGAATTCGTGCCAAATGGCAAGTAGTGCACATTCAATGACATCTTGAAATAGACCACATAGTAAGTCCTTTAAAGTTCCATCCTACACCAAAATCTTAGTTCTTAGGTGTCCATGATAGACAAAGAACATGACCAGTATCCTCAACAAAGTACCAGTCACTATCAACAACATAATTATCCATTTGAGATTGAAACATTACATTATAAATGAACATTTACAAGCAACAAACAACACCACTGCTTAAAGAAGATTCACGACTCAAAGATTATACAAGCCTTCAAATTGTTGTATATGTAAAGCCTTTTTACTAGTTCTATCAATAATGTAGAAGGTGTACATGAACTTACCTAGATAGGACCTAGATAAGACAATTCAGCAAGGCATATATCTATTTTGGAAAATGCTACTGATACTTGCTATGCATTGTTTTATAAATCTGACAAATGGATTCCTAATATACCATATACATAAAGATATGAGAGGGGTCGAGCATGGATAGTAACAAGAATGAGAGGGAAAAAATGATCAAATATTGAGATTAGGTAATATAAATATAAGTTCATACATGTAATTCTACATTTATAAGCCTTCCGTGCAGAAAAGATAGACTATTCTAGTTGAAAAACCATCAATTATAGAGATTAAGGATATACAATATTGACTGGCTATGATGGAACATCTAAACAACTAAATGGAAAATTATGTTTGCACAGATGACCAAATGTTGTTAACTTACACAATATTGAACTCATGTTCACCACTGGCCCCTCTATAAATGGATAATGATATTTGCATAGAAGGGCAGTTTATTTGGGTCCACTCACATGATTACTTGAGTTGGTGATGCTTCTTATTTTCTCAGAGATTAGAACTTCAAATGTTTATGTTATTTATATGAAGGAATATAATATGTCTTTGTCTTTGACCTCCCAATTTGGTTCCAAAACTATTGGAAAAAATAATAGAAAGGATAAAATATCCCACAAGGAATTGTGTTACCTTATTGCATGACATCTGCTACTCAATACACTTATATGAATCCTTATGTTATGAAAGATTGGTAAAATAAGCAATAGAGGTTGCAAAAAATGTGGAATTACACTATTACTATTAATAACATTAGAATCAGCAGTATCCAGTAGGGCATGTATTAAGGCATGCATCCTAAATGGACGAATAGGCTAATAAAGTAGGCACACAAGGAATTCAGATCCAAATGTCTCAACAATCTGATGGTTTTTATCCAAGATGTTGCTACTGGCTAATCTCCTAGAAAAGTTCCAACATATTGTAAAGCATTTTCAAAATCAATTGAGTCATGAGGAAGGCTAGAAAGAGGTAGACCTAAAGTAGCTTTCGTACCATGTAACAAGTAAACAAAATCATTCTAAAGAAGATCCAGTGTTGCTAAAGATCAATAGGATTACTAGCCAATCACTACTCTCTCCATAAATGCCCCACTTTTAGTCTCATCACCAAATGGAGCCTGAAGCAAAGAACATGTGCCAATCTAGTAGTGAAATGAATTTCGATCACAATAGATGCTTAAAGAGAATTAAACATGTTGTCAAAATTAATTACTAATATACACATGACTTATACTATTCCTCTTACTTTCTTTTTTGATTGTTATTCATAGTTTTCTATATACTTCTTATGATTTCCTTATATGGAAACTTGAATAGACAACCTTGGCTATGTTAGGGTATGCCCCATTAACTTTCAATCAATGATAAGAACTATTTACATGGCACTGGAGTGGTTGTGATTAGTAGAGGTCAAATGCTTCTAGAATGATTCTGACAAGTGTCTAATCCATGTGATATGTCACAAATACGATAGCACTCTACTTCAACATAATTTTGTATCATTTTTTCTCTTATCCTCTCCTTCTCCATATTTCCAACAAACATGAGACAACATAGCCAAATGATAAGGAGCACTCAAGGATGTAAGGAACATGTGAGGGTGTGGAGCATGAATCTACTCACTCTAGCACTACAAGGCATCAAGCTAACATCTGAAGATAATGTACCACATCAGTGGTTCATGTTTCACAAAGATTAATCAGCCTTCAAAAACTAAAAAAAGAAGTTGCATGAGGAAAAAAGAAAAATACCACAATGTTACATATCTAGGGCAATCATAACCAAAAAAAGATGTATACATATTTTAGATTGAAGTCAAAGTATAGTGTGGAAGTATGAACTATATACTTATATGTTGAGAAACCATTTAGAGACTTATTATAGAATACATCGCAACCACATGTTATATCACATATTGTAATAATCATGAGTTTCATGCAACTTTCTTGTTCATTGTGTTCACACCATATGTATATAAGGCACAAAATGATGGCCTTCGTCGACTTTACACTAGCCTCACAAATTGAAGGCATGTATATATGTAAAAGGGAATGGAACAACCCAAGATACCATGTTAGATATATAGTAAGTGTTAAATCTCCACTCACACCAGAGTAAGACTAATCAAACTATAAGATGTGCTTTGATATCATGGGATAAGCTTAAGTTTCAAGTTTGGTCCAGTTCAGACACTATTTGAACAAATTATGCATATATGTGCTTGTTTTGGGCTTTTATGTAATTTACCCATATCTAGGGTTTTTCTTGTGATATTCCACATGCTTGTTGTGCCTCACATGTTTCCATATCATGTTGATATAGTTGTGCTTTGGTGTGCCTTGTTACATCTTGGTCTGAGGGATGACATCTAGCCTTGTGTTGAGATTAGGGTTTGCTCTCATGGATGCCCTGACTCAATGGTTGACTTTGAGTGTTGAGCCACCCAGTGTTGGTAGTCACCAAGTTTTGTTGAGCCATCTAGGGTTGAAAGTTGATGATACTTCTGACTCATCTTGGTCGCCAACATTCCTAGGGCTGGCAGTTGATGGGTTTTCTGACTATCTTGGTCGCCAAGTTCTCTAACCCTTGGTGGTCGATTGGTTTTCTAATCTTCTTAGTTGCCAAGTTTTGTTTTTGTGGCCGATCTTATTGCATGGATGAGATGTTTGCATGGGCAAGATGTTTTCAGCTTTGACACATGGCATTCATGGCTTGCCACATCTCCCTTCCTCTCTCTCCAACCCTAAGCCTTATATACCTCCCTCCTTACATGCAAACAAGCTATTTATACACTTAACTCTCTCTCTCTCTCTGTGAGAACCCATTACACTAAATGAGATTACTCAAAACATAAAACACAATCAATCACCAATTAACCACATACCCAAAAATATGGGTAAATTAAAACTGATTTCAACATCAACACCCACTTAGAAACATTTGTATAAGAGCCTAACATCGTTCTTGTATCCATACTATGCCAAGAATTTGATACGAATTGGTCTATCGCCTTATCCAAAACATATATACACATGAGAACAATATTCGTATATGTCACACAAACAAGCATTAACATGCTAACAAAATTCTGATTTGTTTGAAACACCATATACAAACTTTTCCAGCCTGGACCTGAGAGTACATGGATGACTCTAGGACACACTAGACATCTAATCAACTTTCTCAAAGATTCATTACTATAGCTCCTCTTTGCTACCACATGTTTGTTTTTGTCACTTTCGATTACCTAAAAAAGTATGGTGAACCACAAGGGTGAGACCCATGTCCTGACAAGATATATAACCTCCAACAACGCTTATTGATTACAACATTTTAAATAGTAGATAACTAAGCAGTTGAAGTATTTAATGATCAATTGAACAATTCAAGTATACTAAACAGATTACGCAAATCATCTTAGCAACAAGTATGATCATCAATGCATATATAGATAACAAATAAATCCATTTCTCTGGATAGATATCTACTCAAATATTATCAAATTGCATCTAATAACAATCATTATCATTAATCTAACTATCATCATATTCCTTGCTAACTAACAAGAAATCTAGTAGTATAAGCATCCTTGACATCATGAATATGTATAGTAACATAACATGGCTATCAATATTGGCATCTCAAATAAAGGGAACAGATCTATATCATAAGTATAATGAACATCATAACACAATGAACTACATAGGCATGATTAGCAGTTTAAGCATTTCTAATTACATAGGCATGGCTAGCAATATCAAACATAGCTAGTAGCATCATCTTAACCATCGGTGTCAGTATATTTGAAAACATAAGCATGTTTACAACATGATCATAACTACAACATAAGCATATCTATTATCTCTTATTGTACTATACATGATATCAATGAAAAGAAAGCAAACAAGGGTTATCATCCAATATGAAGTGTTGTGTATAACCCTAAACATACATGCTACACGACCATCTTACATCTTTTATTATGCCCTGGGGAATTTGAATCATACCATCCAAAGTCCAACCGACCCCTGTGAAGGGCTATTCGGTTTCGTACAAGATCTAGGAGTGTCAGTATCCTAAGATCTCTTCCCCTCGGTCAGTACGAGTAAAAAGGCAGTGACATACTGACATATCAGTTAAAGCTGCCACCACAGTGACATATAGTCAAGTTGCTAACCACTAGTCCACCCTTGGTACAAGTCACATCACTAGAAACCAGGGTATATAAAACCCTCTAATCCAAGGTACAACTGTAGTTGTCCTCAATCACATCAGATGTATGAGGCATGACCACAAACATCCTCCACAACCTGCATTGTGGATGACAAGGATATATCCTCAACTGATCACCCCCACATACTCAACGGTATGCGCTCTAAGTTTCCCTAAGGAATACTCATTTCACCATCCAACAAGTTTTGACACTGAAGATGGCTCTACGACACAAGGCACTACATGATTAGAGTTGCATTTGATTAGTTATGCCAATTGGTTGAATTAAGGCTGCATCAAATAAGTGGACATACAAACCCTAATTCACTACTATCAAGCATATAAATATCATGACTTTTAAAAGATATAAAATGTGTGGAACATAATTTCTCATCTCATCATCACATGGTACTATTCACTTGCCATTCATGAGACCACACTAGTCATCATACTATCACAATATATAAATCCTTTTCACAATATGACAAGGTATCAACCCTTATCAACACAAGAGGATTACACCTCATTCATGGCTCAACCATGCCCAAAGGTCATTAAGACCATCATACTATCACAGGATATAAATCCTTTTCACAATATCATAGGGTATCAACCCTTATCAACACAAGAGGATTACACCTCATTCAAGGCTCAACCATGACCAAAGGTCATTAAGACCACCATACTATTCCTTATAAGAACATCATTATCTTTGCTTGCCTTATAACAAGGCTCAATAACATCACTTACATATAATACACCAGATCAACATAATATTGCATCAATGATCTAGGAGATATTCATAAACAATCATAGCAGGGTTATATTAACATTAAGAGCATTCCTTTATTACATCAACATGCAAGGAATCTAGATATGATTAACCCTCATCATATTCATAATGCACATGTTTAGCATAAGAAAGTATCAACCATGTGGCTATGATAACCACCAATTAACACATTAAGGTTATGTTCATATTAAGGAGGTTATTTCATCACCATGCCATCATATAAGAATGTTAAACATGAATACTCATATTTATCTATTTTCATTAGAGTTAGGTTGAACAAGATAAATTATATTAATGTTACTAATCAACACTTACACCCAAACCCTAACTCACGGCGTCCCCATTAGATCATGGATGCATAAGGTGAAGCATCACCATCACATTCCATAGTATTCTCAAGCCACACATAAATCAAGGTGTAACCATCAAGATATATCATACTAGGGTTTCAACAACAATAAGAGAGTACTCCATGATTGTATTAGTCATTCAAGGACTATTCATACCCAATTACCATCATGTAGTTATATTAAATCTAGGTATAACAAGATATACCTCATTAGGGTTACCCATTAATTCATTATGGTGATTATAAATCATAATCATACGAGGGCAAGGGTAAGACTACAAGTTTAAGGCATTGAACCATGAAATTCTCATCATTTGAGTCATAACATTACACTACATGCTTCACCCAAAACAATGGGAATATTGAGGCATCAACTTCTAAACATGAAATGTTGAAAAGGTAAAGCCATTGGTCGTTTACATAAGTAAACAACTTGAATGAATCATCTATGATGTTATTGAGTTGTGATCTAAAATAGTCACCATTTAACCCTAGACATCCTTTGATTAACAACAATAAGGGTTCTCTTAAGAGTAGGGTAAAACCCACGACTAACTGTTCATTTAAAACAAGCCATCCATCGTCAACAAGTAAGCTCCTTAAGTTGATCATATAAAGGAAACCATATAAATCACATTATTAGGACCAACATATTACATTAGCCATCATTCCACTTTATTGGAGGAATAATCATTAGATCTTGACCATTGGGTCAAGTTCATATGTTAAAACCATCAATTATAGTATAGGTTCGACCATTGCATCCAGTGACCCAAGAAACCATTGGTCTAAGGCTTAATTGATGCTACAACTATATGATTAACTCACCATAGGTTTTGGAGACCTGATCTACTATCATTAGTGATCATTAAGTCACCATAGGTTGTTAGATCAACACTATATTCATTAATCAACATCAAATATCAAACTAATATCACCATTGATTGATAGCATAATTAGGGTACTTAGTTGTTAATCACTAGGATTATAATTAGGCCAATACCTGACCTAAGGGGTGAACGTAAGTTGACACCCTTAGTCACTGCCATCAGTTGTCATGAAGACAACACCATCGGTTGTTGTAATGGTACCACCATCGAGTCATGTGTTTATAGAAGAAAACAACTTTAAACCCTAAAATTGACCATTGGTTGATAGGTGATTAGAACCATAGGTTGTCAAACCAACCTGATACAAGTCATATTATACCTTAGGAATAACTTATGCATGATCACATGTTCATCTATAACTGAAATCAGAACAGGGAACATTATAAAAATCAAAATCCAAGTCAAGCATAACTTTTTAGTACATGGATCGTCATTTAAAAGCAAATGTGGAGAAACTTATAAAACTTGCCTCTAATTAGAAGATAAACTCCCAAACATAAGAAAACATGAGCAGGTAGGGTAGAAAATCCAAGCATAAGCTGTGAACTCATCCATCTAGCACCTTTCTTCATCAAATGAGCAAACCCTAAGCATAAGGAGCAAGAAAGGTAGGGTTTTAGAGCTTTAGAGCAATTTCTACCATAGAACAACAAGGTTCTGACATGGAGAAAGGTAGGAGGAAGGATAACAAAGAAATAAACTAAGAAAAGAAGGGGATTCTTACTCTTTGAGGTCAAGATCACTAGAAGGAAGCTTTTTAAACCCTAAAAGGAAGTCAATTGCAATCCTAGATTCGTTTTCCAAGAAGATCCCCTCTTTCTTCTTCCTTGGACATGAAATTCACAGAAGCACAGAGGGAGAACGAGGGTTTTAGAAGGATGGAAGTGATGGAGAGAAAATGGCTCGTTTGGGTGCTTAGGGATAAGTATATGAAACTTTAAGATAAAGAAAATGAAAAAGTTGAAGTTCTAGTATCTTTCCAAGTGTCCATGGCCTTAAACTATTAAGAATATACAAACACACACACAAGCAGATCCCCAACCATCCATATATACCTTCTTAGCTTCCCTTTGTCGAATTTCCAAGCCAAAAAAAATAATTCATTAGTTGATAGCTACTAAAGGTAGCTCATCCATGAAGGGGTAAACCCTAAAATACCCTTGAGAAAAACACCTTCAAACCAAGGTTTAAATAGGCACCCCATCGATAAAAAACTCAATAATGATGAGAGAATATCCAGGAACATAATGCAAGTGATAAATTGCAAAGAAAACCTCTCAATTGGGTAAATTGTAGAAAAGTCCAAAATGTGCATAAAATTGCATAACTTGCTCAAACAATGTCCAAATTGGACCAAATTTGAAAATTAAGGTTGTATTATGATTTCAAAGCATATAAAAAGGTTATATTATGGTTATAAGAATTCAATTATGATAATTAAGCTTATACAACTCATTAAGCAAGTTTGGGGGCCTTACACACACTCTCTCTCTATCTCTTCTTCCTTGCTTCTTAGAGATCGCCCCCCTTTGTTGGTGGAGAAGGAGGATACAATGTAGGATAAGCTTGAGACATCATGCTTGAATGTGCACCTAGGGTTTGGATCCACCCTTATTGAGGTCATTTGGTGCTTCCTTGCTTTGCTTCTTGGTCTTATTAGTGAGATCTCCCTCTTTTTCTTCATTTTCCTTGTTTTCCTACCTTTTTTATCTATTTCTTGGTCGGATCCATGGTCGAGTTTGTGATAGGTGAATACATCCTCTTTCTTGCTTCCTTGACCTAGGGTTTTCTTCCTTTTTGGAGAAGGAGTTGGCTTGGCTGAGTGGAGTGCTTAAGCTAGGATTTCTACCTTCTTTCTCTAATGTACCTTGTTGTTTGGAGCTTCTTCATCACCTCTAAGGTGAGTTATGTAACTTTCTCCATGATTATTGATTTCTATTTATCTTGCATGTATAAGATTTTGCTCTAAAATGTTGTTTTAAGTACAAAGATGCCATCCTTTCCTAGGGTTGAGCTTAAATGGTAGATGTTGAGTAGATAATTCTTCTTAATGTACCTCTAAACCTAGTGCATGTTCTTCCTTAAAGATTGAAAACCTTAGATCTTGCATATGTTTGTGATGATATGTGGTAGTCGAGATCTCACTTTATGTGGTTGATGAGATTTTGATCTTATGTGGTCGCCAAATTTTGGATCCTACGTGGTCGATGAAGGTTTTGAACTCTCAATGATTGCCAAGATTTGAGTCAATGTGGTCGATGAGATTTTGACTCTTTGGTCGCCAAGTTTTTGAACTCAAAGTGGTCGCCAAATTTTTTCAACTCTGATGGCCTATGAGAGTTGTATCTTCATGTTGGTCTCCAAGATTTATCTCCTTGATGGTCGCTGAGATTTCACCCTATGTGGTCGCTAAGGTTTTGTACCCATGTTGTTCGGTGAGATACCTAACCCTAACGGTCACCAATGTTACATAACCCTAACGGTTGACAATGCTACCTAACCCTAGTGGTCTCTAAGGTACCCAACCCTAGCGATTGCCAAGTGGTTATTATCCCTAGTGCTCACCAAGAGTTCTGACTCTATGGTCACCAAGTGTTCTGACTGCATGGTCGTTGAGGATTCTAATACTATGGTCGCTATATTTTTTTTATTCTAAGAGTATGATTTAAGAGTTTTGGATTGTATGTAATTTGATAGATATGTATTGATTTTATGCTTTCATGCTCCAATGGAAATGCTAAGAACTAGGGTTTATCCTTGAGTGTTGTTTTGTAACTTCAACCCAACTTATCTTGTTGAGCCTAACCCTAATACAAATAAATGATGATGTTTAAGCTTTGATTGGCCTCGATGTGAGTCAGACTTTTAAATTTATAACCCAAAACCTTCTAGGCCCCTGCAACTTTTATCACGGGGTCGAAGTAGATATACGGGGTCAAACACAGGAATGTGGGGATGTTTAGGATGCCAAAGATTTTATTCTTAAGTCAGATAAGCCAAAACTATAGTCGATGAAAATATGTGCTAGAGCTAGTATAGCAGGTTGTCATGAATTAAAATAAAATAAAGAAAAGAAAAGAAAACAAAACAAAGTTTGTGGGATCTACTAATTAGAGAAAGAGAGTTCTTGGCTATGTAACCACAACCTAGGCAGTCTATGCACCCGTTCTCGGGCGTAGACGACCCTCGAACACCTAAGCAAGCATCTTAAAACCAAACATAGTACGCATTGTGGTATCCGTTCCTGTGGGTCGTCCCACTCGCTCTCGCGCAGAGTGACTAAAACCATCAATGATATTCCATCTAACCTCTCTCGAGGATGACAAATCAACACCCTAGATTCCCTCTTGGGTTTTAGAGTATTCTGGAATGTTAGGAATAGAGAACCTTGAACCGTCCTCCTCTCGGGTTTCGATCCAAACTATCTTCTCATGCCTATTCCTACACGGATCTCTCGATACAAGCAGAAATAACAGTTCAAACTAGAAAGAGATCAACCAAACTAGCAATCACAACCAGAGAGAGAAGATAGAACAAGCATCATACTATATATGGAATGAAACTACTTGCTTAAGACAAAGGTACATAAACATGCCCAAATTGGGCTACATAGCCAAGAAGGAGCTTAACTAGCCATGGACAAGCATAGTTGGCACTGAACAAAGATGGAAAAACATCGTTGTACAAGAAATCAAGGAACACAGTAGAAGATAGAGGAAGAAGATAAGATTTAGCCCGTGGAGGAGAAGTGGCTCTCGCTCCTTTGCTTCCGTATAGGCTGGATCTCGTCTTTTCATTCTCCTCCTTGATCAGATCTGGACTACTTGGTCCTCTCTCTCTCTAGATCTACTCCGAACAGCAACCCAGTGGAGGTGAGAGAATGTCGGTGGAGACTGGTCTTCTCTCTCCTCAACTTCCACCTTTGGAGATTGTAGACCAATGGTGGAGGATGGCAGTGAAGCAGATCTTCTCTCTCCTTGGTGGTGAGGATGAACGTGACACATATCTCCTCTCTCCTCAGCTTCTGCCCTTAGAGAGAGTAGATCTGAGATGGGAGAGAGAGAGAGAGTGTGGAGGCTGGTGGCTGTTGGAGCACATAGGCTCAATGCCTTGGTCCTCTCAGACATTGGGATGCTCCCACGGGGCTCTGGCCCCAATCCAGCAGCCTCTCGGCATCTGAACTGGATCCCCTCGACCCTACCCTCTTTTTTCGCAGATATGGGTTTGCGATTTATAGGGGCAGATCGGGATGTTTACTTGAACCGGTCACGGTTCTTGTCTACACTAGTTCCGGTTCCTGGACACCGCGACCGCGACCGCAGTGTGTTGTTTCCATGCTCACGTCACGGTCTGTCATTTAGATGCGGTTCTCTTTTGTTGAAGTCCCCGTCCAGATCCTTACTGACTGTGAGCCTCCCCCCCTCATATGCACTGATGTTGTGGTTCCTCATGAAGCGCTTACATTGATAGACCATGGGTAGTCTTTGAGAATAGATCGGGTCGAGGTTATCAACTAGAGAAGAGGTCGCGATGAAAGAGGATGGAGGCGCTGTAGATGAGGGCTAGGTGAGGAGGTGGAAGTGAAAAGGAAAGGTGGAGGTTGAGGTGTTGATGGAGGTGGTGTCGGGCATGATCGCAGGTGGGTCACGGTGTTGGGGAATAACAACCGCGACCGCGGTTATTAGGATGGGGTCGCAATTATGGGCAGGTCATGGTTATGGGAATCACGACCGTGATTGTTTGAAGGTGAGGGCAACAGGCGTCGGGGTGGTGATTGCGGTGTTGGGGGCGGTAGATGTTAATGGTGGACAGCGATCAGTTAGGGATAGAAGGTGGTCACAATCTGTGGGTAGGTGGAGGTGATGGCAGGTGAACAAAGGTGGTGGCATTGATAGGGTGATCACAGTTTCTGTTGGTGGGAGTCAAGTGTGACCTAGAGTAGGTGTACGATGAGGTCGTGATGTGAGGAGGAAGGGACCTCGTCCGGAGATGGTGGAAGACTGCGGGCAGGGGAGTGAAGAGGAACAAGGGTGTCGCGGCTCTTGAGGATAGATGTCCGCAGTCTTGGAGACGATAACCGCGATCGTGGTTAGCTAGAGGGGAGGCGAGGTCGCGGTATGTGAATCACGATCACGATTTGTGAGAGGATGAGGTCATGGTCTGTACAGGAGGCACCGCGGGTGCGGTTAGGGCAGAAGACGATGGGGTCACAGTTTGTTGAGGGTTTGGTGATGGACCGCTGTTGGTAGCTGGTTATAGTGTAGAGGATGTTGACCACTGGACGTCGCAATCTTAGCAGAGGATGGAGACGACCATGGTTGGTGGAGAGGAGGTTGTGGTGATGATCAGAATGAGTTATAGTCTGCTGTGGAGATGTTGTCGTGGCTCTTGGTTGTGAAGGTAGCAGTGGAGTCGCAGATGTTTGAGGTGCATCAGTTAGAGAAGGCAAGGATGTCACGACCGTCAGGGTTGAAGAGCAACACGTCACGAATGTGAGGTGTCATTGAGGAAACTACGGGCACGGTTGTTGGAAGGAGGAGTATCCGATCACGGTTCCTTGACACCGCGGTCGCGATTCTACAAATTGTGGGTCACGATGTAGGGTTTAGAGCAAGGATCCAAGAAGAGAGGGCACTGTAGCAGCATAAAAGAAATAAAAGCCCGGCCCTACTAGCTGGGCCTTGGTGCTTGTTTGGGTCCAAAATGACCTACAAAACCAGAATAAACCTCGTAAAAAAGGATATCTAATCAATTAGGTTTATTATGGATGTATAAGGGAAATTAGGCAATGAAAGCAATTAATCAAAGCTAAACTGGGCCCAAGATAGCAAACAAAACCTAGATGATTAGTCATTCATCATTAGAAGATATATCAAGATATACAATTTAGAAGGGCCTCAGAGAGAGAGAGAGAGAAAACATGGGGAACGATGTCATCATAAACTCGATGCCAGCTTGTCCCAAAACTGGCTAGATTGGCTACTTTATTGGCTAGCTAGTTACTTTATCTAAGTAAAGATAAGGAAATAACTAAAACATGAGAAAAAGAGTGCACATTAAGACCAAAGTGGTGTAAAACCATAGATAAACAGCATAGAGAATATGCGTAGATTTGGGTGTTATCAACTACCCCAAGCTTAAAACTTGCTTGTCCTCAAGCAAGACTGTGCTCAAAGAACAAAAAGATAACATCCAAATTAAGCTTGGTAATAGATGCTAAGGCTAAGAAAAATAGTTTAAAGCATCTATTCTATTGATCCATGTCATTCAGAACAAACCCCCACCAATCAACCATAGTCTTGCCAAAGCAAGATCAAAGAGTTTCCAAGAAAGATTAAGCAAATTCACTACAGCCTGTCGATACTCATGAGGGTTTGAATCATAATTATTAAACATGAAAGAATTATCACATAGGTGATTACGCAGGTGATGAGTGATGAGCCATCACCATGAATCCATGTATACCAATCGGGAAACAACGCGCCTCTCACTTATTCATGTCCTTAAGAAACAAAGAAAAAAAGACTCTAATAACTTCTGAGGATCTCAATATGCGTCAGATTGGTCCATGTAATGAGCAACAATCCCTACAGTCTGATCCAGTTGGCCCAAAGCACTGAGATAAACTCCTCGTACTGCGCCCGAACCAACCCTGCTACTGAGATAATATCATAGGTCTCCTAGGGGTTCCTAGCGACTCTCTAGTGAGCCTTTGGAGTGATACTACCAGGCACGACATACCCTTGTTCACAAGCGCAGTCATACACCGATTGGGCACCATCCTCAACTCTCCTAAAAGAGGAAACAAGTGCTCATTTATTCACTCTCAGGCTTTTATTCTCTGCATTCTATTTCATAGGCTTGGGTGAGAACTATATAGATATTTTGGGATTTTGTGGGCGGCCAAGCCTCTTTTGCACATTTTTTATATTTTTTCATATTTTTGACTCAATCTAATGTGAAAAGGCACGTAGTCCATCAAGGAAAACACTTCATCTTGATCATAGCTCAAAACCCATCATGATCCACTTAATACATGTGTGAAAAGTTGCAATTATGATTCAAGAAACCTTAGAATAGAGGCAAGCTTGTAAATTCACAACTAGGAGTCTTTAATCATGTTTTAGCTCATTCCAACGGTCCTTTACCATGGATTTTTCATTCACAACATAGATCAAGGGAATTTAGCTTTAAGCTATGAAAAAGGCACATAACCTTAGATTTATTACTAAACTCAAGGAAAGAGTCAAAGAGAAAGTCAAGCAAAAGGTCAAGCAATATTTAAGATGAAAACTGTGCATTTAGGCATAAAGTCAAGCATTTATCTATTAGATTTGCACCATATGGCCATAATTGCAGAGCTAAAAAGCTGAAAATTTTGAAAATTTTAAAACTAAATGCGGGAAGCTAAAAATTTTGAAAATTTTAAAACTAAATGCGGGAAGTAAACATGCATGCTAGAAGGATGAAGTGATAGAAAGGCGAAGCCTACCACCCCAAGCTTAAAATTTTGCCCATCCTAGAGAAAGACTTAAACTTGAAATAGTGAGGTAGGAATGCATGATTTTAACGACATTTATTGAAGTTCTAAAGATGATGCATGGTTTCAAGGATATAAAAATAGTTAGAGAAAAGAAACTAACTAACAAGAACATGAAGAGTAAAATTTATCATAATAAAAGGACATGAGGGTGGGTAAGAGAAAAAGGGGGTGGCTGCCCCACGATACCGACACTGGGATCCCAAATCCTAAGTTTTGGGACCAGTATCACCTGTGTCTTGCCGATGGGTTCTGCCACATAATAGGAGTAGAATAGGTGGAGATGCGGGCCCTGCCGAGTCTAAAGTAGAGGAATAAAATCCGGTGACTCGGTGAAGTCATCTCGGTGTTGGAATTGACTTGAGCTGCACTGGGATGAATTCTTTGGCAAATCATCCTCAAGGTACCTTCCAAGATACGAATCTGAACAGGAAGGCCCTAGGATGTCAACATAGGAAGAGATGGATGAGAGAGGTTGGATGTCTTCTACATGACTCATATCTTCTCTCTCCATCTCTATACTTGAGGCTGGATGCTTAGATAAATCTTCATGTACAGTCTGAGTCATCCAATCATCTTCTGAACAAGAAGTACTCCCTGAAAAATCAGTTTGTGGTTCTACCACCCCAAGCTTATCACCTGGCGTGGAGTCAGGGGTATCTTCATGCTCAACAACCATGTTGTAGTGAACCGTCCATCGTGCCCCCTTGACGTCCACCCTACCTTGTAAAGGTAAGGGTGTAAATGGTGGCTTGTGCTGCTCCAACTCGTCATCGTCAGTATACTCGCTGCTCCATGTCAAGCAACTGGCATCGTCGTCATCGAACAAATTGTTCCAAACCATGGTTGCGCACTGCTCAAAGCAAAGTGACAAGTCTCAATATGAGAGATGTCACTCTGGTCTGGTTCAATATTTGACTCTGGTTCCTCAAACCAAGCTTCTGGTTGTGAGGTTGATTGGTTTTTCGAGTCTTCATCATCATCATCATAGACCCATTCATGTCTATGACTCATATCTTCCATTGGTTCATCATCTGGGTCATCTGGATAGAATGAAGGGCTTCTCCAAGTGGGTTGATCTTCACAGAAAAATCCTGATGAATCCAGTTGATGGTTTGAATAGGATGATGGTGTATACTCCACTTCAGACCCAATGGAATGGTCTTGATGACTAACTTCTTTGTTGTCTTGTGATGGCAGTTGTAACCGAATTGTAACCAAATCGATGATCTCTTAGAGCCTCCTGCCCTGTTCAACATCTTTATCATGAAGTTGTTGTACTTGAGAAACAATGCTTTCGAGACCCGTCGATTCTGCCATGCACATATGAGGGGATTCTGTTGTATTAAACTAATGTGCTTGGATGGATCCTTGCTCAAGAGTTCAAAGTAGACTTCTACTATGGTCTACAGCCTCGGTGACTAGTTTGAGATGATGATCCTACTCTTCTAGTAGTTGTTGCATTAGATCGACATCTTCTTGGAGATGAGGGGCTAAGGAGGTGAGTGCGTGAATACTTTCCCTAGCCAACTCCATTGCCTTAATCAGTTCTTGATCCCATGATAGCATGGGAGTCGAGGGCTGACTGGCAGTCTCTGTTGTTGGAATCTCGACATATGACGATGGTGGAGGTAAGTATAACTCAACTAGCTGTAGAGCACGACCTTCAATTATTGCCAGCAGTCAGAACTATAGAAAAACTTGGGAGGACAGGTGGACAAGATAACTTGTCTTGCCGAAGCGAGATCCATGGCTGAAAAAGAGTATAGAAAAAAAGGTATTCAGAATATATGAACAAGTATGTTTAAAACAAAAGAAAAACTATGCATATATATATACGGGATTAAAATGACAGAACAAAATCTTTTAGGCATGTAAACGTGGAAAACCACGTCCCCGACAACGACGCCAAAAAGTTGATCAGCCTCGATGTGATTCAGACTTTTAAATTTATAACCCGAAACCTTCTAGGCCCCCACAACTTTTATTATGGGGTTGAAGTAGATATACGGGGTCGAACACAGGGACGTGGGGACGTTTAGGATGCCAACGATTTTGTTCTTAAGTCAGATAAGCCAAAACTATAGTCGATGAAAATATGTACTAGAGCAAGTCTAGTGGGTTGTCATGAATTAAAACAAAATAAAGAAAAGAAAACAAAACAAAACAGAGTTTGCGGGATCTACTAATCAGAGAAAGAGAGTTCCTGGCTATGTAACCACAACCTGGGCAGTCTATGCACCCGTTCTCGGGCATAGACGACCCTCAAACACCTAAGCAAGCATCTTAAAACCAAACATAGTACACATTGTGGTATCCGTTCATGTGGGTCGTCCCACTCGCTCTCACATAGAGTGACTAAAACCATCAACGATATGCCATCTAACATCTCTCGAGGATGATAATTCAACACCCAAGAATACTCTAGATTCCCTCTCAGGTTTTAGAGTATTTTGGAATGTTAGGAACAGAGAACCTTGAACCATCCTCCTCTCGGGTTTCGATCCAAACTATCTTCTCACACATATTCCTACATGAATCTCTCGATACAAGTAGAAATAGCAGTTCAAACTAGAAAGAGATCAACCAAACTAGAAATCACAACCAGAGAGAGAAGATAGAACAAGAATCATACTATATATGGAATGAAACTACTTACTTAAGGCAAAGGTACATAAACATGCCCGAATCAGGCTACATAGCCAAGAAGGAGCTTAACTAGACATGGACAAGCATAGTTGGCACCGAACAAAGATGGAAAAACATCATTGTATAAGAAATCAATGGAACACAATAGAAGATAGAGGAAGAAGATAAGATTTAGCCTATGGAGGAGAAGTGGCTCTCACTCCTTTTCCTCCGTATAGGCTGGATCTCATCTTTTGGTCCTCCTCCATGATCAAATCTGGACTCCTTGGTCCTCTCTCTCTAGATCTGCTCTGAACAGCAGCCCGGTGGAGGTGAAAGAATGTCGGTGGAGACTGGTCTTCTCTCTCATCCACTTCTGACTTTAGAGATTATAGACCAGTGGTGGAGGATGGCGGTGAAGTGGATCTTCTCTCTCCTTGGTGGTGAGGATGAACGTGGCACATATCTCCTCTCTCGTCAGCTTCTGCCCTTGGAGAGAGTAGATCTGAGATGGAGATGGAGGAGAGAGAGACTATGGAGGTTGGTGGTTGTTGGAGCACGTAGGCGTAGTTCCTTGGTCCTCTCAGACCTTGGGATTCTCCCACAGGGCTCTGGATCCAATCCAACAGCCTCTCGGTGTCTAAACTGGATCCCCTCGACCCTCCCCCCTTCTTTCGTAGATCTGGGTCTGCTATTTATAGGGGTGGATCAGGTTGTTTACTTGAACCAGTCACGATTCTTGTCTACACTGGTTGCGATTCCTAGACACTACCACCGTGGTTACCTTGGATGATACAGTTTTATGCCATGGTTACTAGTGTCATGACCTATATACTAAGGGTGGACTGGGCTATTTTGCAGATGGACTATGTATGTCATTGCAGATGACTCGTACTGACTGAGGGTAGATGAGATCTTAGGATTTCGACTCTCCTAGATCTTGTACATAACTGATTTGACTTAGTAGTGGCCAGTTGGAGTCTTAGTGGTATACCTCAAACTCCCCAGGGCTTAATAAAAGTGTAATCTAGGTGTGTAGTATATCTATTTAGGGATAAATGCATTTCATATTGGTTGTTAACCCTTGCCTTATTTCTTATAGTGTTTATTTGATGTATAATGTGGTGTGAGAAATTAAACGTTAGAAGATGATAGATTTATCTATTCCTCTATATATTGTGTTAATCATGCTTAACCTATTTTAGTCATTTAGTATGTTCCCTACTTTATCTGCTCAACTAGCTTAATCTGTTTAAATAATATAATTTGTTGTAATCAATAACCGTTGTTGAGAGTTATATCTCTCGTTGGGACGTTGGTCTCACCTCGTGGGTCACCACATCTTTTTAGGTGATCATCAACGATGTCATTAGGATCATGTTGGTGAAGAAGATCTGCTTGGAGAGTAGTAGGAGCACAAGGTTGGCTAGTAGTTAGTAGTGTCCTAGAGTCATCCATGTACTCTCAAGTTTGGGCAGGAGATTTTTTGTAGATGATATATACATTGACTCAAGATTTTGGCATTGTGCTGATGTTTGTTTTAGGCATGTATATGTGGAACAATATCTTTTGTACATAGGTTGTGGCTGAGAGAACTGGTCATACATGTAAATACATGATATGGTATATGTTGCAAGTTGTTGGACACTTATGTAAATATCTCTAAACATGATAGTAATGTTTAATCCATTTTAATTTATCCACTTTTCTGGTTATGTGGTTAATTAGTAGTTGACCATATGTTTTATTTTGAGTAATCTCATTTAGGCCCGACGGGTTCTCTCAGGTTGGTATTAGAGCTTCAGGTTCGCTGAGTCTACAAGGACATAGGACTTAGGTTTTGTGTTTGTTCTTACATAGTCCAACATATCTGATCATAGCTTATGCTTATGAAGATATGCCTGGAGAGCGTTAAGAACATGCAGAGAGTATCTATGTCACACCAGGAGGTGGTAGTAGGAGGCAGGCACATGAAGGAAGAGTGCCTGTGACGGGGCCAGAACATCCTGTAGTGCCTTAGTTTGACCATGTAGTCATGGCAAGCCCCGCCTTTTAGTCCATGTTTGGGAAGCTCATGGTGACGATTACACCCTTAGCAGACAGGACACTCATACCTCAAGCTAGGGCAACCATTCCTAATGTGGAATCTCAAGGATCCGGGAAGACATTTGAGAGGTTATGACGTGTTGGAGCTATTGAGTACACTGGTACAACAGACCCAGAAAACACAGATATGTGGTTGACCGATCTTGAGAAGGCGTTCAAGATACTCAACATCCCAGAAGCAGACAAGGTGAAGCATGATGTTTACCTATTAAAGGGAAGTGTTGTCTAGTGGGCCATAGAAGAAGAGAAGGGATCATGGGCTGTGATAGGTTGGGAGGAGTTTTGGCGGGAGTTTGTGAGCTGTTACTTCCCTGAGACATATCTGGACAAGTAGACAACATTGTTTGAGAGGTTGTGTCAAGGTTCAATGTCCATCAATGAGTATTAAGCTATGTTTATGGAGATTTTGAGGTTTTATCCTCATATGGTAGTGACAGAGAAGGAGAGGATCCAGAGGTTTGAGAAGGGCCTGAGTACGGAGTTGTCTACGACAACATATGCTTTGAAGAATAGAAAGAGGTTCTCTACCTTCATGGAGTCTGTGAGGAGGATTGGGAGGTCTGCTATCGAGAAGCATGAAGCTAATTCTAATAAGAGGCCAACTCAGTTTCAAGGATAGTCATCTGATGGCTTTAAGAAGCCAAGGTTCTCATCACCATAGTCACAATAGAGATCAGCTTTCTCTGAGTTGAGATCAGGAGTACCATCAAAGTGGTCCTTGAGCAAGGGAAGAGGTTGCATCTTTTTGCCAGAAGGAGCACACAATGCATCATCTGTGTTGGTAACAGGGTCGTCTAGGTCGTAGTATGATTCTAGGACTTGTCACAAGTGTGGGCAAGTAGGGCATATAAGGTAGACGTGTCCTATAAAAGACAAAGAAGTGATACAATAGCCGAGGCAGAGTCAGTGGGGTTCCCAGTAGTAGTAGTATATCAACAATAGTGGTAGAGGACACGGTCCAACATCACAGGCGGGGTCATCTGGACTAGCTAGAAAAGGATGAGGATGAAAATAGGGGACAACTAGATTCTATGCTATGAGTCAGGTGGAGGGAGTGGTCAATCCACGAGTCGTAAAAGGTCAGATGGAACTTTTTCATTCTGACTTATCTACTTCTTCTTTTGTATCTATTTTGGTTGACCCGGGTGCAACACATTCTTTTATCACTAGAGAGGTGATAAGTAGTTATTATCTGCCTATTTTTAGTAGATTTGATAGTCTTTGGCTAGAAACCCCTTTAGTTGATTCCGCTGAGTTGCATGAGGTTTGTCCATCTTGTGTTCTTTCTTTTTTGGGATGCAACATTCAAGTGGATCTTATGCCACTTGACATGCATGGATATGATGTGATCCTAGGGATGGATACCTTGGAGAAGTATAAGGTTGTTTTGGATTATAGTTCCAAGGTGGCAACATTTTATGATGGAGATGTTTCATGGATCTTCTAAGGAGATAGGAAAATTCTTCGTACATGTTTGATGTCAGCTATGATAATAGAGAGGTTGATGAGACAAGGGTGTGAGGCCTTCTTGGAACATGTTATGGATACCAAGGTGAGAGGTCCTAATATCCATGAGGTACATGTAGTGCGAGAGTTTTAGGATGCCTTTCCAAAAGAGTTTCATTGTGTTCCCCCTCCTACAGAGATTGATTTTGAGATCAATCTTGTTCCTGGAACACAACCCATAGCTCAAGCACCTTACATGATGGCACCAACAGAGATGCACAAGTTGAAGAAACAGTTACAGGAGTTTCTAGAGAAGGGTTTCATCAGACCGAGCACTTCCCCTTAGGGTGCTACCGTGTTGTTTTTGAAGAATAAGGATGGTTCCATGAGGCTTTGCTATATTATCAACAACTGAATAAGGTTACAGTGAAGAATAAGCACCTGTTATCGAGGATTGATGATCTGTTTGACCAGTTGAGAGCTGCTGCAATGTTCTTGAAGATAGATCTGAGGTCAGGATATCACTGACTGAGGATCAAAGCGGATGACATACCTAAGATTGCTTTTCGGAGTAGGTATGGTCACTATGAGTTTGTGGTAATGTCATTTGGGCTAACCAATGCACCATCAACTTTCACAGATCTAATGAATAGAGTGTTCATACCGTATATGGATCAGTTTGTGGTGGTGTTTATCAATGATATCTTGATATACTCTAGGGATAGTCAACAACATGAGCAATATCTATGTCAGTTGTTGACGTTGTTGAGGAAACACATTTTGTATGCCAAGTTCAGCAAGTGTGAGTTCTGGTTGACTGAGGTGTCTTTTCTTGGTCAAATAATATTGACTAAGGGTGTTTGCATAGACCCAAATAAGGTAGAGCATGTGCTAGAATGGGAACAGACTAAGACATCGACTGGAGTTTGGAATTTCCTAGGTTTGGCTAGTTACCACACAAGATTCATAAAGAATTTTAGTGATGTGGTGTTACCCCTAACCAAGTTGGCTAGAAAAGGTGTTCCTTTTGTCTGGGATTACAAATTTTAGCGTTCTTTAAAATTGTTGAAGGAGAAGTTGACTAGTGCTCTAGTGTTAGTCCTGCCAGAGTAAGGGAAGGACTACATCATATTTTGTGATGCTTCAAAGAGTGGCTTGGGATGTGTGTTGATGTAAGACAAGAACATGATTTCTTTTGCTTCACGACAACTCAAGAAACATGAGGAGAACTACTCGACACATGACCTAGAGTTAGCAGTCATGGTTCATGCCCTAGATATTTGGAGGCACTGTTTGTATGGGGAAAAATGTCAGATCTTCACCGACTACAACAACCTTAAGTATATCTTCTCAAAGCAGGAGCTAAACATGCGGCAGAGAGATGGATGGAGTTGACAAAGGACTATGATTGCATGATAGAATACCATCCAAGGAAGGCCAACGTGGTAGCTGATGCATTGAGCAGGAAGTTATCTTTGTCATCATCTCTAGACAAGGCACAATTACACTCTATGGCATGTCACAAGCGAGACATGCTAGTGTCTCTTTGTTAGATGAACGTACAACTAGAGGTTTCTTTGTTAGAAAGATTGCTGGCACAATTACAGGTTAAGCCTACCTTAATACAACAGATTAGAGATGCTCAGAAGAGTGATGTCATGATATAGAATATCATGTCATATTTTGGCAGTAGGAAGTATGATGGCTTCCATGAGTTAGAGGATGGGACAATTTGCTTTCATAACAAGACATTGGTTACAGATGTGGATTGTCTAAGGAAGATGATATTTGAGGATGCTCATTCCTCGATGTATGCAGTGCATCTTGAAAGTACCAAAATGTACCATAATCTGAAAGGCATGTACTGGTGGCCAGGTCTGAAGTGTGATGTAGCAGAGCTTGTTGCTACATGTCTTGTTTGTTATCATGTCAAGGATGGACATCAGAAGCCCACATGGAAATTACAACCTTTGTTGATACTGTAATGGAAGTGGGATCATGTTACCATGGACTTTGTGGTTGGTCTTCCTCAGACATCCAAAGGTCATGATTCCATTTGGGTGATAGTTGGTAGGTTGACTAAGTCAGCTCATTTCCTTCCAGTCAAGACAACATATACAATGGAGAAGTTGGCACAAATATATGTTGATGAGATAGTTTGGTTGGTTGGTATTCTAGTTACCATAGTGTTTTATAGAGGCCCATAGTTTATGAGTAGGTTTTAGGAATGTATGCATATAGCTATGGGGATACAACTGAGGTTTAGCACAAATTTTCACTCATAGATAGATGGTCAGTTAAAGAGGACCATTCAGACATTGGAAGATCTTTTGAGAGCATGTGTACTACAGTTTCTTGGCAGTTGGGACATGCATATGATCTTGATAGAGTTTGCCTACAACAACAATTATCAAAGGATTATAGACATGGAACCTTATGAAGCTTTGTATGAGAGACATTGTCGGTCACCTCTTTGTTGGTATGAGGTAGGCGAGTATCAGCTTTGGGTCCCGAGCTAGTGCAACATACTATAAAGAAGATCAAGGTGATACAACAACAATTGAAGGCAACCCAGGATAGTCAGAAATCTTATGATGACAATCTTCACAGACCATATGATCTCCAAGTTGGAGACCTGGTGTATCTTAATGTTTCCTCTTGGAAATGTGTGTTGAGGTTTGGTAAGAAGGGTAACTTGACTCCAAGGTATATGGGACCATATCCTATCTTGGCACGTGTTGGAAGGGTGGCGTACAAGTTGGAGTTACCACAAGAGTTGCACGAGTTGCATAATGCCTTCCATGTCTCCATGTTGAGGAAGTGTCACCCTAACACAAAGAAGATGTTGCAGCCATTGGAGATTGAGTTGCATGTGGATGTGTTGTATGTTCATGGTCCTAGATAGGAGAGTGAAGAACCTGAAGAAGAAGGATATATCCTTAGCTAAGGTTTTGTGGCATCTCCACAGTGTGGAGGAAGCCAAGGAGGAGTTAGAGGATGATATGTGTAGGAAGTACCCATCTTTGTTAGTGTAGGATTTTGGGGGCAAAATCCTTGTTAGGGGTTTATGGTTGTAAGACCATTAACCTTGATTTTTGGTTGAACATGCTTGTTCATCATAATTATATGTTTAAAACTATAATAAAACCTAATATGTGCTTTGATATCATGTGACAAGCTTAAGTTTCAAGTTTGGTCCAGTGTGGACACTATTTGAAGAGGTTATGCATATATGTGATTATTTTGGGCTTTTATGCAATTCACACATATGTAGGGTTTTTCTTGCAATATGTCACATTTTTGTTGTGCCTCACATGTTTTCATATCATGTTGATATAGTTTTCTTTTGGGTGCCTTGTTACATCTTGGTTTGAAGGATGACATCTAGCCTTGTGTCGAGATTAGGGTTCGCTCTCATGGATGCCCTAACTCAATGGTTGACCTTGAGTGTTGAGTCACCCACTTTTGGTAGTCTCCATGTTTTCTATATCCAACTAGGGTTGGAGGTCTATGAGACTTCTGACTCATCTTGGTCTCCAACATTCCTATGGTTGGCGGTCGATGGGTTTTGTGACCATCTTGGTTGTCAATATTTCTTGGTGCTCGCCAAGATCTCTGATCCTTAGCGGTCGATTAGTTTTCTGATCTTCTTAGTCACCAAGTTTTCTAATTGTGGTCAACCTAGTTGCATGGATGAGATGTTTGCATGGGTGAGATTTTTTGACCTTGGACGCATGGCTTGACACCTCTCCCTTCCTCTCTCTCCAACCCTAAGCCTTATATACCTCCCTCCTTGCATGAAAACAATCTCTTTACATACTTTACATACTTAGATCCCTCTCTCTTATTCCTTTCTACTTGGATCTTGTCCCCCTTGCTTGGTTGAGAAGGAGGAGCCATGGTAGGAGAATCTTGGTCGATCTTACTTGCATGTACACACAGGGTTTGGATCCACCCTTATTGAGGTTGTTTGGTGATTCCTTACTTTGCTTCTTGGTATTGGTAGGTGAGATATCCCTCTATTCCTTCATTTTCCTTTCTATCCTACCTTCTTATATCTTCTTATTGGTCGGATCCATGGTGGAGCTTATGCTAGAGGTTGAACACACCCTCTTTCTTGCTCCCTTGACCTAGGGTTTGCTTCCTTTTTGGAGAAGGAGCTAGCTTGGCTGAGCGGAGTGCTTAAGCTAGGGTTTCTACCTTCTTTCTCTGAGCTACCTTGCTATTTGTAGCTTCTTCATCACCTCTAAGGTGAGTTATATAACTATATCCATGATTATTTCTTACTCTTATCTTGCATGTACATGATCTTTCTCTAAAATGTTGTTTTAAGTACAAAGATGTTATCCTTGCCTAGGGTTGTTCTTTGATGGTAGATCTTGAGTAGATAATTCTTCTTGATGTACCTCTAAACCCAACGCATGTTCTTCCTTGAAGATCATAAACCCTAGATCTTGTATATATGTGTGATGCTATGTGGTCGCCAAGATATCACTTTATGTAGTTGATGAGATTTTGATCTTATGTGGTTGCCAAGTTTTGAATCCTATGTGGTCGATGAAGGTTTTAAACTCTATGTGATCGCTAAGATTTGATACAATTTGTTCGATGAGATTTTCTCTTTGGATGCCAGGTTTTGGAAATCAAAGTGCTTGCTAAGATTTTTGAACTCTGATAGTCGATGAGATTTGTATGTTCATGTTGATTGCCAAGATTTGAATCTCCTTGATGGTCACCAAGATTTCACCCTATGTGGTCTCTAAGGTTTTGGCCCCAAGTTGGTCGATGATTTACCTAACCCTAATGGTCACCAATATTACCTAACCCTAACGGTCACCAATGTTACCTAACCATAGTGGTCGCCAAGGTACCCAACCCTAGTGGCCCCCAAGATGTTTCTAACCCTAGTGGTTGCCAAGGTATCTAACCCTAGCTAGTGGTAACCAAGGTGTTTCTAGCTCTAGTGGTTTCCAAGAGTTCTTAATCTATGGTCGCCAAGAGTTTTGACTATGGTAGATGAGGTTTCTGATACTATGGTTTCTAGGTTTTCTAATCATGTGAGTATGAGTTTATATTTTGGGTTGTATGGAATTTGATGGCTATGTGTTGACTTTATGCTTTCATGCTCTGATGGAAATGTTAAGAACTAGGGTTTATCCTTGAGTGTAGTTTTGTAACTTCAACCCAACTTATCTTATTGAGCCTAACCCTAATACAAATAGGTGATGATGGTTAAGAATAATTAACTTCCTTGCATGATTGGTATGATGAGCAATACTCTCTTAATGTTTTTGTAACCTTAATATGTTGCCATATGAACATCATGAGCCCTTAAGTGCAATGTTGTTTCAAATTTATATGTCACATATATGGTGATGATTTGTTGAACCTTTGTTATGGAATGGAAAGATAATGATGTTCTTATAGGGAATGATGTGAATGATGTTATGGCCTTTAGACATGGTTCCATACCCTAATTGAGGTGTTATCTTCTTCATGATGTGACAAGGATTGGTATCCTGTGAGGATGTGATAAATTTTAAATCTCATACATTTTATATCTTCTAGAGTTGTAACGTACCCATGTTTTTGCAGAACTCTTTTAGGGTTTGTATGTAACTTGATTGACGCAGCCTTAACTCACCTAATTGGCATTAACTAATCAAGTGAAACCCTAATCATGTATGGCCCTATGATGTAGATCCATTCCAGTGCTAAGATTTGTTGGATGGTGAAATGAGTATTCCTCTAATGGAACCTCAGAGTCATATATTGTTGAGTATATGCATGTTTTTGAGGATGGATGCTTTCATATTTCAGCAGGAGAATGGTCGAGGCCATATCTTAGATGATTATGATTCAGTATATGTGATATTCTTGAGGACAGTTGTGGTTGTACGTCAGATGATAGGGTTTATATACCCTGGTTACTAGTGCCTTGACCTATATACCAAGGACAAACTAGGTTGTTTTGTAGCCAGACTACATATGTTGCTATGGATGACTCGTACTGACTGAGGGCGGATGAGATCTTAGGATTCTGACTCTCCTAGATCTTGTACGAAACTTATTTCAACTTAGTAGTGGTCAGTTGGATTCTGAGCGGTATACCTCAAACCCCCCAGGGCTTAATAAAATACGTAATGTAGCCATGTAATATATTTGTTTAGGGTTAAATGTGTTTCACATTGGTTGTTAACCCTTGCATAGTTTCTTATAATGTTTATTTGATGTATAATGCAGTAAGAGATATTAACTGTTAAAAGATGATAGATTTATCTGGTCCTCTGTATGTTGTGTTACTCATGCTTAACCTATTTTAGTCATTTAGTATGTTATCCCTGCTTAATATTCTCAACTGGCTTAATTTGTTTACATAATATAACATGTTGTAATCAATAACCGTTGTTGAGAGTTATATCTCTCGCTGGGATTTTGGTCTCACCTTGTGGGTCATTACATCTTTTTAGGTGATCATCAGAGACGTCGTCAGGATCATGGTGGTGAAGAAGAGCCACTCGGAGAGTAGTAGGAGCAGAAGGTTGGTGAGTAGTAGTATGTAGTGTCCTAGAGTCGTCCCTGTACTCTCAGGTCTAGGCAGGGGATGTTTTGTAGATGATATGTACATCAGCTCGAGCTTTTGGCAGTTTGCTAATATTGTATATGGCATGCATATGTGGAACAATATATTTTGTACACAAGATGTGGCTGAGACCACTGATCATACATGTAAATACCTGATATGGTATATGTTGATATGCAAGTTGTTGGACCCTTATGTAAATATCTGTAAACATGATAGTAATGTTTAATCAGTTTTAATTTACCCATTTTTTGGTTATGTGGTTAATTAGTAGTTGATCCTGTGTTTTGTTTTGAATAATAGCATTTAAGGCATGACAGATTCTCTCACAAATTATGTCATTTGACATTAGATTCACAATGATATCCTATAGGATAGGAGACGACCCCTACAAGACATACATAACTTAACAAAAATAATAGGAAATAGAAGCCACATTCAGAAGAGTTACAAGAGCAATAGTGATCAGGAAGAAAAGGAAAATTCCCATATTGTTGTTTACCCATAGAACAATATAACTTTCATCATCATGGTTGAGAATCACTCTGACCAGCTAGTTTTGCATGTGAATATGCTCCATTCAGCTGACCATTGACTAGGTATGAATATTTTTTTCAGTTGTGTTCTACCTCACTGAATTTGTTCATATCTTCAAAGAAGACAACATGACTTCACATTCTTTAACTTAGAATGGTTTGGACTTTTAGGGTGATGTGATGTTTGTGGAAAAGCAAGGAGACCACCTTTAAAGTATTCTCTACCAATTGTGATTTTTAAATTGTCAACTGAACCATTTTATGTTTATATCCAAGTTATAAGAATATGCCTATTTTCATGAAAAAGGATATTATGAGTGTTTGATGATTGCTAGAGAACATATGAAAAATAAGAAATAACATGATTGCTAGATAACATATGCCCTCTTTACTTCCCTTCCATGAAGCTCCTTCACCATCATGTCTACATTTTCCTATGGAATATATTTTTCATGTATGAAAGAAATATAGGGAAGGCTAGAACAATAATTAGAAGTGAACATTTTTATGTGACAAGATCTTGGGAAACATTGGGTACAAAAATCAAAATAATTACATTCCCATAATGAAGACTCAAGGCATCTTGGTAGAATTTTGGATCCTCTTACATCAAATGCTCTAATTTGTTTTCTAATGTGCAATGTATAATGTTTTTAGACTGAAGGATGTTAAAAAATAAATTGTTATGTCAAGAAAAATATTAGACATAACATGCACTTCACCACTAATTCATATATGACAAAAGTACTAAGAAGAGGAGTTTAAAACTTAACCAACCCATCTCATAAAAAATGTAGATAAGTTTTATGTTGAAACAAAAAGATATTATGCAGAAAATATCCAATTCAATAGCAAAGTGGAGAATCAAACATATCAAAATTCATGTGCCTGCACGTGCTAGAGAAAATAATCCCATGTCTTTAATTCTTTCAAACAAACTCTTCAACTTTTACCAATTTTTCACAAAAAAGTTGTCATTTTTTGTGTAACAAGCGTGTCTCTCACTTTTTCTCCTTTCCATTAAATTTAAAGAACTATATAGAAGTATAGGATAAAAATAGGCAAGGAAACCTATGTACAAATAGAAAAAAAAGCTACACAAAGAATCTATACAAGAGTAGAAGTAAAGAGCATATCTTTTTGAGGATAAAAGAACCCAAATTCTATGAGGTTTTCCTAAACGAGTAGCATCATCAAACAATGAACAACCAAATAGGAATCTGATCAGATATTAGAAAGATAAACCAAATGCTCAGATTCGTAGGTTCCGCATTGCATCGTTGCACTTGCATTGCACTAAGATTTAGAACAGTTAACACAACAAGATCTGCCAATTCAAAAAACTTTACTTCTAGTTGACCAAGAACAAAAGGAATATTCAAAGGAAATAACTGATTTGATTATGGAAAATTGACCATGTGAAGTATCATTTCACTGACTCTTGAGGCTTAATACAAATCAACTGTAACGTCCCCAGATTCTGCCGCCTCGAGACTTAGAAGGCTCGAGAGGACAAATCCGAAAACGTTAGACAATCGTTTCAGAGAGCGATGCGGAAGCATAATACACATACATGAACTTTCAACATAACATACACCATAACATTCTCAACATTCAACATGCATATTAATTACAACATGAACTATAACAGATTACATTTACACATTGAATAGAAAATTTTACACAAGTCTGAACATATATGCTAGGATCTTAACACAGTAGGTAAACATGTATGCTAACCAGGATCCTAGACAATAGGTAACCTGAACAACTTGCTCACACCCTGTTCTTTTATCCCATGCTAGCTCTGAACCTAAAACATACGTGAAACAACGAATCAACATAAAGTTGGTACGTGGTTGAAAGATACTATACTATGTTGGCATATTTAAAATACTTGAAAAAGAAGAAAGAAAAATGAAAGCATTATTTAAGGTAGAAAATCAGGTAAACCCAAGTTATTAACCATATTTCAATGGACATATATTACTATGGTGGACTTAGCACAAACATATATTATTGGGCCCTATCCCCGTGTACCTTGTACCATTAGGGATCTCCCCGCATACCTTGTACCATTAGGGAGGTGCTAGTCAACATTAATACTTTCCCTCTCTAATAGGGAGATTAATGAACCATCAGTAACTACATTCCATTTTCTTTCTTTAGTGTTCTTAATATTTAAGGGAGAAATGACAATACATATAGATGTACATCCAACAAGATATTCAAATACATGCAAGTAATTACTCATAATTATCATCTAGCAAAAACTAGTCTTATACTTATATCCACATACCTGAGTCCAGAGATTCATACTTATATAAATATATCCATGATCATCTAGATAATCTGGTCATCACCTGATTAACAACAAGATTACATACATGCATTAGATTCTCATCATTAATCCTAATTAGAAGCATTTTAAGGTTTTGGCCAAGATAGGTTCCAAGTTGCTTATAAGTTCATTAAATGATCTTATACTATTCTAGGGGTCATCATGAAGGTGTGGTTCAAGTTTCAAGTCATTATGACGTTCCATGCACTTTCTATGATCATATCAAGGTTTAAGGCATTTACATGCATTCTAGGGTCAAAAGACTCACAATAGAGAAATCAACATCAAGTATCCTCAAGGAAGAAGAGTCAAGCATAAGGGATTGTTTTTAGATCAGCAAGAAAAGAACATAGGAAACACATTCAAAGTAGGGTGATGTCTACTAGGGTCTAGACATCAAACTATCAACATGAAGCACCAACATTCACTCATTCATGCAGTTATCATAATAGCACACTTATGTCATCGAGAGTACCCGGAATGTTATAAGGTTTCCCAAAGGTTCCAGGAGCATAAAATATTGATTTCATGATTGGTTAAGCATTTAGAGTCATTAGGAAGCAAGGTTAGGATTATAAGAGCAATGTACATCATTATAGCCCAATATGGTCACATATGTACAAAAAGGAGTCATTTATGAGAAAATAGGGAGAATAAGACTTTCAATAGGGATACAAGGACATGAGAGTTATTGATTTGATACTTAGGTGGGTATATATGCATCAAAGTTCCAAAATTCATCATAACATTGCATTAAATATGTTAAGAAGATCAAAAGGTAGCATTTTTGGAAAAAACAAAGAACAAACAAAGGAATTAGGGTCTACAATTATGTCCAAGTTGTATATCTTTTTGAGACGATCAAAATGGTATATAGGTTTACCCTATTTGGCCAAGGGAATTGGGAGTTATCATTTTTTTAAGATCAACATTTAAAACTATAGTTGAGGGAGTTATTACCATTGTTGTTATTTATGCCTTGAGGTTGGTCATCGATCCTAGATCTGATGACTAGGGCTGACCCACACCTTCACGCTATGCAGCAGTCTGTGATTGGGCCACCCCTCTCCGTGCGCGGTGGTCAGCGACTCCCAACATCTACGGATCGCTGGTTGGGTCTTCAAATGTGATTGCACGCGACTCTAGGTCGTCTGTGCCCGCCTCCAACTGCGAGTGTCTGATCAAGCGTTGTCCCCCACCGCCCGCCGACCTCCCTTATGAGATTCCCCTGTTTCTATGCCCAAAACAAGGGGCCGAACAGAGAGCATCCCGACGATGTCAGCTGCATCCAAGGACAGGGCAAAGGGAGAGGAAGAGCCCTTGGATCCTGATGGAGGCCATGGTGACCCTCCCTTGTCGCACGGAGGTGACCTGTTAGCTGGGCGGTCCCAGCCCTAGCACCGACGAGGCTCCCAACCTGTAGGAGAACCAAGCACCACCTCCAGCAAAGAAGGCAGCATCCTCCAGGTTGCTTCAGTGGGTGAGGGCAGCAATGGATGAGACGCTCGCTTTCCTCTTGACTGAGGTTGGGCTCATGGAGGTAGGGCTGATCTGTCCCCTTGTTTCTACGTCTGGCTGCTGCTTGCCGAAAAGGAGGAAGAAGGAGATGAAGGTTGGTCTCCCTTATCAGAGAATTCCATGGAAACTGTGAGTGGTCGGGAGGGAGATGATGGAGAAGGTGGGCATGAGGACTGTAGTCCATCGGTAACCATAGGTACATAACGTCAATTGAAAGTATTATCGGTTCAAATTATTGCGCAGGTCATGGGTTTTCCAACAAATTCTTGTAGACTGTTTCACCTTTATTAGATCGCTGCTACACCCCCAACAACCCTCTTATGCTCCTCAATTTTCTGAGGCTGAGAATGACCTGGTCCTGGATCTGTGGCTGGTGGCTTGCAAGGTGCCACACATCCAAGAGAGTAAAGACTGCATGACATAAAATCTATACCTAAGTACTATATATTCAAAGGGCCAATGTCCGATCATATGACATCACTAATGTCCTCCAAATCAATTATTTCATAAGAGTACTATGGTCAATACAATTACCAAGCTATTCATCATAAACCTCAATGCTCATGAATTTATCACTTGAGTTTGTAGAGACTAATAAATTGGCCTTGACCTCATAAGTGTTCAAATATCACTTACCTAAACATTAATTTGCTTCATCTAACTTCCCTTGATTAATCTTATCATGTAAGAAAACTTCAAATAAGATCAAAGTACTCTTGTTAGGTCCAACATAACTAAATTCTTTAAGTATCCAAATTCCAGGTCATCACATCAACATAACAAAAAAATCAATATCCCCATCTTATATGTATGCTCAGATCCACTGATACTATACATCATTTGCTCAAGCGTTATGGTTCAAATAAACTCAAGAGAAAACAAACAAGTGAAGTATCATTTTAAGACAACTGGATCCAGAATGAAAAATTGGAAGGAATAAACTAGAACCTTAAAAAACTCATAACTCAACTAACATGTATCCAAAACTCAAAGCATGTGTTACAAATTCAGCTCTAGAAAACTACAGTTTCATTCTTCAGACTTCAGAATAAATATCAAGCTTTCAATACCAGAGTTTATTCGATCACTAATTTAATCAAATAAGAATATCTAGAGCAATTAAAAAAAGAATCGATCATAAGTCATCCCAGAAAACCAAAGGTATCCAATATAAAACTTATAGCTCAAGACCTACGGCTCATATCAACTTTAGAGAAAATAAGCATGTGAAGTATCAATTTAGAACAGCTTACTCTCATAGATTACATGAGGAATACCAGGATGGATTGATTAGTTTTGAACACAAAATTGATCTAATATACCTCAACTAAAAATGCAATAAAAAACTAGGAGACATTAATACAAAATAACTAATACAACTCCAACAAACTTTAGTCCAATGCTAGATAATTTCGAAATTAGATCGACATTCAAAACCAGGACTCATCCATTGAAAAAAAATCACAGGACAAGAATAACTTCAAGCCATGTTTAGTTTGCTATATAAAGCATAACCAGAAACACAAGTTATCCCAGAATAACCAAAATATTCAAAAGACAATTATCTCAAAGACGATCTCAGAAGGCATCATTAATCAAACATAAGTGCAAATATCATAATTATAAAATGTAGTCTTTATAAGACCTGAGAAATTGGTTCCATGACATAGAGATTCCAATAATTTTCCCTTTGAATATGCTATCATAACTTTGCATCTAATAACATAAATAAAGTAGCAGAGGACTTATGGTTACCACTTAAAATCATCTCTCCCTTTCTTGAGTAGCCAAACAAAGATTAAGGTAATCAGTTCTAGCCAAAGTCACATAGAGGAACTAGATTAGACTCTAAGGAAATAATTACTCTAAGGAAATAATCACTAGCCAAACAAAAAAGAGCTTTGGGTTCAGACACATGTTTCATAAACAATCAACATGAAAACAAATAATTAAGGATCTAACCTCAGTCTGTAATAAGCACACAAAATTAAAAAGACCTTAGAATCATAGATCAAACTCTATCATTTTTCATAGATTATAGATCATGATTGAGTTGTGACTTCAGATTTATAACTTTAACACAAAGCAAAAAAGAAAAGTGAGCCTAACTCCAACCATGCTAACAAAAAATAAACAAACAACACAGAAAGTAGCACACCAAAAGTGCCAAAAGGGCATACCAAGCTAAAATTGGTAGTTGGTTATTGCTTTAGTGGGTTTGAACTTGGTATCTTCTAAGTAAATAGATGCTAACAAATTCAAAGCTCATCCTCTATGGCTAGCTACAATGAACTAGAAAGTTTTTTTCTCAAGGAGATTGTGAGAAATGGGAATTGGAAGAAAATGATTTGGTTGTGGTGATGAAAATTAGTTCTACCTTCCAATGATGCACTATTTAAGATCTAGTGGTTGGCTACCCAATATATTCTAGAATGAACAATGATGTACTCATTCATGTATGGCTTAGAATTCTATTACATGTTTATTTTTCTGTGAGTAAGGAGTCAATAACTATCAACTTCTTCAAAATGTATAATTCATGATCAATTCTCTTACGTATGATTCTAGAATATGATCTTCAAAAATTGCTTCTCACTTACTGGAGGCTCCTATATGTTCAACTACTTTTTTGGAGTATAGGTTCTAGACATGAGGCAAAGAGAAGATGTAGCATCCATTCTGATTAGGATTACAACCAAAGGGGGAAGCAATTCCATTGACCAAGGAAGTCTAACGCCCTATCCTCTGATTGAATTCATTTCTTCTTGTGTTCATCTTTAAGGGAGGGCTAGTGACTATGAAGGTGAACTAATATTTTTCTATGAACACAACATCTTTTGATGGGCTTTTGTAGAAGATATCAACCATTTTTTTTATCATGAGGTGTTTCCCAAAACCTTAGGGTGACTCCTTTTTAATGTTGCAACATGGGAGATTTGTAATTTTTTAAGGGGCCTTCCAGACATCTCTTTGGTTGGTGTTATTCTCAAGTATGACATTAAAAGATGGTTGGCATGCTAATGGGCAAGAATGGTGGAAAATAGAACATAGGTTCTTATGTTCTTCCCTTGCAAGAGTCTTACAAGGGTTTTTTCATTAGAATAAGGTTTTGGATGGATGGTATAAGTACGAGGAGAAATTTTTTGTTTAGATGTTGAACTTTCTCATAGATTAAGTTTATCATATATTCTCCCTTTTATAATGAAATTAAGACCCTAATATCAAAAAATATAATGACAAATAGGTTTTGACAACTACCATCCCATCCATCTCATCATATTATTAGATAGTTGTGTTCATCTTTGGGGTAATGGAAGTAAGAAGTTTCTACATGCATCACACATTGGTGTCGAGGTGTCAAAGGCCTTACATATATTGACCCAAGTGTTACACATTGTCCATATTTTGATAACGACTCAACCATTCCATTCATATGTATCTAATATGCTTGTTAGAGATTGATTTTAGGCATTAGGTACATGAAAAGGATCAAATCGCACAAGACCTAGCTTGGTTTAGTTCAACTCAAAATCAATGCAAATGAGCAATTTGGGAAAACATTCCAAATCACCTTAGAACTTTTTTGTAATCATTTGTATTGATGATATAACTTGTAACTAAGATAATAAAAATTCAGGGACACTTAATTCCAACATTTCATTACCAAAAATAATTTTGAAAATTCATCACAGGCACTTCATTGGTCGGGTTACAATCTCGACCGATCCTTGATGGATTTTCAAGAATAATGTCGATCGGTCAAGTTGTCTACCCACAAAATTCGACTAACAATCCCTCTACTAAGACTAGTTTAGGTGGATCAGTTGAGTTTCCACCAGGACAAACTCAACCAATGGTTTAAATTGATCTTGTCACATAGTGGGATCGGTCGAGTTATCTTTATCGAAACTCAACCAGTTTCACTGTACGAAAAACACAAAAAAAGTGATTCTAACTATTGGATAGGTGCAAAACTCAAAATTATATCTGTTGTAACCCTCCAAATGGCTAGAAAACATTCATAAGTGTTCCCACACTCTAGTGGACAACCCCATCTATAAATAGGACCTCTTGGAGTTCATTTCAAGGTTTCTTATTCATGCTATTCAAGGTCCTTGTTATAGTTGAGTGTTATTAGTCCACTTGAGCCCCTTTATCTCTCTTGTTTACACCTCAATTCATCATTATGAGTGAGATAGGTCATGTGTGAAGAGAGCTACCCATTTTTATGCTTGTAAAGCTCTCAAGCTCCATCTTTCCCATCCCTTTCTCAAAAGTTCTTTCTTGGTGAAAGCTTCTCTAAGAGAAGGAGAAGGAGCAAGCTTCTTCAGCCGGAGAAGAAGGTGCTCAAGGATACTATGAGTGAAGGAGAAGATCAAGGCAGTAGATCCAAGGAGATGAGTGGGTAAAGCTACAAGGCAGAAGACTCGTTGCATGAAGGGGAGGACCTTCGTGAAGAAATCCAACTAATTACAAGAGTGGGTAAGACCGTTGTGAGGTAGAAGACTAGATCTTAGATAGGTAAGCCATTTATTGTAAGGCTGTTGGCTCCCTTGGACTTAAAGGGAAGTTGGATATCCTTGTATCGAAAAAGGGAGGTCATTTGTTATAACTCTTATAAGTTAATATAGGGAGTAGACAAGCTTAAGAAATCCTAGATCTTAACCTCTCTAGGTAGCAGACTGACTCTCTCCTAGTTTAGAGAGTGGAACCACTCTAAAATAGCTTGTCCAATTGGTTGCTTTCATTTTCTCTCATCCTTAGTTTTCATGTTTAGATTGCCATCAAATTGACTATTTGCAATTATATCTAGTTGAAGTAAATTGAAGGTCTAACTAGTTTTGTACAAGTTTTGAAGCTCTATTCACCCGCCTCTAGAGCCCTTAGATCCAACAAGTGGTATCAAAGCCATGGTCTTCTCTGACACATCTCCCACGAGACGAGAAGATGGGTGACTTACTTGGGTCACTCAATATAGAGGGAAGTTTTTCCATGTGACCATCAATCTTTGACGGCACCAATCTCCTCTATTAGAAATGGCAGATGCAGTTCTTCCTCCAAGGAACCAACTACGACATGTGGAAGGTGGTGATCCTCCCATACAAGGAGCCAACCGATGATGTAGCCACTTGGGATGAAGCTACAATCAAGAAGCTACAGCTCAATGCCAAGGCGGTTAGCATCATCTATGTCACCCTCACTCCTTCTGAGTTCAACCAGATCTCATCTTAGGACATATCTCATGATATTTGGAACAAGTTGTGCATCACATATGAAGGCACGCAGCAAGTCAAGGAGTCCAAGATATACATTCTCAATCGACTGCTTGAGAACTTCAATATGGGCAAGAAGGAGAGAGTGGCGAACATGTACTCCCAGCTCAACACCATCGTCAACAGACTTGCATCCTTGGGACAACCCTTTGATAGAGGGGCAATCAACTCCAAGATACTTAGGTGCCTCCCCAAGAGATGGAAACCCTCACTGACTTTAATTGAAGAAGTAATAAGCCTTGGAGACTTAGCCGTAAAGGAGCTCATTGGCAACCTTCAATCCCATGAGAGAAGGCTAGACAAGAAAGAAGAAGATGAGAAGCAAGAAGAGAAGGGGTCAAAGAAAGTCAAAGATAATGCCTTCGAAGCCCAAGTGGAGGCAATGATCCTTCAAAAACAACTTGCTTTTTGATCCTCTCATACCTCCTCAAATGAAGATGATAACCATAGTGAGCATGAAGCAAACTACTCCAAGGGCAAGCACTTCAAAGGAAAGTCTTTCTCATCCTCAACTCCAAGATGCTACAAATGTGGATAAAAGGGGCACTACAAGAATGAATGCCCAAAGGCCAAGAAGAGTCACCATAAAAGTAGCCACAAGAAGAAGGATTATTATAAGAAGGAAGGCAAATACAGGAGGAAGGATAGGAAGGAGAAAAGAAGCAAGGATGCAACTCATGAGCATTGGGGAGAATCCTCTTCCAGTGGCTCAAGCTCCGCTAAAGGTGAATGCCATCTTGCACTCATGACCTCCACAAGTGAAGACATAGGTGAGGTAAGTGAGGTAAGCTTGCATTAGTTGTCCAAAGAAACTCTTATAGAAATGCTTAATGCTACCCAGTCTTCTTATTCCAAATGTAAATCTAAAAAGAAGAGGTTGGGTAAGATTATTGATGATATTTATGCTAAAATTGACATCCTTGATCAAAATGAGAAAGTGCATCTTGAGAGCATTGATTCCTTGCAAGTATTGGTATGTATGCCCATAGATCCAGTCGTATGATGATTGTAATGGCATACTTTGTAAATGATTTGAATAATAATAAAGGCAATTTTTGTCTATATGTTTAATCTATTTTTGAGATAATGATATAACATGTTAGATGTATAAAGAATCATATTACTCAATGATGTATGTCTTCACGTTAAGGACCTGAACAATGAGATCATATAGATGTTAAGAGTATACATTCTTGTTATGTCCCTAGTCAGTTGTTATTGTGAAAATAATCATAGACATCAATAACACAAAAGACAAGAGTGTGTGTTGGTTGATGACAGAATCTCATCAGTCATGATATGTGATATCAAACCAAGCACATAGATACATGTTAGAGAATAGTGTATCGAACAGACCCACCATAAGAGTGATGCATGGAAACCACACTTGGTTAGTCAGGATCATCTCTTATAGTATTGGTGGTGATTGTAGTTCTTAGACTTGAAATCACTACACTCATCACATGTGGTTTGGGTACACTTTAACATAATCAAATACAATCCTAAAACATGGGTTGTTATAACGCTGACTTTGACACATGGGGACTTGACTGTGAGTGATACATATGGAAATTTTCCCTCCTAAGGGAGTGTGATATCCTGGCCACTTGATAAGAGAGACTGAGAAATACATGGCCATGTACATGCAAGTCAATATATGATATTGAGATTGCATATATCTCAGACAGTCTGCTCTGGTTCAAGAAACATGGATCGAATGTTTGTAGAGGATGACAAGTCCATGCCTCAAGTTCAATCCAGATATCATTGACAAAGGGACTATACATTTTCTATAACACCAATAATAGATTGTAGGTTGAAAGTTGTTATCCAACTTTCCTCTTCACTTGGGTAGCACTGATGTGCTACTAGGCACCACTCTTTGCTTCTGATGTCATAAGTTAGTTATGGACATTCATTGCCAATGTGAAATGGAACCTATAGGGTCACACACATAGGATTAACCTAGAAGAGGAGTTTATCCATGAATGATGTTTAGATTGATGAATAAAGTGTTTAGGTACTCAATTAAATATTAAATCAATAGACTTGACTCAGAATCATCAAGTTCGAGTGTTGAACTAACTAATTACAGTGTCAGATTGATTGAGAACTGCATTGACTGAGTTCTACACAATCGGGACCACCAACCGTCCGGTTCACTGGGTGAACCGATCAGCTCATGGTCAGTGAGATGACCTATTGACACTGGTGAACCGATCAGTTCACTTGGACCAAACGAGCATGTGTTGGGTTTCCCAATTCATGAGAAAAGATCCTCGTTTCACTTGTTCAATTCGATTGGGACATGAATTAATCTTTGCATTAATTAGAAACGAATAAGGAAAGTCAATTGTAGGCAGGTCTGGGAAGTGAAACGAACAGTTCACTTGGTGAACTGATCGGCTCACCTACCCAAACAATCGGTTCATTTATGAAACGACCGGTTCACCTGCCGCAGTACAATCAGTTTTTGGAAAATATGGACCCTTCTACTCCCGCATAGACTGGGAACCTTGACCCTACCCTCTACTATAAATAGAGGGGTACAAGGGGCTTCTTAGAACACACAACTTAGAACATAAGTTTCTCTACAAAGTTGTTGTCCTCTCTAGTTGTGGTAACTGAGAGAACCCAATTCTACTACAGAACACTTAAAAAATATACATGCTCCATATACGATGGAAGCATTAAATGAAGTAAGAGAAGAATGGGCAAAAGCGATACAAGCAGTGGCAACTGTAAGATATAATTGGGATGTTGATAGCGATAATGAATGATACTTTGTAAATGAATATTTCTGAATGTTAATACATGTATTTGAATGTTTCTATATGTGTGAATGTGAGAATTGAATTGATGTCTGAATGTATGTACTTGTGTGAAATTTTCCTTGTGACTTTTGCAGGTTTGCGGCCTGTTTGTAGGCTGATATCAATGGATGTCGTAAACCTGCAGTTCAGAAAACTGAACTGCAAGTTCTCATCCTGCTGACCAGCCACAGCAGGCCTGCAAACTGATATGAAAAAAATAGATATAGGCGTCGGTTATTTATAGAAAACCGTCAGCAAAGACCTACAGCATCGGTTTTTTTCAAAAAACCGACGCCTGATGTGGCCAAAGCAGTCCTGGAAATGGTGTCAGATATTCGTATCAAACCGACGCCTATTTAATCTATAGGCGTCGATCTTTTGGTATATAACTGACGCCAAAAGTGTTCGCGCCACAGAAAATGGCGTCATCTAGGGCACTTTATGCGTCGGTTATCTACTAAAAGACCGACGCTATATTCCATATAGGCGTCGGTCGTTTAGTAAATAACTGACGCAGAAAGTTCCCTAGATGACGCCATTTTCTGTGGCGTGAACCCTTTTGGCGTCGGTTATCTACTAAAAGACCGACGCCTATAGGTTAAATAGGCGTCGGTTAAAAAACCGACGCCGAAGTGTTCGACCTTTAGCGGCGCCCACATAGGCGTCGGTCAGAAACCGACGCCAAATGGGGTTAAACGACCGATGCCAAAGGCCGTTTCTGTAGTAGTGCAAGCAAGTTCTACCCATCTAAGGAGGAACGGTGAGGGAAAGACAAATGTAGAAAAGCGACTGGTGGTGAGAGAGTGTGTTGGTGACTAGTACAATGACAGAGGGGGATGACTCCTTCTAGTCTGTCCATCAGGATGACTAGAGTTCTCAGTGGTCCGTGTGGACAATCTATAGAGGTAGGAGATTTCTACCACTCAGGAGGACGACTTTCAACCACAGTCCGGGTATACACAAGAGATGCACAGACGTCGTCAAAGACTAGGTGGTTGAATACCATACTATCTGCGAGGTATTGTCGCTGAGCAAGCCTCAAGACCCAATATATCTCGCTAAACCATCCTTCCTATTGCACAGTTGATGATGCGATCTGCTGGTTATGGGTGTGTGGTTAGATAATTTTTTTTGTTTCCACTGCATGTTCTGTCCCACAAAACCCAATAGTGGTATCAGAGCCAGGTTAACATACTATGTTATAGGATTAATCGATATGATCAGATTTTAGTTTTTTGCCATTTATTTATTGCATGCGATGTGAGTACTTTAATTGTCTAATGTGCATATCTGATCAAACACCACAAATCCCTATATACATATATGATATGGTATATATATGCAATCGATACGTGTCGCTCTAAAACAGTTTTGATGGTGGATGTGTAGCGTGGTTATGTCCTATAGACCCCTATGTGTGTGCTTGGTTAGTTGTGGCTGTTTGCATCTCGGTATGCGTACCGAGTCCTTTCTTCTATTTTGGATGTAACTTGAGATAACTCAAGCCTTCTCTTCTACCTTTGCTCCCCCGAGTGTAACTTGGGGTTTCCCAAAAAAATATGTAAAAGTTGGATAGTTTTATTTCCTGTTATGTCAAAGAACAGTGGGTGCCCAGACGAGTGGTTAAGGGACCGAGACGAGCAACTGGTGGCCTAACGAGGAGCACGAGGACCCGACGAACTGACCGTTTGGAGGTGCCAGGCGACCGATTGGTGACAACCAACCAACCAGCCAGGACGCGAGCCGATCAGTCATAGGATGAGCTGATCAACCTGGAATGGCCCAAGCACATATCTTCATCAACAATAGGTTGCTGCATGTGATGTAGACCTAGATGACCGTAATTCCTTATGGCTCAAGGAATTACAATAGGATGACCATAATCATCACTTTATCACTTCACATGTTTACTTGTGGGATATATCATGTATATGATATGTACTATATATGTGGTGATTGGATATGTATATGTATATAAATACCAAACCCCTCAATATAATAGTAAGTCTTAGATGCTTTCCATAAGAAACACACATGAAAATCTTGATCGATAAGCATGGGCATCCCAAGGGTGGTGCGCTGTCTACCTTGTAGAAGTGTGATGGTACTTGTGTGGGCCCGCCAAGTGGGGTGCACTCTTATCGTCAACTTTATTCAAATCAAATCAAATCAAAAGGAGTTTTGACAAAATGCAAATGTTTTCTCTTATAGAATCAAATGGTAAAGAAATCATCATTGAAATCAGACAATTTAATTGAGATAAATTTCCATAACTGGTTAAGGACTATGAGAAGTATTCTGCATATTCCTAAGATACCAATGGTTTTAGAATCCTCTCTATGTATGCCTAAGGCGTTGTTTGAATGCAAACTGACAGAGGGAGATCCAGTTATACCCCATGTGCTCAATATGATTGGGCATATGGAACGTCTAGAGAAACTGGGATTTCCTTTAGGTCAAGAGTTGGCCACATATATGATTTTGCATTTTTTGCCTGAATCATATAGCATGTTTATCAAGTATTACCACTTGTGTAACTTGGCTAAACTGCAGTCAGAGTTGCTTGACATTTTGAAAAATGTTGAAGGCACAAATGAAGAAGGATAGTTCCATGATAGTGATCAGTGGAATGGAATCCATGGACACAGGCAAGGCATAGAAGCGTTCTCTCGCCAAGTTGAAGTCTAAATCTTCTGCACTCAAAATATGGAGAGGATTAAAGGAATCAAGGAAGATGAAGTAAGAGATAGAGATCTCTACTTCTGATGTACACATAATTGAGAGAAACTTTACTACTTCTTCATCATGGGTACTTGATACCAGATGTGGATCACACTTTGTTCAAATGTGAAGGATCTAAAAAGAAGTAGGCCTTTAGTGAAAGGCGAGGTTGAACTATGTGCTGCTAATGGAGCAAGAGTTGCTGCCAGTGTAGTAGGAACGTATGAGTTATCTCTACCAAGTGGGCTAATAATAGAGTTACATAACTACTATTATGTACTTTCCATTAATATGAATATCATTTTGTATCTTGTTTGGACAAGGATGGATTTGAATTTCTTATTAAGAATGGAAAATGTTCCATTTCTAAAGATGGAATCTTGCCCCAATGTCTTATGGTCTATACTTGATAGATCTATAGACAAGTGTGTACAACGTAAACACCAAAAGACTAAAACTCAACAACTCAAACAAAACATATCTTTGGCATTGTCGTCTAGGGCACATAAATGAGAACCACATATCTAGACTCCTTAAAGATGGATATCTGGACTCTTTTGATTTTGAATCAATAGAGACATGTGAATCTTGTTTGTTGGGTAAGATGACAAAGACTCCCTTCTCAGGTAAAAATGAGAGAGCGAGTGATCTATTAGGACTCATACATATGGATGTATGTGGGCCTTTTAGAACAAATGTTAGAGGTGGGTATCAGTACTTCATTACCTTTACTGATGACTTTAGTAGGTATGTCTATGTTTACTTGATGAAACATAAATTAGAAACCCTTGAAAGGTTCAAGGATTTCATGAATGAAGTACAGAACCAACTTGGCAAAAGTATTAATGCACTTTGATTCAATTGAGGTGGAGAATACTTAAGCCAAGAGTTTGAGGACCTTCTGAGAGCCTGTGGTATTGTATCACAATGGACTCCACCGGGAACACCACAACATAATGGTGTATCAGAAAGAAGGAATCACACATTACTAGACATGGTGCGATCTATGATGAGTTTTTCCGATCTTCCAACTTCTTTCTGGGGACAGGCTCTAACAACCGCCACATTTACACTTAACTACATACCATCTAAATTGGTTCAAAGACACCATATGAGATATGGTACGGGAAGCGTCCCAATCTGTCTTTTATGAAGATTTGGGGTTGTGAAGCTTATGTCAGAAAATTGTTTTCTGAAAAGCTTGGACCCAAATTAGATAAATGTTATTTTGTTGGATACCCTTTGGAGACCAAAGGATATTACTTTTATTCTCAATCTGACAACAAAGTGTTTGTTTCCAGAGATGATGTATTCCTAGAAAAAGAATTTATTTCCAAAGGAAACAGTGGGAGGAAAGTGGAACTCGAAGAGGTTCGAGACCAACAAGAAAATATTGAACCAATAGATGAACAAGAGGAATATAGAGAATCACAAACTATTGTGGAATCTCAAATTCCTTAAATAACACAGGAACCTCGTAGATCTAGTAGGACACACCTTGAGCCTAAAAGATTTGGATATCTCGTGACTCAAGAAGGTGGTGAGTTTGTCGTAGATGATGAGACAACTACCTATCTAGAAGCTACAGAGGGACCGGGTTCTAAGAAATGGCTTGAGGCCATGAGATCTGATATGGAATCCATGTATACCGACAAGGTATGGACCTTGGTGGATCCACCTGAAGGGGTAAAACCCATAGGGTGCAAGTGGGTCTTCAAGAAGAAGACCGACATGGATGGCAATGTGCAAACTTATAAAGGCAGATTGGTTGCAAAGGGTTTCAGACAAGTTCAAGGTGTTGACTATGATGAAACCTTTTCTCTTGTTGCCATGATTAAGTCCATCAGGATCATGCTTGCTATTGCATCCTACTATTACTACGAGATTTGGTAAATGGATGTTAAACCACATTCATTAGTGAGAATCTTTTCGAGGATGTGTATATGACACAACATGAAGGTTTTATAAATCTAATGGATGCAAATAAAGTATGTAAGCTACAAAGGTCAATCTATGGATTGAAGCAAACATCTCGGAGCTAGAATCTTCAATTTGATGAAGTAGTCAAAGAGTTTGGCTTTAGTCAAAATGAAGATGAACCTTGTGTGTACAAGAAGGTTTGTGGGAGCATGACTACATTCCTCATATTGTATGTAGATCATGACATACTGTTGATGGGGAATGACATCCCTACTTTATAAAAGGTAAAGACATGACTTGGAAATACATTCTCAATGAAAGACTTTGGAGAAGAATCCTATATCTTAGGAATCAAGATCTATAGAGATACATCCAAAAGGATTCTTGGACTAAGTCAAAGCACATACATTGACAAAGTGTTGAAGAGGTTCAACATGGAGAACTCAAAGAGAGGAAACATACCCATGAGGCATGGAGTTCCCATCTCTAGAGCTCAATGTCCCAAATCTTGTGAAGATAGGGAACACATGAATGGGATTCCATATGCATCAACAATTGGATCCATCATGTATGCAATGTTGTGCACATGCCCTGATGTCTCATATGCACTCAGCATGATGAGTAGATACCAGTCAGATCCTAGAGATGCTCACTGGACAGCCGTGAAGAACATCCTAAAGTACTTGAGAAGAACTTATGATAAGTTCCTCATCTATGACGATGAGGAAGAGTTGGTGGTAAAGGGTTACACTGATGCAAGCTTCCAAACCGATAAAGATGATTACAGATCGCAGTCAGGATTTGTGTTTTGCCTCAAAAGCAGAGCTGTGAGCTAGAAGAGTTCCAAGTAAGAGACAGTTGTGGATTCTACAACAGAGGCTTAGTATATTGTTGCATCCCATGCAACAAAGGAGGTTGTGTGGATCAAGAAGTTCATCTCTGAACTTAGGGTGGTTCCTAACATCTGTGATGCAATTGAGCTTTATTGTGACAACAATGGAGCTATTGCACATGCTAAAGAACCCATATCACATCAGTGGTCCAAGCACATACAACGACGCTTCCATCTCATACGAGAGATCGTATAGTGAGGAGATGTGAAGATTTGTAGAGTACCAACCGAAGACAATATTGCTGATCCCTTGACTAAGGTACTTTCACAACGGAAGCATGATGGTCATGCTAGATCACAAGGACTAATGTCCATGGGTGATTGGCTCTAAGTGCAAGTGAAAGTTTGTTGGTATGTATGCCCATAGAGCCAGTCATATTATGATTGTAATGGCATACTTTGTAAATGATTTGATTAATAATAAAGGGAATTTCCATCTATATGTTTAATCTATTTTTGAGATAATGATATAACTTGTTAGATGTCAAAAAAATCATATTACTCAATGGCGTATGTCTTCAGGTTAAGGACCTGAACAATGAGATCATATGGATGTTAAGAGTATACATTCTTGTTATGTCCCTAGTCGGTTGTTATTATGGAAATAACCATAGACATCAATAACACAAAAGACTAGAGTGTGTGTTACTTGATGATAGAATCTCATCAGTCATGATATTTGATATCAAACCAAGCACATAGATACATGTTAGAGAACAATGTATCAGACAGACCCACCATAACAGTGATGCATGGAAACCACACTTAGTTAGTCAGGATCATCTCTTATAGTATTGGTGGTGACTGTGGTTCTTAGACCTAAAATCACTGCACTCATCACATGTGGTTGGGTACACTTTGACATAATGAAACACAATCCTAAAACATGGGTTGTTATAACGGTGATGATTGGGTGACTTTGATACATGGGGACTTGACTATGAGTGATAGATATGGAATTTGTCCCTCCTAAGGGAGTGTGATATCCTGGCCACTTGATAAGCGAGATTGAGAAATACATGGCCATGTACATGTGAGTCAATATATAATATTGAGCTTGCATATATATCAGACAGTCTGCTCTGGTTCAGGAAACATGGATTGAACATTTGTAGAGGATGCCAAGTCCATGCCTCAAGTTCGATCTGGATATCAGTGACAAAGGGACTATACATTTGCTATAACACTAATAACAAATTGTAGGTTGAAAGTTGTTATCCAACTTTCCTCTTCACTTGGGTAGCACTGATGTGAGACTAGGCACCACTCTTTGCTTGTTATGTCATAAATTAGTTATGGACATTCACTACCAACGTGAAATGGAACCTATAGGGTCACACACATATGATTTACCTGGAAGAGGAGTTTATCCATGAATGATGTTTAGATTTATTACTAAAGTGTTTAGGTACTCAATTAAACATTAAATCAATAGACTTGACTCAAAATCATCAAGTTCAAGTGTTGAACCAACTGATTAGAGTGTCAGATTGGTTGAGAACTGCATTGACTGAGTTCTACACAACCTGGACCACCAACCGGTTGGTTCACTGGGTGAACTAGTCGGATCATGGTCAGTGAGATGACCGGTTCACACTAGTGAACCGATTGGTTCACTTGGACCAAACGAGCATGTGTTGGGTTTCCTGGTTCGTGAGAAAAGATCCTCATTTCACTTGTTCAATTTGATTGGGATAAGAATTAATCTTTGCATTAATTAGAAATGAATAAGGAAAGTCAATTGTAGGCAAGTATGGGAAGTGAAATGACCGGTTCACTTGGTGAACTGATCAGCTCACCTGCCCAAATGACCAGTTCATTTATGAAATGACCAGTTTTCCAGCCGCAGTACAATCAGTTCGTGGAAAATCTGGACCCTTCTACTCCCACACAGACTGGGAACCCTGACCCTTCCCTCTACTATAATTAGAGGGGTACATGGGGCTTCTTTGAACACACAACTCAGAACATCAGTTACTCTGTAAAGTTGTTGTCCTCTCTGATTGTGGCAACCGAGAGAGCCCAAGCAAGTTCTACCTATCCAGGGAGGAACAATGAGGGAAAGACAACTACAAAAAGCGACTGGTGGTGGGAGAGTGTGTCAGTGACTAGTACGCTGACAGAGGGGGACAAATCTTTCTAGTCTATCCATCAGGACGACTTGAGTTCCCGATGGTCCGTGTGGACTATCTATAGAGGCGGGAGATTTCTTCCGCTCAGGAGGACGATCGTCAACCGCAGTATGGGTCTACACTAGGAGCTACACAGACACCGTTGAAGACTAGGTGGTTGAAGACCGCACTAGCTGTGAGGTATTGTCACATAGCAAGCCTCAAGACCAGGTATATCTCGCTAAACCGTCATTCCTATTGCATAGTTGTTGATACGATCTACTGGTTATGTGTTTGTGGTTAGATAATGTTTTTTGATTTCTCTGCCTATTCTGTCCCATAGAACCCAATAGCAAGGGCAGTTTCTTGATCTTGAGATCTAATACAATAGAGTTGAAGTTGAGAATGGTGTCTACCTTAAGAACATCACTGGTCTTAAGGAAGAAAACTAAGCCCTAGTAGATAAGCTTGCTTTGCTTGAAATTGAAAATGTTGAACTTAAGCGTGTTTGTGATGCTCGTAGGGATGAGAAAAATGCTTATCTTGATGAATTTGAACTGCTTAGAATTGAAAATCCTAGGTTGCTTGCTCAAGTAACTAATTTATCTTCTAGACATGTTTTGCCTAGCAAGGATGTTGCTTCTATTACTATTGAAAAAGATTACTACTTGACTAAAGCCCTCTCTCTAGAGGCTGACCTGCTGCATGCTAATGATTATATTGCTAGTTTAACTTCTACCATTATCACTCTTATCGATGACAATCATAAGTTGAGAGCTACATTGCAAACATTCCTTAAAGGGAATAAGTCCCTTAATGAAGTCTTGGATCACTCCACCAAACATGGTGGTAAGACCGTGTCTAGGATATGAGGGTACCTCAAAAAGAAAAGGTAAGGGTAAGAACAAGAAGAGCAAGGAACCTCCAATCTTCCATGGAAAGTCATCTGACTCAAAGAACCCTATGATTTGTTCTCATTGTAAAAGTGATGATCATTATTCTACTTATTGTCCTTACAGGGAGAAGGGGACCAACCCCAAGATGAAGTGGGTCCCCAAGATAACCCCAGATCTCAAAGTTTGAATTGGGCACCTATTATTTTCCTTTCTTGTAGATGAATGGCAAATGGATTATTGATAGTGGCTATTCCAAACACACGACGAGTGAAATCATCCATTTTTATAAATTCACAAAGAAGAAAGGAGGTTCAGTGACATTTGGGGATACAAGGCTAAGGTAATAGTGTTGGTATGTATGCCCAGAGAGCCAATCATATGATGATTGGATTGGCATATGTTCTGATTGATTTGATAAATATCAAAGGCAAACTTCCAATTTATTCTAGTGTAATCAATTATGAGAAAAATGATGGAGCAAAATGAATGTCTAAAGAATGACAATACTCAATAACATATGTCTTTAGGTTAATGACCTGAACAATGAGATCATACAGATACTAAGAGTATGTACATTCTTATTATGTCCCTAGTCAGATGTCATTGTGGAAGGTTGATAGACAACAATGACACATCAAGACTAGAGTGTGTGTTGGTTGATGACACTATCTCATTAATCAGGATATATGATATCAAACCAAGCACATAGATACATGTTAGAGAATAGTGTATCAGACAGACCCACCATGAGAGTGACACATGGAACCATGACATAGTAGTCAAAATCATCTCTCATAGTGATGGTGGTGATTGTGATTCTATGACCTGAGATCACTGCACTCATCGAATGTGATTGGGTACACTTTAACATCATCAAACACAGTCCTGAAACATGGGTTGTTATAAAGGTGATGATTGGGTGACTTTGACACATGAGATAGACTATGAGTGATAGAAATGGGATTTGTCCCTCCTAAGGGAGTATGATGTCTAGGCCACTTGATAAGCGAGACTGAGAATAGCATGCGCATGCACATGTGAATCAATATATGATATTAAGTTCACAAATATCTCAGATAGTCTGCTCTAGTTCAAGAAACATGAATGAATGTTGAAAGGATGACAACTCCATGCCTTGAGTTCATTCAAGATATCAGAGACAAAGGAATTATACATTCACTGGAACACCAATCTAAGACTGTAGAATTGAAAGTTGTTCTCATCTTTCCATATCACTTGGGTAGCACTGATGTGTGACTAGGTACCACTCTTTGCTTGTGATGTCATAAGCTGATTATGGACATTCACTGCCAACATGACATTGGACCTATAGGGTCACACACATAGGATTAACCTAAAAGAGGAGTTTATCCATGAATGATGTTTGGATTGATTACTAAAGTGTTTAGGTACTCAATCAAACATTCAATCAATAGACTTGACTTAGAATCATCAAGTCAAGTGTTGAACCAACTGATTAGAGTGTCAGATTGATTGAGAACTGAATTGACCGAATTCTGCACAATCAGGACCACCAAATGACTGGTTCACTGGGTGAACCGATTGGTCATGGTCAGTGGGATGACCGGTTCACTCTAGTGAACTGATCAGTTAACTGGACCAAACAAGTAGTGTTGTGTTTTCCTGGTTTGTGAGCAAAGTTTCCCATTTCACAAGTCCAATTCGATTGGGACAAGAATTGATCTTCGCATTAATTTGAAATGAAATAGGAAAGTCAATTGTAGGAAAGTCTAGCTTGTGAACTGACCAGTTCACACAAACAAATGATCAGTTTACTAGTGAACTGACCGGTTCACCTACTGCAGTGCAAATTATTCATGGAAAATCTAGACCCTTCTACTTCCGCACATACTGGGAACCCTGACCCTGCCCTCTACTATATATAGAGGGGTACATGGGGCTTATCCAGACACACAACTTAGATCTTCTGAGAATCATTTGCTTTGATAGTTGTTGTCTTCTCTAGTTCTGGTAACCAAGAGAGCCCAAGCAAGTTCTACCTATCCAGGGAGGAATAGCGAGGGAAAGACAATTACAGAACAACTGGTTGTGGGAGAGTGTGTTGGTGACTAGTACCGCCAACAGAAGGGGACAACTCCATCTAGTTTGTTCTTTAGGATGACTAGAGTTCCCGGTAGTCCATGTGGACTATCTATAGAGGCGGGATACTTCTACCACTCAGGAGGATGACAATCAACCGCAGTCCGGGTCAAGACCAGGAGATGTACAGACACCATCAAAGATAGGTGGTTGAAGACCGCACTTCCTGCGAGGTATAGTCGTTGAGCAAGCCTCAAGACTAGGTATAACTCGCTAAAACCATCCTTCCCATTACATAGATGTTGATGCGATCTGTTGGTTATGGGTTTATGGTCAAGTAAATTTTTGTTTCCGCTGCCTACTCTGACCATGTAAAACCCAACAGTGGTATCAGAGCCACATCAATACTCTATTTTTTTGGATAATTGATATGATCGGATTTTGGTTTTAACATCTTTTATTTATTGCATGCGATGTGAATATTTAAATGACTAATGTGTATATCCGATTAATACCGCATAATCCCAAACTTATATATACATATATGATATGGTATATATGCAATCGATATGCGTCACCCTAAAACAGTTATGATGATGGATGTGTAGCATGGTTATGGCCTATAAACCCTATGTGCATGTGTGTGGTTGGTTATGGTTGTTTGCATCTCGGTCTCTACACTGAGCCCTCTTCTTCTATTCTAAATGTAACTCGAGATAACTTGAGATTCTCTTCTACCTTTGCTCCCCTCGAATGTAACTTGAGGTTTCACAAAGATTATGTAAAATAGGATTAGCTTTATTTTTTGTTATGACGAAGACTGAAGATGACCACTTGATGGGCCGAGATGATAGATTGAGGAGCATTTGGTGGATCGACGAGAAGCCCAGATGACCAGATGAGCTGACCATCTGGAGGAGCCTAACGACTGGCTGGAGAAGACCAACTGACCGACTAAGAGGCAAGTCGACCGGTTCAAAGGTTGAACCAGTCAACCCAAATTGTCAAGAACAGATCTTCATCAATAATAGGCTGCATGTGATGTAGACCTTAGATGACCGTAGTTCCTTGTGGCTCTAAGGAACTATAATAGGATGGCCATAATCATCACTTTATCATTATTGCATGTTTTCATTTGTGGGATATAGCATGCATATGATACATACTATATATGTGGTGATTGAATACATATATGAAGCATATTAAAACCCCTCAACAAACATATTAAGTTGAAGATTCCTTCTAAAAGCATCACACATGAAAAGCTTGATCAACTAAGTGTGGGCATGCCTTTGCGTGGTGCACTGTCTATCTTATGGAAGTGTGATGGTGAATATGTGGGTCTTCCTTCACAGGGTGCATATTCATTGTGTTGGCTTTTGGGTTGGACTTAACAAGGTGACCTTGATCAGATCAAGCACCTTGAGGTATAAAGATGAACATGACAAGGATTTGCGCATGCCATCTATCAAGAGTTGCATATGATGCAATTAGTAAAGGTTGCCTACCTGAAAGACTCTAGTTGTGGATGACAACCCTAGATGGTCCATGGCTTAGTTGAAATTAGGATCTTGCTCACTAGAAGGTTGTACACTGCAATCTTTCAAATTGATAATGAGGGATATCAATTTGAGATAAAATAGTGAGAAGTGAACATTAATTAAAGACCTAATTAAATATCATCAATTTTCAAATCAAATCAAATCAAAAGAGTTTTGGACTAAAATTGCAAATTTCCTTTTTGTAGAATAAATGGCTACCAACAAAAATCACTTTTCATTGCGATCGGTCCTTGAGAAGGACAAGCTAAATGGGAACAACTTCCACAATTGGTTTAGGACGTTGAGAATTATTCTCACTCAAGAGTGAAAGCTCTATGTCCTAGATACACTAGAGCCAGAAGAACCCACTCCCACCACACCAAAGGTTGAAAGGGATGCTTATAGGAAGCATACCGAGGATTCCATTGATGTGAAGTGCTTGATGTTATGCTCAATGAACTGTGAGTTGCAGAGACAACATGAGAACATGGATGTCACTGAGATGGTTCAACATCTCAAGAACATGTATCAAGACCAGGCACGACAAGAGAGATATGATGTCTCCAAGGCACTGTTCAAGTGTGTTATGACAGAAGAAGATCCAGTAGGCCCTCACACACTCAAGATGATTAAGCATGTGGAGAACCTAACTCGACTGGGATTCCCTCTGAGCCAAGAGTTGGCTACTGATGTGATACTACAATCGTTGTTAGAATCTTACAGTCAGTTTGTGATGAACTACAACATGAACAACTTTGACATGCCACTAACAGAGTTGTTGGGCATGTTGAGGACATGTGAGGCACAAATGAAGAAAGACAAACCCAAATATGTGATGATGATCAGTAGAAAGAAGGGAAAGTCAAAAGGTAAGGGCAAGGGAAAAACAAAGAAAGGTTCTAATGATAGCCAGCAACCCAAGTCATCTTCAACACTCAAAGCCAAGGGAGGGGTGAACAAGGGAGGCAAATGTCACCATTGTCATGAGCCAGGACATTGTAAGAGAAATTGCCCTCTCTACATAGATGAACTAAAGAAGAAGAAGGAGGGGATGGAAGTCTCCACCTCATGTATCATAAAATAAACTTAAAATTCTTCTTTATCTTAGGTATATGATACCAAGATATATATATCTGACATATATGATGAGCAGGATCTGAAAAGAAGTGATGGCCTTCATGAAAGGACCAAGAAGAAACACTCATCAACATTGGAGCAAGTGTTGCTGCCATAGATAGAAGTACCTTTTAGTTTATTTCATCCCAAAGGGCATGTAATAGAGTTATGAACTGCTATTTCATTTTGCCAATAAATAAAAACATTTTGTTTCTTCATCTTGTAATGATAAGGATGTCTATCAATAAAGTTCATGTTTCAATTTTTAAAGATATGATCTTTTATGGCGATGCCTTATTTATCTTGTGGTACTTGGTATGCATGAGATAAAATAATAATACCTAAAAGTTATTGATGACTCAAACAATAAATTATCATTATCATCTAAACAAATGAATGTGAAATTCATCTCTAGGTTCCATGTTCATGGATAAACTAGACTCTCTTGGTTAATGAACCATTAAGAGATATGAATGTCTTGTTTATTGGGCATGATGACAAGTCAATCTTCACTAGATGTAGTGGGAGAATGACTATTCTATTAGGTATAATACATATTGATGTATATACATACCTATTGGAATAAATGCTAATACTTTAGATATGGTATTTAATGAAATACAAATATGAATATCTTGAAGTGTTCAAGAATATCATAAATGAAGAACAAACATGATGAAAGTGTTAATTCTTTGATATGATAAATGTATGAGATACTTAAACAAAATGTTTGAGGACCTTGTGAGTAACTATGATAGTGTATCATAGAGAACTCATGATTAAGGCATAATAATGTCTAAATCAAAGAAGAAATCATACTCTAAATAGTATGAGCATGATCATCAAACAAATAACTAATCTTCTAGAATTCTTCTAAAGAACATGCTTTACACTAAATAAATGTACCATTCAAAAGTTATAAAAGACACCATATGAGATATGGTATTGGAAATGTTCCAATATGTCTTTTAGTGATTGAATGGTCATATGAGGAAACTAGTTTCTTAGAAAGAGCTTCATTCACAAATCACATAATGTTAGTTGAATACTAATCTCAATCCAATAACAAAGTATTCTTTATAAGGATATATGAATTCCAAAAGAATTAGTGGGAGAGAAGTAGAACTCAAAATGTTCGAGATCATAACATTGAAGCATGATAAGGTACAAAAGGAGATTAAGAATCACAAATGTTGTGAAATCTCAAATTCCTTATGTAATAGATACACCTCATATGTCTAGTAGAAAACATCTTGAGCTTGATGGATGATGATATCCTACAAAGTCAAAGGTGATGAATTGGTCATATGATGATGAGCCAATAATCTATCTAGATGATGTTGAGGAACCAGATTTTGAGTTATGGCTTGAAGCCATAAGATCCAAAATAACTTCCATGTGAACCAAATAAGGTATGAAATTAATGGTAGCACTTATAGGGATAAAACCCATAAGTGCAATTGGGTCTTAAGAGTTAAGACTGACATGGATGCCTTTTAAAGAGTTGATTGGTTGAGATGAATCCAAGTGAGTTCAAGGTGTTGAACCTAATGAATTTATTTAACCAATTGCAGTGGCTATAGGCCATAAAGGATCATGCTTGCTATTGGAACTTGAAGACTATGAAATTTGGAATATGGATATTAAAACCACATTCCTAGAAGGAATAACATGAGGCTGTGTACGTGACACAACATGAAGGGTTTTATAATTCCATTAATGCAAATGCAGTCTATAAGTTACATGAGTTTAATCAATATGATTGATTAAATACAAGCACGTCAGAACTAGAGTCTTTACTTTGATTATATAGTCAAAATATTTGACTGATATATCAAAATAAAGAAGGGATCTATGATTACAAAGATTAAGTGGGAGTGTATTCATATTCCACATGATGATGAGGAATGAAACATTGTAAGACTAGTGTGGAAATACCTTCTTTAAGGGAATAAAGATAAATGTCCTATGTGATAGGAATAGAGACCTATAAATATAGTTCTCAAAAGTCTCTTGACCTGATAAAGGAAGAGCATACATTGGCAGTCTATGTTGAAGGGTTTAGTATGCAAAGATTCAGTGGCAGAAAACTTGTCCATATTACATGGAGTTAGTCTCTCAGATGCCTAGTGTCCCAAATTCTTAGGAAGAATAGGAACACATAGATAGATGCCTTATGCATTCGCAATTGGATATATCATGTATATAATCATCCCATTATCTTGTATGCATCGGACATGACAAGAAAATATATATGCATTCATCATCTTGTATGTATTGGACATGACAATATGATATGCTCATCCAATTATCTCGTATGTAATGGACATGATAGGTGGATGTATCTCTACTTCTAGTGAGAGTCACTAGAATGCCATAAAGAACTTATTTAAGTATTAAAGGATTAGTTATATGGTAATAAAAGGAAGAGTTGAGTGTAAATTAGTTACACTGATGTAAGCTTCTGAAATGACAGAAAATGATCACAAAATACAAAATATAAAAGTAAATATGTATTGATAAATGGAAACATTCTGAGTAAAATTAAAAGATATTTAATTCTCAAAGGAATCCTGAGTATCCTTGTGTTGAGAACACCAGAGGATACCATATGGATCTAGAAGTTCATGGTGATGAACTTATATATATATATATTCCAACCATTGATGACAAAGTATAAATACTAAGTCAAACAATGGAGCTAATTGTTAGGCAAGGAATATTAGATAGAATATTACGACAACTCCATCTCATACAAAATGTCGTACAACAAGGAGATGTGAAACATGCAATATACCGACTAAAGCAAAATGTTGCTAACTCACTGGATTAGCACTAGCGCAACAAAAACATGTTGGACATGTTTAGAGATCACTAAGACTATGATTCAAAGGTGATTGGCTCTAAAAGCAAGTGGGAGTCTGTTGGTGTGTATGCCCAGAGAGTCAATCATATGATGACTGGATTGGCATATATTCTGATTGATTTGATAAATATCAAAGGCAAGCTTCCAATTTATTCTAGTTCAATCAATTATGAAATAAAATGATGGAGCAGAATGAATGTCTAAAGAATGACAATACTCAATAATGTATGTCTTTGGGTTAAGGACCTGAACAATGAGATCATATAGATGCTAAGAGTATGCATATTCTTGTTATGTCCCTAGTCAGATGTCATTGTGGAAGGTTGATAGACAATAATGACACATCAAGACTAGAGTGTGTGTTGGTTGATGACGGTGTCTTATTAATCATGATATATGATATCAAACCAAACACATAGATACATGTTAGAGAATAGTGTATCAGACATGCCTACCATGAGAGTGACACATGGAACCATGACATGGTAGTCAGAATCATCTCTCATAGTGATGGTGGTGATTGTGATTTTTTAGACCTGAGATTACTACACTCGTCAAATGTGATTGGGTACACTTTAACATCATCAAACATAGTCCTAAAACATAGGTTGTTATAAAGGTGATGATTAGGTGACTTTGACACATGAGATAGACTATGAGTGATATAAATGGGATTTGTCCCTCCTAAGGGAGTATGATGTCTAGGCCACTTGATAAGAGAGACTGAGAATAGCATGTGCATGCACATGTGAATCAATATATGATAGTGAGTTCACATATATCTCAGACAGTATGCTCTAGTTCAAGAAACATGAATGAACGTTGAAAGGATGACAACTCCATGCCTTGTGTTCATTCAGGATATCAGAGACAAAGTAACTATACATTCACTGGAACACCAATCATAGACTGTAGGATTGAAAGTTGTTCTCCAACTTTCCATATCACTTGGGTAGCACTGATGTGTGACTAGGTACCACTCTTTGCTTGTGATGTTATAAGCTAGTTATTGACATTCACCGCCAACGTGACATGGGACCTATAGGGTCACAAACATAGGATTAACCTAGAAGAAGAGTTTATCCATGAATGATGTTTGGATTGATTACTAAAGTGTTTAGGTACTCAATAAAACAATCAATCAATAGACTTGACTCAGAATCATCAAGTTCAAGTGTTGAACCAACTGGTTAGAGTGTCAGATTGATTGAGAACTAAATTGACTGATTTCTGTACAATCTGGACCACCAAATGACTGGTTCACTAGGTGAACCAATCGACTCATGATCAGTGGGACAACCGGTTCACTCTAGTGAACTGATTGGTTCAACTGGACTAAACGAGCAGTGTTGGGTTTTCCCGACTTGTGAGAAAACTTTCCCATTTCACAAGTCTAATTCAATTGGGACAAGAATTGATCTTCACATTAATTTGAAACAAAATAGGAAATTCAATTGTAGGAAAGTCTGGCTTGTGAACCGACAGGTTCACTAAGTGAACTGACTAGTTCATACAGCCAACTGACTAGTTCACTAGTGAACTGATCAGTTCACCTGCCGCAGTGCAAATAATATATAGAAAATCTAGACCCTTCTACTTTTGCACAGATTGGGAACCCTGACCCTACCCTCTACTATAAGTAGAGGGGAACAAGGGGATTCTCCAGACACACAACTCAGATCTTCTGAGAATCAGTTGCTATGACAATTGTTGTCTTCTCTGGTTTTGGTAACTGATAGAGCCCAAGCAAGTTCTACCCATCCAGGGAGGAACATTAAGAGAAAGACAATTGTAGAACAACAACTGGTTGTGGGAGAGTGTGTTGGTGACTAGTACGACAACAGAAGGGGACACCTCCTTCTAGTCCATTCTTCAGGATGATTAGAGTTCTCGGTAGTCCGTGTGAACTATCTATAGAGGTGGGAGACTTCTGCCACTCAGGAGGATGACAGTCAACTGCAATCTGGGTCAAGACCAGGAGCTACACAAATGCCGTCGAAGACAGGTGGTTGAAGACCACACTTACTGTGAGGTATAGTCATTGAGCAAGCCTTCGGACCGGGTATAACTCGCTAAACCATCCTTCCCATTACATAGATGTTGACGCGATCTGCTGGTTATGGGTTTATGGTCAAGTAAATTTTTGTTTCCGTTGCCTACTCCGACCATGTAAAACCCAACAAATAGGTGATGGTGATGTAGGTGATTCACTTTGCATCAAGAATATACTTCTTGTGTATGGCCTACATCACAATTTAATAAGTGTTACTCAACTATTTAATAATAGTTATCTTGTTCTATTTACTTCTATAGAATGCTTACTTCTAGATTCCCTCTCCTATAATGTCATATATAAGGGAACTAGAAATGGTAATCTTTATATTATTGTGCTTGACTCTATTAAGCCTATTGTTGGTAGATGTCTTGTTGCCAATTCGAATGATATTTCTTTATGGCACCATAGGATTGGTCATATAAATATGAATCAAGTGAAGAAGTTGAGCAAAAAGGACTCGGTGAGGGACTTCTCAAATTAGATTTTGAAAAGGATGATGAATGCCAACCTTGTATCCAAGGAAAGCAAGCCAAGTCCTCCTTTAAATCTAAAGGATTCCTTAGCACCAAGAGAGATCTTGAGCTTCTTCACATTGATCTATTTGGACCAATGCGTATGCAATCACTTCATGGTAGCAAGTATTGTTTAGTAATTGTCAATGATTTCTCTTGCTTTACTTGGACCTTCTTTCTCATTTCTAAAAGTGATATTCTTGATGTTTCCTTGAATTTTTGCAAATGGGTTGAAACTAAGCTTCTTGCCAGGATTGTTTCTATCCACATTGATTATGGAGGAGAGTTTGAAAGTGATTTGTTTGAATGGTTTTGTGAGAAATCCGGGTATGCACATAACTTTTCTTCACCTCAAACATCTCAACAAAACGGGGTTGTAGAGAGTAAGAATAGGTCACTACAGGAGATGGCTAGGACTATGCTTCTAGAGTACAACACTCCAAAGAAGTTTTGGGCTGAAGTTGTTAGTACTTCATGACATGTTTTGTGCAAAACTGGGTTTTTACTCATCCTTCGCTTAAGAAAACCCCCTATGAGCTATGACGTGGTAGAAAGCCTTCCATTGATTTTTTTTTCATGTTTTTGACTGTCCTTGTTTTGTTTTGAACACCAATGATTCTCTTGACAAGTTTGATTCGAAGTTCTATAAGGCTTTCTTTCTTGGATATAGCACTACCAACAAGGCTTATAGAATATATAACATTGAATTGTGTAAAGTAGAAGAATCTATAAATGTTAGATTTGTTGAGACTAACCCATCTATTTTCAAAGATTTTGTTCCAAATGATGATGTTGCAGGTGAGGTGATTCCTCTCTTAAAAGATCTCAACATTGATGATGAAGGAAAAGAATTGTTAGTTGATGAAGAAGAGAAGAATGAAAAAAGAAGGATCCAACTCTCCAATTCCCAAAGAATCATCCAAAGAAGCTTATCTTAGGCAACCCTTTTGAAAGGGTGAAGATGCAGGCTGCACTCAACAAAGAACAAGTAGAAAGTTCCTTCATCTCTCAAATGGAGCCAAAAGATGTCAAAGAAGCTCTAAAGGATGATGATTGGATCCTAGCCATGCAAGAAGAGTTGGAGCAGTTCGAAAGAAACAAAGTGTGGACACTTGTGCCAAGACCAAGTGATAGAAAGATCATTGGCACCAAATGGGTCTATCACAACAAGTTGGATGAAAGCATCAAAGTGGTAAGGAACAAAGCAAGGTTAGTTGCTCAAGGCTACAATCAACAAGAAGGTATAGATTTTGATGAAACATATGCACCTATAGCTAGATTGGAGTCAATTAGGATGTTGCTTGCTTTTGCTAGTCACAAGAATTTTCTTATTTATCAAATGGATGTTAAAAGTGTGTTTTGAATGGTACAATTAAGGAGGAAGTGTATGTTGCTCAACCTCCGGAATTTGAACATGATAACTTGCCTAACCATGTTTATTTGTTACAAAAAGCTCTCTATGGTCTCAAACAAGCACCTCGAGCTTGGTATGAGAAACTAAAGAACTTTTTGTTAGATAATGGCTATATCATTGGCAAAGTGGATTCTACCTTTGTTTCTAAAGCACACTTCTAACAATTTTCTTTTCATTCAAATTTATGTTGATGATATCATTTTTGGTGGAACAAATCTTGATCTTTTCAAGGAGTTTAGTGATCTTATGCAGAGTAAATTTGAGATGAGCATGATGGGGGAACTTACTTTCTTCCTCGGCTTCTGAATCAAGCAAACCAAGGAAGGCAACTTCATCAACCAAGGCAAATACACAAGTGAGCTACTAAAGCACTTTGGGATGGAGAACACCAAGCCGATGGACACCCCATGTCAAACACCACCAAGTTTTATAGATATGAACAAGGTGAAAAGGTAGATGAGAAGCTCTATAGAGGTATGATTGGAAGTTTACTTTATTTAACAATCTCTAGACCTGATATAATGTTTAGTGTTGGCTTGTGTGCTCACTTTCAACAAGTCCTAGGAAATCACATGTTATAGCGGTTAAGAGGATTTTAAGGTATCTAGCCAAAGCCCCAAATTTTGGACTATGGCATCCTAAGTCAAGGGACTTTACTCTTACTACTTATAGTGATGCAGATTAGGCAGGATGCTTGATTGATAGAAAGTGCACAAGTGACACTTGCTTCTTCCTAGGACCTAGCCTAGTTTCATGGTTCTCTAAGAAGCAAAGCACTATGGCTCTATCAACTATTGAGGTTGAATACATTACAGTTGGAAGTTGTTGTGCCCAAGTCCTATGGATGAAGCAAATTCTCCAAGATTTTAACATTTATTTTGATGCTTCTCTTATCGTTTGTGATAATACTAGTGCAATGAACCTATCATACAATCCTATGTTACATAGTAGAGCTAAACATATAGAGGTCCGTTGTAATTTTCTTTGTGACCACATTTCCAAGAAGGATATTTATATTATGCGTGTGGATATAGAGAATCAGTTAGCGGACATTTTCACTAAACCTCTAGCTAGAGAGTAATTTACTTTCATTAGATCAAAACTTCTTATAACTTCTTTTAAGACATTGACATGCTTTCTAGCTAGTTGTTATATTATCTATATGTTTCTTACTTAGAATTGATCATCTCTTGCCTAATATGTGCTATACTTATCTTGTTTCTTGCCTTGTTTTGCTCGTTTTGGTTTTTTTACAAATGCTTGTTTTAATGCAAAATAGTACCCTATGACGAGTGAAATGTGCCTTAATATGTCTAAAATGCATAATAGGCTAAAGAAATAAAATTAATTAGCACCCTAGAGGCTATAAATTAATTTTCTAAGTTTTTGGACAGTCTACCTATCGGTCGAGTTGGCAACTCGACCGAACCCAGTTCGAGGTCAAGGTTTTTCTCTTGATCGGTCGAGTTTCCCTGACTCACAACTAGACCAATGACTGGGCTAGACCAAACTTAAGATAGGTTTCTGCTGACATTTATCCCTCTTAACTAGAGTAAAGTTGACCAATTCCTAGCTCCAGCCCCTCTTGACCTCAACCCTAGGTGCGACCATCCCTTACCTTGCCTAGCCTAGCCTCCCTTTCCTCTTCCCACACCCTCCTAGGTGGTTAGACAACTTGTTTGTGCAGTTTTCTTCCTTCTTTGGTTGCTGATGATTCTCAAATCCATTCACATGGAATCCAAGTAAAGAAAGAGAGCTACCCCAGGTGTTGTACCCTCGTCCTCAACCAACCCTTGCATGATATCCTTTGACGACACCTTGTTTGTCTCCTACGAAGCTCCCAATTGTTACAAGGAGCTCCTCCCTAGGAACCCTTTCCTATTTAGAGCACTTTTTGTGACTCGTCTAAAAAAGAAGGAGGTTATCTCTGAGATTGTCGATCTTTTCAATACCCATCACCTAGGTGCTTTGTGCGTAGAACACATGTGCTTTCATAATTCCATTACAAGCACTAAGGCGATCCATGAATTCTATGCTAATATTTCAGTACCACCACCCAATAGCTAGGTCATCCTCACTTTTATGATTATCAGAATCAAATTCACAATCTATGATGACTCCTTGAACATCTTTTTCAATGGAACAGAGGTTACCAACACATGGAGGAAGGATTATCCTAACTATTTTGACCTTTTGGACCCCGAGGCTTTATACAAGCACTTCAATCTTACTCTTCCTGATATCCACAAGTTCTTGAAGAAACCTCAGGTACCCTATAAGAAGAAATCCATCTTGCCATCCTCTTCCCTAGATCTCAAGAACAAACTTCTCACATTAGTTGTTAACTACAATGTCCACCCAAAGAAGAATCAAACGAAAATTTCATAGAACATTATTGTGATCATGTACTGTCTCTTGAAGAACATTGGAGTCAAGTGGTCCTGATATACCCTACACCATATGACATGCTTTGAATCTAGGAAGAACACCCGTGGTACCCACCCACCCTAACCTACCTTGATCTGTGGCTTGTTCACTTTTGCTACCCAGAAATCTCTTTTTCATGATCCCAATTACAAGGCTAGTTGGAAAGGAGTTTGCATTAGTGAAACTACGATCATGAACACCTTCTTGCCTACCTCTTATACCACACCTGGAGCCTCTACCTCCTCCCAGGCACCTCCACCTCCACCACCACCTGACATAATTGCACCTCCTTCAATGTGTCAAATGAAACCCTTATGGGAAATCTGATGTATCAATAGGCATATAATCTCCAGTTTCAGGATCACATGCAACATGACCTCTTCCAAATCATGTCTAACATGAACCTATCCTGCAGCCATCCCTACCCCTCCTACCAGCCCTACCCAGGTGGTGAATATGCTTCCTATGCATATAATCACTTCTACTCGACCCCTCCACCTATCGCTTCTACTGCCACATATGTTGCAGATGGTGGACCTTCCCCTTTCCCTAGAGTGCTTCCTCTACTGGATTTGCTTGCTAGCCCTCTTACTACCCTACTTGCCAGCCTTGGCACCTCTACTCCCACCTTCCCTCAGGCGCATGAGTTACATACTCTTGGCATGTCTTGGGATGAGCAGAATACCCTGTGGCCCAATCGCAGTTTCGGTTCTTCTGCCGATGAGGAAATGCCTAACCAAAATGATGAGGAAGTTTCTATTGATTAGGAGGCCACTGAGGATGATGGATCCAATGTTGGTTATAATGACAGCTTTGCTGGTGCCTCTGGTGATGATGCTGAAGCTGTTGTTGTCTCTACTGTACCTTCAGATGGAGTTGAGGACTACGAGCATGAGGTTGATGATGATGATGCAGATGATGTTGTTGTTGACATAGATAGATTAGATATAGCTTAGATGTCTTATTTCTTTAGTCTTTAGATACTGATCATACATATCTTTTTAGACTCTAGTGCATTAATACATTTGGGCACTATATCTGAGATGTACTATGTTATTATCCCACTTTTTATCGTTGGTTTCTGGTTCTTGTAGTGAGAACATGTTCTAGTGTTGTAATCTTAATCCTATGTACCTAACTCTTTAATTGACCTATATCTTATGAGTTTGTGGTATGTTATTCCATATTTTGATTATAACATTGGATTTCTTGTTTCTCTTTACCTCGTCTTTGTTTGATGTGTGCTATACATGGTTGATTACTTTAGCTTGTGTTTGTGGAGAAGACATGTTTTTAGATCTTCTACCTCCCTGACTTTTTGAGATGACAAATGGGGAGAATTTCTCTCAGCCATATTGTTTTAATGCTTATATGATCCTTTTCTTTTCAACTATCTACATATCATGTGACTTTCTAGAGGAACATATAGTATGTATATATGCTATGGTTATTTGTAGATAGACTAACCATGCAGGCTTAGGTAAGCATGAATTGAGGGGGAGCAATTCACATTGTTCAATCATGTATACCCTTGCAATTCACAAAGTAAAGGATTAACTTTCACATTCTTTCTCAAAGGTAAAATTTTAAATTTCATATCCTTTTCAATATTTTAAGGAATGGTTTGTCATTGTCAAAAAGGGGGATAATGTTGACCTAAGTGTTGCACGTTGTCCATATTTTGATAATGACTTAACCATTTCATTCATATGTATCTACTATGTTTGTTAGCGATTGATTTCAGGCATTAGGTACATGAAAAGGATCACATCACACAAGCCCTAGCTTAGTTTAGTTCAAGTCAAAAGTAATGCAAAAGAGCAATTTGCAAAAACACTTCAAATCACCTTAGAACTTTTATGTAATCATTTGTATTGATGATATGACTTGTAAATAAGATGAGAAAAATAAGGAACACTTAATTCCAACATTTGATCACTCAAAAATCATTTTGAAAAAGTCATCACAACACTTCATCAGTTGAGTTACAATCTTGACCGATCCTTGATGAATTTTCAAGAATGATGTCAATCGGTCAAGTTGTCTATCCACTGAACTTGATTGACGGTCCCTTTGCCCAAGACTAATTTAGGTGGATTGGTCTAGTTGCCACCAGGACAAACTTGACCGATGGTTTAAATTGGTCGTCTCATAGTGGGATCGGTCAAGTTATCTTTATTGAAACTCGACTGATTGCACTGTATGAAAAATGCAAAAAAAGTGATTCTAACTGTTGGAGGGGTGCAAAACTTGAAATTATATCCGTTGAAACCCTCCAAATGGCTAGAAATTGTTCATAAGTGTTTCCACACTCTAGTGGAGAACCCCAGATATAAATAGGACCTCTTGGAGTTCATTTTAAGGTTGTGCAATCATGCTATTCAAGGTCTTTGCTATGGTTGAGTGTTATTAGTCCACTTGAGCCCCTTTCTTTCTCTTGTTTACACATAAATTCATTATTATGAGTGAGATAGGTCCTGTGTGAAGAGAGCTACCCATTTGTATGCTTGTAAAGATCTCAATCTCCATCTTTTGCATCCCTTTCTCAAAATCTCTTGCTTGGTGAAAGCTTCTCCAAGAGAAGGAGGAGCAGTCTTCTTCAATTGGAGAAGAAGGTGCTCAAGGCTACTTCGAGTGAAGGAGAAGATCAAGGCAGAAGATCCAAGGATCTGAGTTGGTAAAGCCTTGAGGAAGACTAGTTGCATGAAGGGGAGGACCTTGACGAGGGCATCCAGCTGATTGCAAGAGTGGGTAAGATCTTTGTGAGGTAGAAGACTAGCTCTTGGATAGGTAAGCCCTTAATTGTAAGGTTTTTGGATCCCTTGGCCTTAAAGGAAAGCTGGGTATTCTTGTCCCGGAAAAGGAAGGTCATTTGTTGTAACTCTTATAAGTGAATATAAGGAGTAGACAAGCTTAAGAAATCCTAGAACTTCACCTGCATAAGACCTAGAGCTCGACCTCTGTAGGTAGTGGACTGACTATCTCCTAGTTTCGAGAGTGGAACCACTCTAAATAACGTGTCCAATTGGTTGCTTTCATTTTCTCTCATCCTTGCTATGCATGTTTATATTGCCATGAAATTGACTATTTGCAATTATATCTAGCTGAAGAAAATTGAAGGTCTAACTAGTTTTGTGCAAGTTTTGAAGCTCTATTCACCCCTCCTCTAGAGCCCTTAGATCCAACAACCTAATCATATTTCTTCTTCAAAAACAAATGAATGAAATATATATTACATTAAACCATTATTTATGTTTTTATCTTATGCATAAGAATCTTTTGGATTGTTATGTAGTTGAACATTTAACTAGTAAACATGTTGTGATGTGAAAAGTGTCCATTATACAATCAATGATAAAGATAGTTTAGTACTTGAGAGCTTTCTTTATTTCTGTATTAGAAAATAGAGAATTCAGTCATGGTCTAACCTAGAGTGTTGAATAACCAGTTAAGTAAACAAGAAAAAACTTCATATATTCAAGGCATTCATCTCTTATTAGATCTTCAAAGAAGAAATACATATTCAGACAAGGAGAAACATGATAACCTTTATAATAATATGTTTAGTATTCTTTGAGATCACTTGAAAAAAATGGAGAATGATAAATTCCCATGATCCGAGGAACCAAATATTGAATCTTTGCACAATCATACCACTATATGAGTAACTAAAATCTAAGATCTATGATCAAAAGTAGACAATATGCCCTATGAATTCTTCACCAACTTCCCTATCTCACAAAGGCACCCAAATAATCCCTGAATCATACCATGATATATACATGAAACCTGCTCTAACAGGAGAAATTTACTAATCTTTTTCATTTATGATACTAACCCAACAACCATGACAACATATATTATAAAGTTATGATCTATGTAATTGTCCTTAAATTTCTCATATAGCACATAATTACACATATGGACTTTTGGCTTGCGATTGCTATGGGAATTGAAAAGATTAAGGTGTAAAAGATGAAACCTATATCCAACATGACTATTTATGGTTAATGAATTATCAATATAACACCAAGTGTATAATATCCATGGTAATTTGCCATATAAATCAGGAAAGGATTTCTAAGCTATCCAAGTGTCCATGTATTCAAACAAGTGTCAAAACACATTACTATTCATATGATCATTTGATAGGGATATCAAGATGTTGCAGTCCTCCTACTCATGACCATATGACCGAAAACATATTAACACACTACCAAGGGTAATTTTTGGGCACTTATTTTAAGGGTAAGGTATAATACAACCCCTTTGTAATGCTTCTTGGCAGTGCTCAATATCGATCAAAAACATCCAAGCTTGCAATGATCTTCTAATAGGGGCAAAAAGAGGGAGGTAATTTATTTCTGTATACCAGTGATGCATGTTTACTACATGTATTAAATGCAAGTGCACGTATTAGAGTAATATAGGCAAAAAGAGGCCCGAATATTGAACTCGGGGAAACATCAATCCAAAGACTATTAGAAACTATGACTCAATCAACTAGACCTATTGAAAAAGGTAATTGATTTATTAGTTGCCTGATTGCAAGAATTAAACTAAATTACCGAGGTTGTGAACACAATTGGAATGGATTCCCTAGGATTATAGTTTCACCACAGTGCAATTAACATTACCTATTAATATTAAGTTCTCCTAACCCTAGACCAAGGGACATGTAGCAAGAACTACCCACTCTCCCAACATAATTCACTACCTAATCTAATACAAACCCCACTCTTGTAGTAGTTTAATTAATAGTTAGGTGCTTTAACGAATCCCTTGGGCTATGCCCCTTCACAACCATAAGCCCTCTTTCGGGGCATGATCTAGGCTATGTAAATCTATGACCTATCCAATCCTTAATCCCTCTCTCGAAGCAATTAACGATTTAAGAAATCAACTATGGTGATCATACATAGATAATTCATGAAGCAATTATAGAATTATGTCTAGAAATTAGGAAAACATATATTTTAACTCATAATGTCAAGTACAACACATAACCGGGCTACTCCCGAATCTTAAGGAATTAGGGGTTATCCCTGCATGATTTCAATTACCATACACGTAGATGGAGAAGGAGAAGATTAGGAAAACATTAAACAATCAATGAAAACCCCTAGAGAAGACAATTCGATTGACTCCCTATGATGAACAGGCAATTTGCTATCTTTTGGCTACAAATTTGTCCACCAGAAGGGCTCGAATCATCAAAACATAGTTTTCTCCTCTCCTTTATCTTCTCACGGCTCTCCCTTATTGTGCAACAAACTCCAACGTCCTCTCTAGGTCTGGCCGAAATCCTCCCTAGTCATAAGATTGACTTCGGGCATAATTAAGTCATGGTTGTTGGATTAATCACAATCTTTGATCTCGTCTGATCGCAACAAGTCAGTATCATTGACAGGATGTCAGTAGCACCGAGTCCTTTCTGGATTGTGACTCCTTGTGAGTGTTGGTACTACCAACTTGGGCAGCAATATCACTAAGTTCCTCCCTAATATATCCTAATGATTTCCTCAGGTACAAGTTGGTACCACCGACTCGATGTGGGTGGAACCAAACCACTTTGGTTGCATTACTATTGATCAAGTCAGTAGTACCAATTCCTTTGTCGGTACCACCAACTTCTTTGACTCATGCTTGTTTTTTCCTTCAATTTTTTGTACCATAGACAAACCTATTGGTAGCACCGAGCTGATCTAGGACTTGTCACTTTAGCTGAAAATCAAAACGAAGAACATAAGTACCATAAGTTATGATAAAACAATATGAAATGTAGAAACAGTAAATATTTGATGAAAAAGTATGTTACAGGCTAATAATGATAAACCATGCACAAATAATGTCAAAATGAGCAATTATGCATGAACTACTTAATAAAATACCCATTAGTCAAGACTCGCGGTGTCTGCGAGGAGCAGAGGCAGCCCTGACGATGCTTACCCTAGTCCCTTCAACCCAACTCAAAGAGGAAGAAGATATCCACCCTATAGAATACTAGACAATGAAGTCCACATCACTTCCTAGGCAAAGAATTGGAGCAATCTATTCTCCTCCACGATTGGCAACATTGAAACCCACATCAACCAAACTAGATCCAAATAGAAGACGATGTGGTCATCACCCCCAGGTAGAAGTTAATTCTAACACTACCTTGTGGTTCAACACCATAGCAGGATATGTTATTGGCTTCAAACCACATATCCCTACCCTACTAGATCACCTGAAGAGAAGTTGGAAGCTGAGCGGAACCATGGAAATCTTGGGTCGAGCCAATGACTGCTTCATCATAAAATTTGAGCACAATGAAGTCCATGACACTAGAAGGGGGGCGTGGTACATCAGAGGTAAACCCATGATCCTGAAAAAATGGGAGAAGGGTGAGCCACTTGAACATGATAAACTCTCCTCTGTCCTGATTTGGATCAAGATAGAAAACCTACCTCTGGAGCTTTGGAGCGACATCATGTTGACGAGAATTGCATCTTACCTGGGTAAGCCCCAACGCTTGGATTTCCAAACAAAGGCCAAAACATGAATCTACTATGCCAGGATCAATGTACTTGTGGATGCATCATCTTCCTTCCCAAAGTCTGTCAAGCTACGCATCGATAAGGGCCAAGATTACTTCGTCAATATCAACTACGAGTGGATCCTAGAGAGCTGTCCCCACTATGGTACTGTTGGGCATGACACAAACCAGTGTAAGCCACCAGAAAAAAAATAGAGTTATGTCACTACTGCAAATAGCTCTGACAAGAACACTGAAGCTCCAATACAAGTACAATAGAAAGGTATTCACCAATTAGCCCCAAACAAGATAGGAAAAGCTTGCGAATTCTATTCCCCCACAGACTATTACTAGGCGAGTCACCAGAGCTTCTTCGTCAGCTACAAAGGAAAGAAATATACAACACAACACATTCAATCCTCTCTCTACTGAAGACACTGAATCAATACAAGTTAACACCACGACCATTGCTCAGCATGGCGGCTTTCTAGAGCTTGATGCCAATGGTTGACAAACCTAACACTATAGCCCAAAATGTCTAAGGTTTATCAAATTGGGATAAATAAGACATCATTCGGGCTGAAGTGAAGAGGATCAAGGTTGATATAGCTATCCTCTTATAAGTCAAAATCTGAAGAAAGAAAATTCACAAGGCTAGTCAAAGCACCTGGCCTAATTCCAGCTGGATTGACAATTCTATCTCCTATGGTAAGGTAAGAATTCTAATCCTCTGGGATAATAAATTCTATACCATTAGGATTATGAAACAAAAAAACTGACTTGTCTACATGGTCATTAGTAATGGTAATGAAAAATTAGAAGTCACTACAATATATTCTATAAATGAAGACACCAAGCGCTGTGTACTTTTGAAGGACCTGGTCGACATCAACAAACATATCCAAATGCCCTGGATCATGATAGGGGACTTTAATGTTGTGTGTGCTGCTACTACAAGAGTTGGGAGATCTCTACCTTCTGCCAGGTCTATGAATGACTTCAATAATGCTATCCTCGAGGCTGATATGATTGAGATGCTAGGAAAGGGGCCCTATTACACATGGAACAACCAACATGTTGGGGAGATGAATACTATAAGAAAGATTGACACGACCTTATATGATCTACACTTCATGTACACATTTCCCAAAGCATGGTTACAATGCAAACCCACCATTCACAATGATCATTTCATGCTGATTTTTCAATTGGAAGACAATCCCATTTTCAAAAACTACCCCTTCCATTTCTTCATTACTTCGACCCAACTACATGGCTTCAAAGAGGTAGTTAGCAAAGCTTGGAGTACTCATGCCAAGGGATGTCCTTTATATCGTGTAAGTCAGAAACTAAAAGCCAACAAAGCTGCTCTCCAAAAGTGGAACTAGGAACAACATGGCAACCTAGTTGACTCCGTAAGAAGAAAATAGGAAGACACTATTTAGGCCCTAATTAAATCAGACCTCAATGCAAAGGATCATCTTCCATGGGACATAGCTAAATCCAAGAGTGAATAAGCTGCACAGGACAGAGACATAGAAGAATCCATCACAAGGCTAGAATATTTTGGCTGAAAAATGGAGATAGAAACTCCCACTTCTTCTACTCATCTATAAAAACTAGAAGAAGCTAAAATCTCATTAAACAATTGGATATGGATGGGAGGATTATCAAAAATGAAAAACTAATATCTGAAACCTTCATGAATCACTACCACTCTTTATTCAACAAAAGGTATGAAAATCTCGATTACTTTCCTAATATTAATTTACCTAAGCTCAGTCCACACCAGATTCAAAGATTAAGCCCACTGGTTACAAGTGAGGAGATTACCGACATTGTAAAAATCTTGGATGTAGACAAGGCACCTGGCCCCAACGGCTTCAATGCAAAGTTCTTCATTGAAACATGGGGCACTATAGGGCTGGATGTCATCACAATAGTAAAAGACTTATTTCAAAAGGAAAACTTCTAAAAGAAATCAATAAAACCTTTGTGGACCTCATCCCAAATCATCTATAGCCGATAAAAGTGGGGGAAGGGCGCCCTATATCTTTGTGTAATTTTGTCTTCAAGATTATATCAAACATAATAATGAACATACTACGAGACATTCTTCCTCAACTGATTAGTTTCAACCAATGTGCCTTTGTGAAAGGTAGGCACATTTATGACAGAATCCTCTTGGAAAACAAGATGATTAGTGACTTCAAGAAGCCTACCTCCAAAACCAAATTTTTCCTGAAGGTTGATCTTAGTAAAGCATATGATACAATCTGTAGACACTATATTATCAACGTAATGAAGAATATGGGCTACCCTCCTTACTGGCTAGCCTGGACCTAGGAATGTTTCTCTTTGGCTTCCTTCCAAATACTAATCAATGGATGTCCATCCTCCATTATCCAAACGTCTAACAGTTGGAGGTAGGGAGACCTCCTAGTCCCGTACCTCTTAGTCATTGTAATGTAAGGGCTTACTGCAATATTCAATGATGATGTGGATACTAGTCATATTTCACCTTTGAAGTCTGGTACAAAGTCAATGTCTCACTTGATATTTGCTGATGACCTCCTAGTTTTTTTCCCAATATGATGATATAAGTGCAAATGGAGTCATACACTATCTTGAAAAATTCAAGAAATGGTTTGACTTTCCCTTAACCCATGCAAAAGCCACATGTTCCTGAGCTCTAGGGTGCCGCACCACATCCAAAACATTTTGGGAGTGTAAAGTACTGAATTGCTAGTAAGGTAATTAATCATTCCTCTACTTTTCGAACACCTGACCAAAATTCATTGCATACCCTTGATTGACAAAATAAAGAATAAACTGGATTCCTAGAAAACCAGATTACTTTCCATGGAAGGTAGGGTGGAACTTGTCATCTCCACTCTATCATCCTACCATTTGTACTAGAAATGTATCTTCCCCCTACCTAAAAATGTTATCTTTAAAATCGAGCATCAATTTAGAAACTTCCTTTGGGGTGATAGCAAGAAGGAGAAGAACTTTCATACAATGTCTTGGGAGAGAATTTGCAGGCTGAAAAATGAAGGTGCCCTTGGTATTCACAAATGAGAAGATTGGGTCAAAGCTGTGACACGAGTTTACCGTGCATAGTACGCAAGTGAACATATCAAAGTAGTAAGGCCTTGTGAGGCCCGAGTCGAACACGGAGAAGTGTTTCTCCAGTAAACTACTACTAACCGCAGTCAAATCAACTAAGACAGTTGTAAATAGTTGAATTGAGTTGAGCGAAAGAATAAAGGAAGAAATAAAATGAATAAAAGGTTGAATTAATCAGAGATGGGGTGAATTCCTTAGGACAGTGGTTTCACCACGGACAACACTAATAATTGATCACATACACACTAACATCTATTATCTCAATCCCTAGATAAGGATCCTATAGCTAGAATTATTGCTCCCGCAGTGTAATTCACTACCTAATCTAATGCAAATCCCACTTTTGTAGTTATTGGTCGATTAGTTAGATTTTTTATGATTATTCTTTGGGTTTCTCCTCCCGTTTACACTCCACTTGTCCCAAAGGGCATAGTACATGGGTAAATCTATGCTCTCCGACCCTCAACCTCTCTCCCAAGATGACTAAGCGTCTATCAATCCACTCATGGTGATCAAGCATAAGTAGAACACAAAGCTTTCATAGATTTATTTCCAGTAAAAAGAGATAAAAATGATATTAATGCATGGAAATCAATCACAGTGTATATCCGGGCTAGTCCCGGATCCTAAGGAATAGAAGTTTTTAGCCTTGCATGGTTTTCATACATGGAAGGGAAGAAGAACAATGTGGAAAACATGATAAACTAAGATAACACCTCAATCTTTGCTCGTCCGGAAGATTCCCTCTATCGCACGAGCGTTCTGTTGTCTTTCGACAGCAAAATCGTCCTTCAGAGGTGCCCAGATCTCCTCGGTTGAAGCTTTCAGTCCTTGGTTCTTCTTTTCTCTCTCTCCGGTCATTGTGCAATGAAAACACCTACCCTCCTCTCTCTATCCATCATCCCCCTAAGTCATAGAAGGCACTTGGGGTACGAAATAACATCCACCATTAGATTAGAGTGAAATCTACGGCTGGCCTAATCAGGAAGACTCGGTAGTACCGATTAGGTGATTTGGTAGTACCGATTCACTTAGGTTTGATCACACAATCCCGATCCTATCGTTACTATCGACTGGACTCGATAGCACTGAGTTTTGTGGTTTTTGAGCTACCTCTATGACGTCAACTCGGTAGTAACAAGTTGGAAACTCAGTAGTATTGAGTTTTCTCAATTCATGTCGGGGCTTGCTGATGCTAATTCAGTACCACCGACTTCAGTTGTTGGTAGCACCGACTCTGGGTGAGTTTTTAGGTCCATCACTGACATCAAGTCAGTACCACTGACTGTTTCTAGGTTGGTAGCACTGAGTTTGTGGCTCTTCCTTGTACCTAAAAATGCACAAAATCGTCATACGCACTTGGGATGCTTAAAATATTACATAAAATAGTAAAAATCATAAACTTTGATGCATATAATAGAAACAAACTGTCTATGTCATTTCATGCATAATAAATCAAATAAATGACTAATCTACACACAAAATCAAGGAAAAATGTGCCTAAAATAATGACTAAAAACACATGCATCAAGCTGGTATGCTCAAAAACTTATGGGATATATCTAGTCACAAGAAAACCTTGTGGGTTCGATGGATCCATAGAAGATACATCAAGCATCAGTCCATTTGGACGTGCCAAAGTAAACCAAATGATAGTTGGTTTGGAAAAATGTCATCAAGCACAGGGATAGAGTTATACCTCTAGTCTGATTCAATGTTGGCACTGGAGACAAGATATCACTGTGGTATGATCCTTGGGTTCAAAGGTCCTTTCTTGAAGACATTATTAGTACAAGCCTTAAATTGAAAAATGTTCTTGGTGATGACCAAAAACTCAGCTGCATAATAGCAAACAATTCCTGAAATGTGCCAAATAGTAGAGGCACAAAATCTCTTTTGAACATCTGCTCCAATATCAATATTTGAGCTGGTGAAGAAAAATGCTACTTCAATAAACTCATTGAATTCTCACTAAAGACTGGCTGGAGATTCAGCTACACTCCATCCCAGCGGCAAGAGTGGGCCTCATGGCTGTAGAAGACTCCTGCCCTAAGGAGATTTCTTATTCAAACCTGAAAGATGTTCCATGAAAGGCTATCCACATATATTTTCTAAAGACCAGGTGATTTAGCCTTACCTCAAGATGCAACATGTGTTTAGATGATGAACAATCACAAGAGCATGTCTTCTGGACCTGTAAATTTGCTACTGACTTGTGGTCAAAAGCAAACACAAGGTGGATAATGACAATGAAAAACACTGTTGAACTATTGAGCCTTAAGGGCATGAGGGAAAAGCTGCTTGCTGGTACCACCACATACCATATTTGGCATGGGATAAATAAAAACATGTTCAATGAGAGAAGACTAAAAAAAAATCAGATCCGGTTCTTTATCACCAAAGCTAGTGGTAATTTATTTCTTGTATAGATACATATTTCCTCACCCTTCATCTCTATATGTAGTTCTTTACATACCTTATCAATAAAGAGAGTACCACACTTAATGATAAAAAAATGCATAATAAACTACCCTGTGAAAAGTGAATAATATTCAGTGCATCAAAATCCCCTAAGCCTAAATTTTTCTTGCCCTTGAGCAACACTACCCTCGGATCTATTTGAGACAAGTATGTAAAAGGACAATTAACATGAACTTCCATTGTCAACTATCCCCACTTGGCGGTCCCAAATCAGCCCTTACTGACTCACTACTACAGATATGACATATTGTGTTGGTTCTTTTTTCAAGAAAAACCCACGGTACTATATATAGTATTAGTTATAAGTAGGCAACCGACGTGGATTGACCAGTTGAGAAAACACGGGCTACACTTTTTTTCCGTTGGTCTCTTATCATAGAAACTGACGCTATATATCACCCACAAAAATAAAAGTTCACATAAAAATTTTATGAACATTTCATTTGCCTCCAAAAAACCAATATCATTGGTTCTTTTATACATAATTGACGAGATAAAGAGGTCTACACACCACCTCTCCCGTGGGAAATAATTGGAGTTTCTAGTCAGTTTTCTCCACAGAGTCCGACGAGAAAGATGTTTGTGCCAAGTGGCCCCTGAAATTTTTCCTACCTCCATTTGATGTTTATCATCAATTATTATTACCATAACTGACAGAGTACATGTCTATGGGTTGTGAGATTAGGCATCGGTTTTTATAGACAACCGCCAATAAAATTTGTGTTTATGTCAGCATTTTTTCATCTACATCTGACGACCTAAACTCTAGGGCATTGTTCTTTGAAATAATCGATGATATACAACTTACTTAACCCTGGGAGAAACCCTTTCCCCCCTCTTTCCCCTACCCACATTTCACTAGAACAGGTGCTCCGATGTTACTAGTGCTATTTCTCTCACCTCTGCCACCATTAACTCCAATGCTACTCTCCACATGATCTTCCTCCTCCATCGGTGATGCAAGTTTGTCCTCCTCCGCCACTAGCGACCGTACACTCCTCTTTCTCCTCTACTACCATAGGTATCCCCTCCTTCTTTTTCTTCTCTTCCCTCCTCTATCTTCATCTCCCTTCCCCCTTTCCCTCCTTCTTCCTCCCCTCTCCTTCCCTACCATAGTACGACTTCTAATATTTGAGAAGAAATCATACTATGGGAGGGGAAAGAGAGGAGAGGAGGAAGGAGGAGAGGGGGAAGGGAGATGGAGATAATTAGGTACTCTATTTTGATGAAATAAATAAAAATCATAGTGAATTGTGATGAAAATTAATTAGATTGTGATGAATTGTATGATTGTGATGAAAATTCATATATGTAACTATGCATTTAATGATGATTCATGTCACATTTCCAATCAAATCAATATTTATCTTTAAGTTTTCATGGGACCTAAATTCAATTGGTGTTATAGTCCAAACACTTCTTCAAGTGGTGTTATAGAAAGATTTTGTAGTTTAAGCTTATAAGGATATGACCATTTTCATGCAACAACAAAGAGAGTACAATCTATTCAAAAAAAAACCATGCATTTAATAATCCACAATTAAACTAGATAGATGTGGATCCTATACTTGCACAACTAAAAATAAAACAAACAACTAAAGGTACAACCTTCCTTGAATATCCTGCACGCCGGCCAACATCGCCTGATGTTACTGCTGCCCTGTCTGGATATCCTACAATATGGTATACATACCCGCCATGTTGTATGGGTCTTGCTCCTCCTGGGAAGTTGGTGGGGTTGAGGAAGTCGATGCAACGTATGTGCGGTCCCATTTGTGTGGGATTGCTCTCCTAGTCATGGGGATGGTGGACTCCACCTCCTCAACTTCATCATCACTGTCACTGCTGTGCTCCTCATCGTCGCCCTGAGCTGTTGCCCTGGGCGAATCTTCAATGCCCCCTCATTCAGTGGCCCCTAAGATGATTCACCCTGCATAGGTTGAAAATAGTTTCGGGGAGGCTCCTCTCCTGAAATATGCCTCAACGGGTGCAATGCGCATAGAGCACATTGTGGTGGTATCGAAGAAGATGCGCCTTACGGAAGTGAAGGAGGTCCAACTTTGTTGTATCCTCCAATGGCTTGAGGGTGGATAAATCAAGGCACAAATGGAGAGAAATAGGGGTGATGAGACCCCCAAATAAAATTGACACCTTTGTGACATTACACCTCATGGAAATCTTATGGAGCAGAAGGAAAGCTCCAAAATTAATAGTCTCCACCTCCAGTAGCCTGTAGAGAAAGTAGAGGTATGCGTTATGGACCTTCCCTTGAGCTTGATCGGATTGAGTGAAAATAGTGTTGGTGCAGAGGCAGTGAAGCATATTAGCAAAAGGATGCTCAATATCAGTAACAGAAATGATATGCCAGTTTATACGGAATCCCGCCGGCACCTTAGTCAACTACTCCCATGCCAAGTCATAGTCGAAGTCATATGGAGCTGAGTGTACTGGGACATGAGCCCAGTTGAAGATATGATTGAAGGCCCTCAATATGAGAGAATAGTTGTTGTTGAAGAGGCGGAAGTTGACCTTGCCTTCTCACCATTCACCTCCTATCTTCTATTCGGGAGTGATGAGAACGTCAAGCGACACCATGAACTCTAGGACAAGATTCGGGTAGGTCTTTCAGTCACTGAAGAAAGGATTATCTCCCTCCATTTCTTGCTTCTAAAATACCCAACACATGTTGTCAGTAAAGCCCACCCTCTCGATTAATATGCGATTGCCATATCACGCCTGGATGATCTATCTTGTCTACAAATCCTCATAGAGCTTCCTTATCTCTGAGGATGAGTGTTGAATGTGGGTTGGTAGGGGAAGCAGCTCACCCTACGGGGGAACACCTCCTCTCCTAGAAGCCATGTTGTTGATGTAAGAAGGAGGTTAAGAGGAATGGAAGCTCGAGGAAGACCGTCAGCTCTTGGTGTAGCCTTGCTCTGGAATGTAGGAGGAGTGGATGTTGAGGGTGTGAAAAAAATGGCTCCACCACCCCTCCTTATATAGGTGAATGCGGCAGAGTCAGTACTATTAACTTTTGAGTCGGTGGTACCGAGTTGGCTAGCACAATCGGTGGTTAGTTGCATTGATGGCTTATGATTGGCTGACGTAGATGGCGCGGATTGCCCTGAGTCAGTGGTATCGACGATGCATCGGTAGTACCTACTTGTGTCACAGAACAGTACCACCAACCGCTCGATGAAGTGCATCATGGCTGTTGGATCGTGACCTCCCAGATTGCTAATGTGGCGATTCGGTAGTATCGACTTCCAAGTCGGTAGTACCAAGTGTTAGAATTTGTTGATGCTTTCGAATTTGTGGACTCGGTATACTGAATCTGGGCGTATCCAAAAGTGCGTAGTACTAATGGAAAAAGTCTATGGTATCGAGTCCTTATCAGTGAACCCTCAAAACATTTTTAGAGACTCAGTGGTACCGACCATTGGAGTCAGTATTACTGAGTCTGTGCTGCTATTGCAGACAAAACACTAACCTCATTTCGGTACCACCGACTCGAAAACTTGATGTTACTGACTTTGAAGCCCTGCACACTCCAAAAATGAGTCAAGGTACCATTTTTACAGAAATTGTATTTAAGTGACAACTAAAAATGGAAATTGAACATAAAAAACAAAGAAATAAAGATTGGGTTGCCTCCCAACAAGCGTCATTGTTTAACGTCCTAGACTAGACGGTCTATAGAGAAAGAATCTATGGAACGGTGCAAAGTTGCACCTCCTCTATCTGTAGCTATACCTCTCCTCCAAAATAGTTCTTTAGTCTTTGGCTGTTTACAAGGAATGACATGTTCTCATCTACAATGTTCACAACACCATGGGGAAAGACTTTTTCAATCACAAATGGTGCACTCCACTTGGACCTTAGCTTACTTGGATGCAGCCTAATCCTAGAACTGAAAAGGAGGACTTTCTGACCTGGGAAAAACACCCTATTTAGAATGTGTCTATAATGAATTTTCTTAGTCCTTTCCTTATATATCCTAGAGCTTTCATAAGCATCCATCATAAGCTCATTTAATTCATTAAGCTCTAAAAGCCTCTTTTTACCCACTTCATCTATGTTGAAATTTAGATTCTTCATGGCCCGTTTAGCCTTATGCTCTAGCTCTATGGGTAGATGGCATACATGGCTAGACCAGCCTAAAAGGTGTTGTTCCTATTGGGGTTTTGTAGGCTGCTCTGCAAGCCCAAAGAGCATCACCTAGCACATAACTCCAGTTTGTCCTATTGGTTGAGGCCGTCCTTTCCAAGATTTTCTTCACCTATCTATTGGACACCTCAACCTATCCTTGAGTCTGTGGGTGATAAGGAGTGCCCACTTAGTGCTTCATGCCATATTTTCTCAGTAAAGCCCCAAACTACTTATTAGTGAAATGGGAACCACCATCACTAATAATTAGGTGGGGGACACCAAACCTGTAGAAAATGTATTCCTTTACAAACTTGCACACTACATGTGCGTCATTGGTGCATGTTGGAATTCCTTCCACCCACTTAGACACATAATCATATACAAGTAATATATAAAGATTGGAATTAGATGACACAAATGGGCCCATGAAATATATACCCTAAAGATAAAAAACTCCAACTTCCTGAAACACATTCAAGGGCATCTCATGCCACTTAGAGAGATTACCTACACGTTGACATGCATCACAATGACAGACAAAGTTGTGAGCATCCTTAAACAAGGTAGGCCAATAAAACCCACACTCTAAGACTTTATCCATAGTCCTAGAGCTAACATGGTGTCCACCCAGGGGTAGAGAATGAAAATGTGACAAGATGCTCTCTACCTCACATTTGGGTACACATCTTCTTAACAGCCCATCCCTACATTGCTTAAGAAGAATTGGGTCATCCCAAATATAAAACTTCAATGAATGGAAAATTGTTTTTTCTCTTGGTACACCCAATCCGCAGGCAATTCCTTACAATCTAGGTAATTAACAATATCTATAAACCAATGATCTCTAGTTTTAATTGCAAACAATTTCTCATCTGGGAATTCCTCAATAATGGGGATGGCTATATCTTTTCCATCTTCCCTTTCCAATCTAGACAAATGATTGACTACAACATTCTCAATCCCTCCCTTGTCTCTAATCTCAGTGTCAAATTCCTAAAGTAAAAGAATCCACCTAATCAGTCTAGGTTTGGCATCTTTCTTTTGTAACAAAGTTTTGATGGCAGCATGGTCAGTCCAAACTATCACTTTAGCCCCAACTAGGTATTGGTGGAATTTTTCAAAGGCAAACACTACAACCAACAATTCTTTTTCGGTAGTGGTGTAATTCAACTATGCATCATTCAAAGTCTTTGACGCATAATATATGACAGTTGGAGTCTTGTCTCTACGTTGACCCAACACAGCTCCTACTGTACAATCTGATGCATCACACATCATCTCAAAGGGCAGGCTCCAGTCAGGATCCTGCACAATAGGTGTGAAGATTAGTTTTTCTGTAAGGATTTCAAAAGCTTTTAAACATTGCTCCTCAAAATAAAACTCGACATCTCTCTCTAAAAGTTCAGACAATAGTTTGGAAATTTTCAAGAAATTCTAGATAAAATGATGGTAGAATCTAGTGTGTCCTAAAAAGCTCCTCACTCCCTTCACCAATGTCGGTGGAGGTAGTGTGGAGATGACTTCAATATTCACTAGATCCACTTCCATGCCCTTGCCGGACACCTTATGTCCAAGAATGATCCCTTCACTCACCATCATGTGACACTTCTCCCAGTTTAGAACTAGATGAGTGTCCTCACATCTCTGTAGCACCCTATCAAGGTTATATAGACAATCATTGAAAGATTCTCCATACACCAAAAAATCATCCATAAAAACCTCTAAGCACTGCTCTACCATGTCAGAAAAAATGGTGAGTATACATCGTTGAAATGTAGCAGGGGCATTACAAAGACCAAAAGGCATCTGTCGGTATGTGAATGTGCCATAAGGGAAGGTGAAAGTAGATTTCTCATGATCCTTAGGCTCAATGGAAATTTGTTTATACTTGGAATACCCATCAAGAAAGCAAAAGTGCAAACGACCAGCTAATCGTTCCAAGATCTGATCAATACAAGGTAAATGGAAATGATCTTTAAGAGTGGCTGCATTTAAATGGCGATAATCTATGCACATTCACCATCCCATCACTAGCCTAGTTGAAATCAATTCATTAGCCACATTAGTAGTGATTGTGATCCCCCCTTTCTTAGGAACTACCTAGGTAGGACTAACCCACATTGAATCAAAGATTGTGTAGATTATACCTACGGACAGTAGCTTGACAACTTCCTTTTTCACCACCTCAGTCATAATCGGATTGAGATACCTCTGAGGTTGGACAATTGCCTTGGCTCCTTCTTTGAGTCGGATCTTGTGTTGACACAAGGTTGGAGAGATCTCTTTAATGTCAGGTATGGACCACCCGAATGCATCTTGGTCGTTTTTTAGCATGGTGAGTAACTTTCCTTCCTCATCACCACTCAAAGAAGATGATATGATCACTGGAAGATTTTCTTCTGTAGCTAAGAAGACATACTTCAGGTGCAGTGGTAATGGCTTCAGCTCCAAGTCCGGTGGGCTCAATAGAGATGGGACCAATGGTGGGGGTGGTGGTCCAAGGTCCTCAAAGAGCCTTGCATAGTAGCAAGGTACTGCCTTCAAAAATCAAAACACACTCCTCTAGATGGTTGTTGCAGGTGTTGTCCTCCATTCTGTTCGTCAAGCATGCTTCTAAGGGTAGCTTGAGTGATGACTGTATCATAGAATTAGATACGACTTCTTCTTCGGCAGAAGGGTCATAGTCATCTCCCTCATCATCCATGTAGCACATTGCTTGAGTCACCGAGATCACCTTTGTATTTTCCAAGATGTCCACTGCTAGAGTACCTCTTTCTACCTTAGTCATAACATGGGCCATATCTAGGAATGGCTTCCCTAGAAATAGAGAAAACTTGCTATCCACATGCTGAAGCATGTTTCATTGCACATTACCTCCCGTGGCTTGAGAGTGCTCTGGCATCTTGATCTCAAACCTGTCATCTTGGATTCCCATAGTCATACATCCTCTGCCAATCTCAAGTATCATGTGTGTAGTAGCTTGAAACAGTCTTCCAAGTAGAAGCTCATTTCCATGGTCATCCTGCATTTCCATCACAGCAAAATCTGCATGAAAGACGAACCTATCTACTTTCACCAGGACATCCTCGCATATACCATATGGCTTAACCACTGAGTTGTCTACCAACTGGATTGTCATGCTGCTCTTCCTAGATTCCTTTAGTACGAGCTTCTTGAAGGTAGATAGGGGCATCAGATTTATACTTGCCCCTGAATAACATAGAGCCTCTCCAAATTTGGTCTTGCTTATGAAGCATGTGATATAAAAAAATCTTGGATCCTGTCTTTTAGGAGGCAGTGTCCCCAAGATGAAGGTACTAACATGCTCTTTCAGAAACATGACATTAGACTATGGTATCTTTCTCTTCTTTGTAATTATATCCTTCAAAAACTTCCCATAGGATGGTATCTTCTCAATAGCATCTATCAAGGGAATGTTCATAGATAACTTCTAAAAATTGTCTAGAAATTTCTTGAACTGTCAGTTCATCTTGGTCGCTTTTAGATTTTTTGGAAAGGGTACATGAACTAAAGGTTCCCTATGGTAAGGTGGAATATAAGCCTGAGTTTTATTACCCACAATCTCATCAACTTGCTCCCTTGCCGTCTTCTCCTGTGCTTCCATGTCTGGTTCTTCTGCATCCACTGGTATAGTTTGATTTGTAGCTTCTTCAATAATTACCCCATGCAATGCATTATTCACTAATTTCTTGCCATTGCATAGCAGAACAACCTTCACATACTGATTCTCAAAAGGTACATTGGTGTTCATTAGAAATCCTTGTTGGGTTCGTTGCTTTAATGCAATCACATCTTCCGCTATCTGAGAGATCTATGTCTCTATGATGCGAATACGTGCCCCTTGATTTTTAAGATCCCTTTGAGTTTGTGCAATCTACAGCTCATTCTGACTCAACAACTTGCCCAACATTTCTTCAATCTTGTCAATTTTCTACTGCTCTGGTTGATACTGTGCTTGGCCGCCATACTGCTGTGGCTTAGGATGCTGCTACTGTGCCTGTGATGGATCCTGTTGGAAGTTGTTAGGATCCTTCTAAGAAAATTTGGGGTCTTTCCTCCAAGAATAATCATTGTTCCTGTATTGCCCCTGACACACATACTTGCACTCTTCTTCTTCTTCCTCACCAGGAACTCTGTCTGTAGCAAATAACTTCTTAGAAATGAGCTCTAACTTTTCATTTAAAGCTGATATAACTTTGGATTCCCCGACACTCTTGATGGTTGCTGGTGGCTCTCTTTCTTCTCCCTATTGATTTTTGGACATATTCTTGAGGATTTCATGGCAGCGAGCGTGCTTGTTGTTGAGGAAGAAGCCTCCTCCTACACTATCAAGAGTTGTTCTCCCCCCTTATGTAGGCCATAATAGAAAATCTTGACCTACCCCAGTAGGTCAATGCCATGATGAGGCACCTTTCTCAGTATATTTTGAAACCTTTCCCATGCCTCTGAATATGACTCATTTGCTTGTTGTTTGAAGTTGTGAATCTTCTTTTCTGGATCATTCATCTTTTACAGAGGGAAATAGCGCTCAAAGAATGCATCTATCATCTGATCCCATGTCTCAATGATCTCATCATCAAGATTTTTGAACCATGATTTTGCACTATCTGCCAGTGAAGATGAGAACAACTTAAGATATATTATAGTCACTGGGATCCTGTCTATCTTGACCATATAACAGTTCTCCACAAAATTGCTGATATGCGTCATTGGATCTTTAGAGGGATGACCATGGAATGCTTGAGATTTGACTAAGGCAACAAGTCCATGATCTATTTTTTAGCTTCCCACATTGATGGCTTGCCTTTTGATGGGCCCTTTCTGGGTCGTAGCTGACGAAGCCTTTATCCTTTCCCATACTATCATTTCTTCTTCTCCCTCCATTTCTACTGTCTCCGGTTCTTCTGGTGTCATAGGTCTCTTAGGTGGAGGTGTCGGTGGAGAGGTTTGGTTAAACCTATTCACATATCTTCCAGACTCCCTTTCTCCTTGTAAGAGCCTTGCTTGTCCAAAGCCTGGTGAGGACAGTTCTCTGAATTCTATGGCTCTGGTACTCCGACAATTTGCTTCGACGTTACTGGTGCTAGTTCTCTCACCTCCATCACCATTGACTCTGATGCTACTCTCTGCCTGATCTTCCTCCTCTACCAGTGATGCAAGTTTGTCCTCCTCTTCTGCTACTGACTGTGCGCTCCTCTTCTTCCTCCTCTACTACTGTAGGTATCCCCTTCTTCTTTTTCTTCTCTTCCCTCCTCTATCTCCATCTCCCTTCCCCCTTTCCCTCCTTCTTCCTCCCCTCTCCTTCCCTACCCTAGTACGACTTCTAATATTTGAGAAGAAATCATACTATGGTAGGAGAAAGAGAGGAGAGGAGGAAGGAGGGAGGGGAAAGGGAGATGGAGATAATGAGGTACTCTATTTTGATGAAATTAATAAAAATCATAGTGAATTGTGATGAAAATTAATTAGATTGTGATGAATTGTATGATTGTGATGGAAATTGATATATTTAACTATGTATTTAATGACGATTCATGCCACATTTTGCAATCAAATCCATATATATCTTTAAGATTTTATGGCACCTAACTTCAATTGGTGTTATAGTCCAAACACTTTCTCAAGTGGTGTTATAGCAAGATTTTGTAGTTTAAGATTTTAAGGATATTACCATTTTCATACAACAACAAAGAGAGTACAATCTATTCAAAAACAAAACCATGCATTTACTACTCCACAATTACACTAGATAGACATGGATCCTATACTTGCACAACTAAAAATAAAACAAACAACTAAAGATAAAAATAATAAAAACAAAGATAGAATGATGTTCCAGCACACCCCTAAGCTTGAATATGACTATGTCCGCATAGTCAATACTCGCACCCAAGAGGTGGAAAAGTGGTACCATGACTCAGAATGGTAGAGGTGGCATGTTGGGGTGATGTGGAGGGAACATCCCCTGGAACGAGAGGTCTGTAGGCGGTATAGGCAGCGGCTGTGGGTACTCCCCAAAGTATCCACGCTTCCAATAGTTGTCAAAGAAAGATTGCTGGTACTGCTCCATCCGCTGCAGGCACATGTGAACATTCTCTTGGTTGGCCAAGAGAAGGCGTTCATTCACATAAATCACCTGCTAGTTCTGGTATAGCCTTCCTTGAATATCCTGCACGCCGGCCAACGTCGCCTGATGTTACTGCTGCCCAGTCTACATCTCCTGCAACATGGTATACATACCCACCATGTTGTACGAGTCTTGATCCTCCTGGGAAGGTGGTGGGGCCAAGGAAGTTGAGCCAGCATATGTGCGGGCCCATTTGCATGGAACCGCTCTCCTAGTCATGGGGATGGTGGGATCCACCTCCTGATCTTTGTTGTCACTATCATTGCTGTGCTCCTCGACGTTTCCTTAACCTGCTACCCTAGGCGAATATTCTTCCTCCCCTTCATTTAGTGGCCACCTGAGATGATTCACCCTACGCAGGTTGAAAATAGGGTCGGGGAGGATCCTCTCCCAAAATATTCCTCGGCGGGTGCAATGTGCATAGAGCACATTGTGGTGGTACCGAAGATGATGCGCTTTGCGGAAGTGAAGGAGGTCCAACTTTGTTGTATCCTCCAATGTCTCGAGGGTGGATAAATCAAGGCATAAATGGAGAGCAATAGGGGTGATGAGACCCCAAAATAAAACCGACGCCTTCCTTGTCACATTGCGCCTCATGGAAATCATATGGAGTAGAAGGAAAGCTCCAAAATTAATAGTCTCCCCCTCCAGTAGCCAGTAGAGAAAGTAGAGGTCTGCCTTCTGGACCTTCCCTTGAGCTTGATCAAATCAAGCAAAAATAGTGTTGGTGCAGATGCGATGAAGCATACAAGCAAAAGGATACTCAATATTAGTAACAAAACTGATATTCCAGTTTATACGGAATCCCACCAGCACCTCAGTCAACTACTCCCAGGCCAAGTCATAGTCAAAGTCAGATGGAGCCGAGCGTATTGGGACATGAACCCAATTGAAGATATGGTTGAAGACCCTCAATGTGAGAGAATAGTTGTTGTTGAAGAGGTGGAAGTTGACCTTGCCTTCCCACCATTCACCTCTATCTTCTGCTCGGGGATGAAGAGAATGTCAAGCGAAGCCAAGAACTCTAGGACAAGATTCGGGTAGGTCTGCCAATTGCTGAAGAAAGGATTATCTCCCTCCATTTCTTTCTTTTGGCATACTCAACGCATGTTGTCAGTAAAGTCCGCCCTCTCGATCAATGTGCGATCGCCATATCATGTCGGGATGATCTATCTTGTCTGCAACTCCTCATAGAGATCCCTTATCTCTGGGGATGAGTGTTGAATGCCGGTTGGCCGGGGGAGCAGCTCACCCTACAGGGGAACAACACCTCTCCTAGAAGTCATGTTGTTGATGCAAGAAGGAGGATAAGAGGAATGGAAGCTCAGGGAAGACCGTCAGTGCCTGGTGTAGCCTTGCTCTAGAATGTAGGAGGAGTGGATGTTGAGGATGTGAAGAAAATGGCTCCACCACCCCTCCTTATATAGATGAACACAGCAGATTCGGTACTACTGACTTTTGAGTCAGTGGTATTGAGTTGGCTAGCACAATCCATGGTCGGTTACATCGACGAATTACGATTGGCAGACGTAGATGGCGCGGATCACCCTGAGTCAGTGGTACCAATGACGCGTCAGTAGTACTGACTTGTATCACGGATCGGTACCACCAACCGCTCGATGATGTGCATCATGGTTGTTGGATCGCTACCTCTTAGATTGCTGACGTGGTGAGTCGGTAGTATGACTTTTGAGTCAGTAGTACTGAGTGTTGGCATTTGCTGGTGCTTTTGAATTTGTGGACTCGGTATACTGAACCTGGGAGCATCCGAAAGTCGGTAGTACCAATGGAAAAAGTCAGTGGTACTGAGTCCTTATCAGTGAGCCCTCGAAAGATCTTTAGAGACTCGGTGGTACCGACCATTGGAGTCGGTAGTACCAAGTCTGTGCTACTGTTGTGGATAAATTGCTAACCTCATTTTGGTGCCACCGACTCCAAAACTCAGTGTTACCGACTTTAAGGCCCTACACACTTCAAAAATGAGTCAAGGTACCATTTTTACATAAAATGAATTTAAGTGACAACTAAAAATGGAAATTGAACATAAAAAACAAAGAAATAAAGATTGGGTTGCCTCCCAACAAGCGTCATTATTTAACGTCCTACACCAGATGGTCTATAGAGCAAGAATCTATGGAACGGTGCAAAGTTGCACCTCCTCTATCTGTGGCTCTACCTCTACTCCAAAATAGTGTTATAATCTTTGTCCGTTTACAAGGAACGACCTGTTCCCATCTACAATGTTCACAACACCATGGAGAAAGACTTTTTTAATCACAAACATTCCATTACACTTGGACCTTAGCTTACCCGGATGCAGCCTAAGCCTAGAATTGAAAAGGGAGACTTTCTGACCTGGGAGAAACACCCTATTTAGAATGTGTCTATCATGAATTTTCTTAGTCATTTCCTTATATATCTTAGAGATTTCATAAGAATCCATCCTAAGCTCATCTAATTCATTAAGCTCCAAAAGCCTCTTTCTACCCGCTTCATCTATGTTGAAATTCATCTTCTTCATGGCCCATTTAGCCTTATGCTCAAGCTCTACGGGTAGAATGCATGGATGGCCATATACTAGCCTAAAAGGTGTTGTTCCTATTGGGGGTTTTGTAGACTGTTCTTTAAGCCCAAAGAGCATCACCTTGCACATAACTCCAGTTCATCCTATTGGTTGAGACCGTCCTTTCCAAGATTTTATTCACCTCTCTATTGGACACCTCAACATGTCCTTGAGTCTGTGGGTGATAAGGAGTGCCCACTCAGTGCTTCACGCCATATTTGCTTAGTAAAGCCCCAAACTGCCTATTAGTTAAATGGGAACCACCATCACTAATAATTTGGTGGGGGACACCAAACCTATAGAAAATATATTCCTTCACAAACTTGCACACTACCTGCACGTCATTGGTGCATGTTGGAATTGCTTCCACTGACTTAGACACATAATCAGCTGCAAGTAATATATAAAGATTGGAATTAGACAACACAAATGGGCTCATGAAATCTATACCCCAAAGATCAAAAACTTCAACTTCCTAAAACACATTCAAGGGCATCTCATGTCGTCACAATGACGAACAAAGTTGTGAGCTTCCTTAAATAAGGTAGGCCAATAAAACCCACTCTCTAAGGCTTTAGCCGTAGTCCTATAGCTAGCATGGTGTCCAACCATGGGTAGAGAATGATAGTGTGACAATATGCTATCTACCTCACATTCGGGTACACATCTTCTTAACAACCCATCCCTACATTGTTTAAGAAGAATTGGGTCATCCCAAATATAAAACTTCAATGAATGAAAACATCATTTTTTCTTGGTACACCCAATCTGTAGGCAATTCCTTATAATATAGGTAATTAACAATTTCTGCAAACCAAGGATCTCCGGTTTTAATTGCAAATAATTTCTCATCTGGGTATTCCTTAATATTGGGGATGGCTATATCTTTTTCGTCTACCCTTTCCAACCTAGATAAATGATCTGCTACAACATTCTCAACCCCTACCTTGTCTCTAATCTCAATGTCAAATTCCTAAAGCAAAATAATCCACCTAATCAATTTGGGTTTGGTGTCTTTCTTTTGTAAAAAGTATTTGATGGCAACATTGTCAGTCAAAACTATCACTTTAGCCCCAACTAGGTATTGGCAGAATTTTTTAAAGGCAAACACTACCGCCAAAAATTCTTTTCCAGTAGTGGTGTAATTCAACTACACATCATTCAAAGTCTTTGACTCATAATATATGACAGTTGGAGTCTTTTCTTTGCGTTGACCAAACACAGCTCCTACTGCATAATCTGATGTATCACACATCAGCTCAAAGGGAAGGCTCCAGTCAGGAGCCTACACAATAGGTGTGAAGATTAGTTTTTCTTTAAGGATTTTAAAAGCTTTTAAACATCCCTCATCAAAAGAAAACTCAACGTATTTCTCTAAAAGTTCAGACAATAGTTTGGCAATTTTCAAGAAATTCTTGATAAAATGGCGGTAGAATCCAGTGTGTCCTAAAAAGCTCCTCACCCCCTTCACCGATGTCAGTGGAGGTAGTGTGGAGATGACTTCAATCTTCATTGGATCCACTTACATGTCCTTGTCGGACACCTTGTGTCCAAGAATGATCCCTTAACTCACCATCATGTGACACTTCTCCCAGTTTAGAACTAGATGAGTGTCTTCACATCTCTGTAGCACCTTATCAAGGTTATATAGACAATCATTGAAAGATTCCCCATACACAAAAAATCATCCATAAAAACCTCTAAGCACTACTCTACCATGTCAGAAAAAATGGTGAGCATACAACGTTGAAACGTAGCAGGGGCGTTACAAAGACCAAAAGGCATCCGTCAGTATGCGAACATGCCATAAGGGTAGGTGAAAGTAGATTTCTCATGATCCTTAGGGCTCAATGGAAATTTGATTATACCTAGAATACCCATCAAGAAAGCAAAAGTGTGAATGGCCAGCTAATCATTCCAAGACCTGATCAATAAAAGGTAAAGGGAAATGATATTTAAGAGTGGCTGCATTTAAACAGTGATAATATATGCACACTCACCATCCCATCACTAGCCTATTTGAATTCAATTCATTAGCCACATTAAGAGTTACTGTGATTCCCCCTTTCTTAGGAACTACTTGGGTAGGACTAACCCACATTGAATCATAGATTGCATAGATTATACCTACCGACAGTAGCTTCAAAACTTCCTTTTTCACCACCTCAGTCATAATTGGAATGAGACACCTCTAAGGTTGGACAATTGCCTTGGTTCCTTCTTCGAGCCAGATCTTGTATTGATAGAAGGTTGGAGAGATCCCTTTAATGTTATCTATGGACCACCCGAATGCAACTCGGTGATTTTTCAGCACGGTGAGTAACTTTCCTTCCTCTTCACCACTCAAAGAAGATGATATGATCACTGGAAGATTTTCCTCTATAGATAGGAAGACATACTTCAGGTGCAGTAGTAATGGCTTCAGCTCCAAGTCCAGTGGGCTCAATAGAGATGGGACCATTGGTGGGGGTGGTGGTCCAAGGTCCTCAAAGCGCCTTGCATAGTAGCAAGGTACTGCCTTCAACATCAAAATGCACTCCTCTAGGTGGTTTTCGTAGATGTTATCCTCCATTTTGTTCATCAAGCATGCTTCTAAGGGTAGCTTGAGTGATGACTATATCACAGAATTAGCTATGGCTCTTCTTCGACAACAATGTCGTAGTCATCTCCCTCATCATCTGGGTAGCACATTGCTTGAGTCACTGAGATCACGTTTGTATTTTCCAGTATGTCCACCGCTAGAGTACCTCTTTCTACTTTAGTCATAACATGGGCCATATCCAGGAATGACTTTCCTAGAAATAGAGAAAAATTGCTATCCACATGCTGAAGCATGTTGCATTGCAACTTACCTCCCATAGCTTGAGAGTGCTCCAGCATCTTGATCTCGAACCTATCATCTTGGATTCGCATAGTCAAACGTCCTCTGCCCATATCAAGTATCATGTATGTAGTATCTTGAAACAGTCTTCCAAGTAGAATCTCATTTCCATGGTCTTTTTGCATTTCCATCACAAAAAAATCTATAGGAAAGACAGACCTATCCACTTTCACCAGGACATCCTCGCACATACCATGTGGCTTAATCACTGAGTTGTCCGCCAACTGGATTTTCATGTTGCTCTTCCTGGATTTCTGAAGTCCAAGCTTCTTGAAGTTAGATAGGGGCATCAAATTTATACTTGCCCCTGAATCACATAGAGCCTCTCCAAATTTTGTTTAGCCTATGAATCATGTGATATTAAAGCATCTTGGATCATGTCTTTTAGGAGACAATGTCCCCAAGATGAAGGCACTAACCTGCTCTTTCAGAACCATGACATCAGACTCTGGTATCTTTCTCTTATTTGTAATTATATCCTTCAAAAACTTCCCATAGGATGGTATCTGCTCAATAGCATCTTTCAAGGGAATGCTCACAGATAACTTCTAAAAATTGTCTAGAAATTTCTTGAAATTTCGGTCCATCTTGGTTACTTTTAGACTATTTGGAAAGGGTACAGGAACTACAGGTTCCCTCTGGTGAGGTGGAATATAAGCCCGAGTTTTATTACCCCAAATCTCATCAACTTGCTCCTTTGTTGTCTTCTCCTATGTTGCCATGTCGGGTTCTTCTAGATCCATTGGTATAGTTTGATTTGTAGCTTCTTCAATAACTGCCCCGTGTGATGCATTATTCAGTAGTTTCGTGCCACTATGTAGTAGAATAGACTTCACATGCCGATTCCCAAAAGGTACATTGGTGTTCGTCGAAAATCCTTGTTGGGTTGGTTGCTTTAATGCAATCACAATTGTCGCTATCTGAGTGATCTATGTCTCTATCTGTGAATATGTGCCCCTTGATTTTGAAGATCCCTTTGAGTTTGTGCAATCTGCAGCTCATTCTGACTCAACAACTTACCCAACATTTCTTCAATCTTGTCAATTTTCCACTGCTCTGGTTGATACTACGCTTGGTCACCATACTACTGTGGCTTACGATGCTGTTGTTGCGCTTGTGATGGATCCTGTTGGAAGTTGTTAGGATCCTTCGAGGAAAATTTGGGGTCTTTCCTCCAAGAATAATCATTGTTCCTGTATTGCACTTGACACACATACTTGCACTCTTCTTCTTCTTCTACAGTAGGAACTTTATCTGTAGCGCATAGTTTCTTAGCAATGAGATCTAACTTCTCATTTAAAGCGGATATAACTTTGGATTCCCCAACACTCTTGATGGTTGTCGGTGGCTATCTTTCTTCTCCCCATGATTGGTTTTTGGACATGTTCTTGAGGATTTCATGGAAGTGAGTGGGCTTGTTATGAGGAAGAAGCCTCCTCTTACACTGTCAAGAGTTGTTCTCTCCCCCTTGTGTAGGCCATAATAGAAAATCTTGACCTGCCCCAGTAGGTCAATGCCATGATGAGGCACCTTTCTCTGCATATTCTGAAACCTTTCCCATGCCTCTGAATATACTCATCTACTTGATGTTTGAAGTTGTGAATCTTCTTTACTAGATCATTCGTCTTTTTTGGAGGGAAATAGTGCTCAAAGAATGCATCTATCATCTGATCCCATGTCTCAATGATCTCATCATCAAGATTGTTGAACCATGATTTTGCACTATCCACTAGTGAAGATGAGAATAGCTTAAGATATATTGTAGTCGCTGGGATCCTATCTATCTTTACCATGTAATAGTACTCCATGAAATTGCTAATATGTGTCATTGGATCTTCAGAGGGATGGCCATGGAACACTTGATATTTGACTAAGGCAACAAATCTAGGATATTTTTTGTAGCTGCCCACATTGATGGCTTGCCTTTTGATGGGCCCTTTCTAGGCCATAGATGACGAAGCCTTTATCCTTTCCCATACTATCATTTCTTCTTCTCCATCCATTTCTAGTGTCTATGGTTCTCTTGGGGTCACAGGTCCTCAAGTGGAGGTGTCGGTGGAGGGGTTCGGTTAAACCTGTCCACAAATTTGTCGGACTCCCTTCCTCCTTATAAGAGCTCTGCTTGTCCAAATCCTGGTGAGGACGGTTCTCCGTATTCAATGGCTCTGGTACACACCATGCACTAATTTCCCTAAAACAATAGAAAGTAGGTATTAGAAAAAGAAATTTATGATGTATTAAAAAGATCTTATGATTTGACTTAAAGAAATTTAAATAAAAATAAAAAGAAAAATTGACCTAGAGTGGCCGACCACATCACTCGTAGTGCTAGATGTTGCCTCTTTCCCGACAATGGCACCAAAAACTTGACACAGGTTTACCGTGCATTTCTCCAGTAGACGACTACTAATTGTAGTCAAATCATCTAAGCCAGTTGTAAATTGTTGAATTGGGTTTAGCAAAAATCAAAGGTAGAAATAAAATGAATAAAAGGTTGAATTAATCAGAGATGGGGTGATATCCTTAGGACAGTGGTTTCACCATGGACAACACTAATAATTGATCTCACACACACTAACATCTATTATCTCAATCTCTGGATAAGGAGCCTGTAGCCAGAATTGCCTGATCCTACATTGTAATTCACTACCTAATCTAATGCCAATCCCACTTATACTGTTATTAGTTGATTAGTTAGATGCTTTATGATTATTCTCTGGGTTTCTCCTCTCGTTTACACTCAACTTTTCCCAAAGGGCACAGTACATGGGTAAATCTATGCTCTTTGGCCCTCAACCTCTCTCCCGAGATGACTAAGCATATATCAATCCACTCATGGTGATCAAGCATAAGTAGAACACAAAGCTTTCATAGATTTATATCCAGTAAAAAGAGATAAAAATGATATTAATGCATGGAAATCAATCACAATATATATCTAGGCTACTCCCAGATCCTAAGGAAAAGAAGTTTTTAGCCTTGCATGGTTTTCATCAATGAATACATGGAAGGGAAGAAGAAAAACGTGGGAAACATGAAGAAACTAAGGTAACCCTTGAATATTTGCCCGTCCGGAAGATCCCCTTTGTCGTACGAGCATTCTGCTGTCTTTCGACTGTAGAATCATCCTTTGGAGGTGCCCAGATCTCCTCAGTTGAAGCTTTCAGTCCTCAATTTTTGTTTTCTCTCTTTTCAATCATCGTGCAATGAAACGACTGCCCTCCTCTCTCTGGCCATCATCCCCCTAAGTCATAGAAGGCACTTAGGGTACAAAATAGAGTCCACCGTTGGATTAGAGTGAAATCTACGACTGGCCTAATCGGGCAGACTCAGTAGTACTGACTAGGTGAGTCGGTAGTACCGAGTCACTTACGTTTGGTCATGCGATCCCAATCCTATTGGTACTATTGACTGGACTCGATATCATCGAGTTTTGTGGTTTTTGAGCTACCTCTCTGACGTCAATTCGGTAGCACCAAGTTGGAAACTCAGCAACATCAAGTTTTCTCAATTCATGCTGGGGCTTGCTGATGCTAATTCAGTACCACCGACTTCAGTTGTCAGTAGCACCAACTTTGGGCAAGTTTTTGGGTCCATCACTGACATCAAGTTGGTACCCCTGACTGTTTCTAGGTCAGTAGCACCGAGTCTGTGGCTCTTCCTTATACCTAAAAATGCAAAAAATTGTCATAAGCACTTGGGATGCATAAAATATTACATAAAATAGTAAAAATCATATACTTTGATGCATTTAATAGAAATAGCCCATCTATGTCATTTCATGCATAATAAATCAAATAAATGACTAATCTACACATGAAATCAAGGAAAAATTTGCCTAAAATAATGACTAAAAACACATGCATTAAGATGGTATGCTCAAAAACTTGTGGGATATATCTCGTCATAAGCAAACCTTGTGGGTCCGATGGATCCATAGAAGACACATCAAGCATCAATCCAGTTGGGCATGCCAAAGTAAGCCAAACCATAGCTAGTTTTAGAAAAATGTCCTCAAACACAAGGATAGAGTTATACCTCTAGTCTAATTCAATGTTGGCACTGGAGACAAGATATCACTATGGTACAATCCTTGGGTTCAAAGGTCCTTTCTTGAAGACATTATTAGTACAAGACTTAAATTGAAAAATGTTCTTGGTGATGACCAAAAACTCAGATGCATAATAGAAAACAACTCCTAGAATGTGCCAAATAGCAGAGGCACAAAATCTCTTTTGAACATCTGCTCCAATATCAATATCTGAGTTGGAGAGGAAAAATGCTACTTCAATAAACTCATTGAATTCTCACGGAAGACTTCCTGGAGATTCAGCTGCACTCCATCCCAGCAGCTGGAGTGGGCCTCATGACTGTGGAAGACTCCCACCCCAAGGAGTTTTTTTTATTCAAACCTGGAAGACGTTCCATGAAAGGCTAAGATATCACAGGAGCATGTCTTCTAGACCTACAAATTTTCTACTGACTTGTGGTCAAAAGCAAACACAAGGTGGACGATGACAATGACAAACATTGTTGAACTATTGAGCCTTAAGGGCATGACAGAAAAGATGCTTGTTGTTAACACCATATACCATATTTGGCATGGGATAAATGAAAATGTGTTCAATGAGAGAAGACTCACAAAAAATAGATCTGGTTCTTTATCACCAAAGATAGTGGTAATTTATTTCTTTTATAGATACATATTTCCTCGCCCTTCATCTTTATATGTAGTTCTTTACATACCTTATCAATAAAGAAAGTACCTCACATAATGATAAAAAAATACATAATAAAAACCATGTGGAAAGTGAATAATACTCGATGCATCAAAATCCCCTAAGACTAAATGTTTCTCGCCCTCGAGCGACATTAACCTCAGATTTATTTGAGACAAGTCAACAAAAGGACAATTAACATGAACTTCCATTCTCAACTATCCCCACTTGGCGGTCCCAAACAATCCCTTACCGACTTACTACTATAGATATGACATATTGTGTCGGTACTTTTTTAGGGAAAACCCATGATAGTATATATAGTATCAGTTATAAGTAGGCAACCACCGTGGATTGACCAATTGAGAAAACATGGGCTGCACTTTTTTTTCTTCGTCGGTCTCTTATCATAGAAACTAACACTATATATCGCCCATGAAAATAAAATTTCACACAAAACTTTTGTGGACATTTCATTTGCCTCCAAAAAACCAAAATTGTCAGTTCTTTTATACATAGTCAACAAGATAAAGAGGTCTACACGCCACCTCTCATGTGGGAAATAATTGGAGTTTCTCGTCGATTTTCTCCACAGAGTCTGCCGAGAAAGATGTTCGTGCCAAGTGGCCCCTAAAAATTTTCCTACCTCCATTTGATGCTTATCATCAGTTATTGTTACCATAACTGATAGAGTACATGTCTATGTGTTGCGAGATTAGGCATAGGTTTTTATAGAAAACCGCCAAGAAAATTTGTGTTTATGCCAACATTTTTTCATCGACAACTGACGAACGAAACTCTAGGGCATAGATCTTTGGAATAATTGATGGTATACAACTTACTTAACCTTGTGAATGGTACTAGATGATTAGGGCTCAATTATTCAAACATAATTTTTTTCCCTAAAATTAACTTACTAGCTAAAACTTAATGAGCTACTCGTCTCCCATCTGATCATATAGAAATGGATTGATCATGAATGTCTAAACCAATATGCTGCTCTCCAGAGTTTATTAATGGTCTTGATGAGTTTGTAATAGTTGTAGAGGAACATAGAAAACAACCTAGAGATAGATTCTATTACCCCTGTAGGAATTATAGCAACAACCTAAAAATTGACATTGTTGACACGATCAAAGATCATGTAATGTGCAATAGTATTGTACAAGGATATACAAAATGATATTGGCATGGAGAGATTTCTAGTATGAGATCAACAAATGTTTCTAGTGGTAGTTGTGCCCAAGAAGAAATGGCTAAAGATGTTGATGAGAACGAACCGATTCCAACATACATGGTTGATGCAATGCTAGATAGTTGCATGGTAAATGTTACAGACCCACCTCCCTTACTTAGAAACATTGTGCACACTGAGAAATAGTTATACTTAGGTTGTACTAAGTTTACGAATTTGAGTGATGTATTGAGATTGTATACTCTGAAGGCTAACAATAGATGGAGCAACAAAGCTTGACGTCTCTATTGTCTTTGTTGAATAAAATTCTCCTTGAAGGTATTGAGCTTTCAATCTTAACATACAAAATGAAAAAGATTTTGTGTCCAATGGGAATGGAGGCTAAGAAGATACATGCATGCTTGAATGACTCTGTGCTATTTCAAAAGGACTATATTGATATGAAAGAATGTAAAAAATGTGGGGCGTCTAGGTACAAAAGGATGACATTAGGTAAGACCAAAATTGAGTCTCCTACCAAGGTGATGTGGTATCTACTTATAATACACCAATTTCAACACTTGTTCGCTAATGACATAGATGAAAAACATTTATCTTGGCATGCATAGGTAAAGAAAAAGAATGATGGTATGCTACGACTGTGTTTGATTCCCCACAATGGAAGAAGATTGATTTATTGTATCCTGAATTTGGCAAAGAAGCCAGGAATTTAAGACTTGGGCTTTGTACTGACGAGATGAATCCATATGGAACATTAAGCAGCCAACACAATACTTGGCTTGCCATGCTTATGTATACAATCTTCATCCGTGGTTGTGTAGAAGAATAAGTATGTCATGATGTCATTGTTGATATCGGGACCCAAGCAACTTGGGAATGATATTGATGTTTACCTTGAACCTTTGATTGATGACCTAAAGAAACTATGGGGAGAAGGTGTGATGACTTAGGATGCTTTGCACCAAGAGATGTTTAATTTAAGGAGAAGTCAGGAAGCTATTTTATTCATCTTGCCTTCCTCGTATAAGCCAATTTGAAAAACTATTACAGGCCACACTACTAGTACCATAACTAAACATGGTAGTACTACTACCATTACAAGACTCTAACTGGATGATTCCATCCACACTAGGTGAGGGAATAATATAATGATACAGGTGCCTCTTGGTTTTGAGATGGTGTTTAACTAGGGTGTTAGCTTCCTGATTCCTTTCTCAGTGCCCATGTTGTATCTTCCACCCTCTTTGTCGAAGCTTTCTAATCCTCACGATCCAAATAGCAAGCCTTGGGTTGCAACTCATATCCTTATCTATACTTGCAATGGCATTCTTACTATTAGGCTCAAAGCTTTCTTTCTCAATTTGATGTTCATTCACATACTGCATAGCATCTAGTATCCCTGCCAGTTCTTCTTCTAAGACACTGGATGTGTTCAACATTCATCCATTACCACATATCCACTTGCCCTCGTTGTCCCTTCCTATAAACACTGAAACTGCTTTGTTCTTGCCTATAGCCGCATCTGTATTGAATTTGATGTATCCCAGTTCAGGATTGCTCCATGTCTTGGTCTTTTTAACAGTTGTGTTCCCCCAATCAGCCTCCCACACTTTCATGGTTAATGCTATATCCTTGGTGATCTTTCCTACTTGACGATCATCTGGCCATTACACACCTTCCATCACTTCACGACATCTGTTCTTCCATATATGCTAGCAGATAATAGTGAATGTCACCTGTGCTTTGTGTCCTTTCCCCATGCCCATTTTCAACCAATCCCTTATTTATCCTAGCAAGCAGGTCCATCAGTTCTCCTTGTGTTAGTAGTCTCTCCCATACTCGTTGGGCATGGATGCAATCCCTTAATGCGTGTGTACTAGTTTCTACTTGTTCCTGACACCGACTGTACTTGTCATCTTCAATAAGGTTTCTGGCCTTCCTTTTGGTGTTTGTCAGCAGTCCTTCATGCACAACTATCCATAGGAACATCTTTATTCTACTGGGTACCTTCAACTCCCAGATCCTATTCCAATCCCATGTCACCTCTGTGTTCTTATCTCTCCTCAGGATATTATAGGCAGAAGATGTCGTATACTGGATCATCTTCAGTAGGGCACCAAACCCAGACATCATTGTGGTCTAATTGAAATGGAGGTTGAATGCCTCTTATACTTCTATTCACCTCTGCAGGGAGCCACTCGTTCAAGAAATCTGTATCCCACACTCCCTCCTCAGTGACGACACTAGCTACTAGTAAGTCTTTTAGATCTTTGGGGATTGGCTTAGAAGCGTGATCTTCTAACTTGAACTCAAGTTTCACCCAGTAGTCTGTCCAGAATCCCGTAGAGTTGCCACTTATAGGTTAGACCCTCACATTCTTCATTATGAACTCCTTACCTTCAAACACCACTTTCTTCAATCGGGAGCCTGTTTGTGAACAGTTTCCTTCAATCTTTATGAACTGCCTATGCATCCTGCTACACATACAATCTTCGATTCACATAGGGTGTTCTAGGCATTGTAGAGCAGGAGAGCTTCATTCCACTCCCTCATGGTTTTGATGTCGAGGCCTCCTTCCTGCTTAGGACTGGTAACCTTGTTCCATGCAACAAGCGACATCGGGTAATCCTCATGTCCTCCCCCCCGATAAATCGCCTCACCATACAATCAACTCTATCACATAGGCTGACCAGTAGTCAGGCAGATTGCATGACATAAGTGGGAACTGTGGTCAAGGAGCTCTTAGAAAGACACACTCTACCCACCATGGATAGGCAGTGAGCATACCAGGCATTAATGAGAGTGTCGATCTTTGCAAGGACATCAACATAAGTGTTGCAGTTGACCCTTGAGTGAAGAATGGGTACGCCTAGGTACCTCCCCAAGCCCTCAGTAATCTAGAATCCACATATTTTCTCAATCCTTCTTCTCTCTATTCTGTCAAGATTGCGTGAGAAGTATATCCTAGTTTTGGCTGCAGAGACAGACTGACCTGATGCTTTCCCGAACAAATCAAAGAAAGAGATTATGTTTTTCATTTGTGTAGTACTGGCTTCAGTGAATAGGATGAGATCGTCTGCAAAACAAACATGTGACACCATAGGTCCTCTTCTACTCAGTTTCATCAGTTTCCACCTGCACAAACTAATTTATGAGCTGATTTAGTCTTTCTAGGCACAATACAGATAGGTAAGGTGATAATGGGTCACCATGCCTAAGACCTCTAGTGGCTTTGAATTCATTCAAGTGTTCCCCATTTCATATGACAGAGATGTTCCCCCCCCCCCCCATAATTGAGTTCATTATATACCTCCTAATATTGCATGGTAGTTCGATTTTATGCAAGGTGTCTTCTACAAATTGCCACAACATCATGTCATATGCTTTGGTTAAATCAACCTTGATTGCCATCATTTTCCTACCCGTCTTCCTCCTCATATTGCAGATTAGCTCTTAAACAAGGGCTATGTTGTCGTGGATGCACCTCCCTAGAACAAAACTACTTTGTTCCTTAGATATCCAGGTAGGCATGAATCTCTTAAGCCTTTCGACAACCACCTTGGAGGCAAGTTTGAAGACTATATTGTTTAGGGAAATGGGCCTCAATTGCTCACATTTTTCGGGCTTAGGGACTTTAGGAATCAGCACAACCTTCACATTGCACAACTCCTGCTTCAGCAGATGACCTTTCAAGGCATTCATTATCGTCCTATAGACTGACATACCCACATGATTCCATTCTTTCTGAATAAAGAGGGTAGTAACTCCATCGGGCCCTGCTACTTTGTGGGGGTTTAGACCTTTCAGGATCTTATGTATTTCTTCTTCAGTTGGTACCCTTGCAAGCTCTTCTTTCTGGTTTTCCTGCATCAGTTTAAAAGTTCCCAGAGTATTCTGTATGTGCTCCTATTTTCTTTCCCCTGGGTCAGGTAGAACCTTCTTCAGATGCGTGATCACCATGGTCATCAATTCTTGCTTGTCCGTTATTCAATCTCCTTGATTGTTTATCAGCATAGTGATGATGTTCCCCTTCTTCTTTGGTTCACCCACGCATGGTAGAACCTTGAATTATTATCTCCATCCTGTATCCATTCCAAATGGGCTTTCTATTTCCAATCCTCTTCCTCTTTCTTTAGGATTTCATCTAGCTCAATCTGCATTTGGTTGCACAAGTCATCTGTAGTAGTGTCATATCTAATCGCCAAGTTTGTTTGCAAAGAGTTGATATTATTTATGTGCTATGATGTTTTGCACTATTAATGACTTTCATGCTTATGGGAACTTATCTGGATACAACATCAAAGGATCCAAGGCATGCCCTATATGTGAGCAAAATGCATATTCTAACAGACTGAAACATGGTGGTGAGACTATATATCTTGGTCATCAAAGGTTTCAACCAATGGTACATCCTCACCAAAAGTTGCACAAAACATTCAATTTATCAATTGAGGAATGGAGTGCCCCTAAACCTATATTTGGGGAGGATGTTTATGCAAGAGTAAACAACATTGTAAATCATTTTGGTAAGAGATTGTGTACTATTCCCATAAGTGAAAAGTCTTTATTAAAAAAGAGATTGATATTCTGGGATCTTCTATATTGGAGTTCTTTGATAGTTCGCCATTGTATCGATGTCATGCATGTTGAGAAAAATGTTTGTGATAGCATTATTGACACTTTGTTGAATATACCCAATAAGACTAAACACAGGATCAAATCTAGAATGGACCTATGTGAAATGGATATAAGGAAAAATTTAATAAAAGTAGTTTTCAAAGGCCGCCACACATATCTACCTCATGCTTGGTACACCTTGTCTACAAAGGAGAAGAGAACTTTTTGTGAGTGCTTGCGTAATGTTAAGGTACTACAGGGATACTCAACCAATATCTATAGATTGGTATCAACAAAAAATCTGAAGATGATAGGTCTTAAATCTCATGATTGTCACAATCTAATGCAACATATATTACCTATGGCTATTTGATCTATCCTTCCTAAGCATGTAAGGTTTGCAATCACTAGACTTTTCTTCTGTGACGAAGTGAATTTTGGCATAATTATGAATTAATTCCAATTTTGCCCTCATTATACTCAATAATGGGTCCCAATTCATATTTCTTGGCTACATAATCAATGTTGAGAATAAAATATGAAATATAGTGATCTATGTAGTTTTTATACACTTTGTGACCCTACATATTTGATTAATTCATCACTTTGTACAAAGAAGAAAATTAGTCAATCAAACTTCATCTTTTGGTTCTTAAACTTTTTCTAAATATTTTACACTTTATTTTGAACATATGTTCCAAATTTCATCACAATTGGACATTCCTACAATTTTCTATGAATTCTTGAAGTTATTGTGTTGAAAAACCTTTTTATTTGTCTCTTAATTGACAAATGCCATGTTAGCGATATGTGGGATATGTGGAGGGTGAATCAGGGCCCTTGGATCTACCTCTCACAGATCATGACCCAATCTAATGACCATTGGGTCATCTTCAACCTCTCGCTGATTGCGAGGAGGTGTTATTGTGGCCAACCCATCCAGTCTTCGCGCTTTGACCCCGATTCAAAATTTTAACCGAGAGGGAACGATCGTCTCACAATTTTAAACTAAATGAACCCTACTTTGACCATGATTAGTGCTATGTACAGCCATCAAAATGATTCCCTTGCTTGCCTTTCTCATTCCGATGGCCATGTCTAAGGGAAGAACTCGATTTAGCCCAAAACCTAGTCCTAGTCCTATAGATAGGCCTCCTAAGACTCGCCATCACCACACATTGCTTAGAGCATCACCCTTTCTTTTTCCCTCAACCCCAAGCATCTCCATTTCACCCTCCGATCTTCTACTCCTTCAAATGGCACCACCGCGTGGCTATTTTGGGCATTTTCCCCTTGCCTCATCATCCACCGATCAAGGCAACCATCCAACTCGTGAGGGCGTGATGAGCGTGGATGGAATCTTTGCTGCCTTCCTCAGTGCCTCCTGCTCCTTTCCCCCTTAGCTCTAGAGACATCTCCTCCACAGCCCTACAATGCTGGCAGATCTATTGGAGTGGGCGAAATAGATCCCAAACCACCGGCCGAGAGGAGAAAACCATTCAGTCCAGATGAACCAATGAACTGAGGTTGAACCAGCTAATTTGAGAGTGAACCAACCAATCGAGGATCTAACTGAATCCTCAAATAAGTGAGCCATTCTCCTACATGGCCAGATATTGATTGTCCATGGTGCAATCATATGGTCCCCATTTTTCCATTTACGATATTTTCTCCTCCTCTCTACTCAAAAATCCAATAATTGACCAAAACTTGCAAAAATCATATCTCTTGATTCCTATCTCCAAATAGTACAAATAAATGTCAATATTGATAAAAAAACCCCCCAAGGAATTTACTAAAAATGCTTTTGGATCCAAATACCTTATGGATTTCACTAGTATCCCTAGATTTGATATCTTTCTTATATAATTTGTCAAATGACTCTAATTTAATGATTAATCTTTTAAAACCCTGATATTTGAGTCTAATATTAATCTTGAGACTAGAAAATCATAACTTGAATAATAAATATCTAGATCTATATTTGTTCTTGAATATGATTCCAATGAATAATCTTGATAATGACATCTTAATGATTGACCTATATCTTGTGAAATATTCTGATCTTTAGACCTGATACGTGATCTCATATTTTATTCATTATATCAATTGAAAATTGATCTAATATTGAATATCAATGATTCTAATTCTTCATGATGATGATAATGACTTGGATAATGATCATGAAATTAGGTTTAACACACATGATTCTAGAAAACCTAGGTAGGTCATTCACACTCGAAAATATGCTTGACACTCGAATAAAGTTGAACATTTGGAAATATTGTTGATTATAAGTGGATGATCTAACCCTAAGGTTGACATAGGAAAGTGTAACCCTAATATTGAATATTGAAACATGATTTTCAAATATCATGATCTTGACCCTTGATCCAAATATTGTTGATTTAGGATCTGACTCAAAGGGTTGACCTATTACTCGTTGAGATTTTATACTCTAAATCTTCAGTGAAAGGTACGCTATTATATCTCCTCTTTGGTTGTATTGAAAATACTTTTTATGTATCTCTTGATTGTATACTTGGATATATACTTGGTTGAGCTACTTCTCCCTATTGATTAGTCTTCTGTTTCTCCTATATTGTATTTTGAGAAAAACATGAGAACATAAATGATATTGCCCATTATGATTGCCCGTATATTGATGATGATGATGATGTTGATAATGTTGATATTAAGTGTAAGCGACCTCCTCACTCGAAGGTGGAACTTGTACATTGGCCTCCTACCTCATATGGAGAGAAGGATCTTGGTGACCTTCCCCATCGCATTGGGGTGATGGAGCCACACAAAATATATAAGAATTCTTCTCAATAATAACATTATTGGAACTCGTAACAAAAATTACATTGCTCAAAATAAACATCTTGTCAAATAAATATTGGTTTTGGAAATCTCTTGTTGTACTTCTTGAATATAAGTCCTGCCAAGTGTACTATTACACTATAAACTATTTTACTTGTTTTTGATAGCGTACCGTGCAATTGCATGATTGTGTCTCAATTTTCTTGATTTTAGGAAAAACAAATGGAACATTGACTAGACCACTTCCGCACTCGAGATACTCCGATGACAAGGATAAATCTACAATGTCTCCTATTTTGGGTTAGTTTGTTCTTTAAATCCCCTATTTATGAGTTATTATTTCTTATTGTATGTGCCAGTGTGTGAGATCCTTTTGGACCACTTAAGGATGGGTGCTTCAATCCTTTTACCACTGTCTAGGCAGCGAGATTGGGATTGGGGTAAAAATGGTTCTGTGATAGTTGGTATCAGAGCCTACACACTCCCATATACTTTAAGTAAATAATTTCTCAAGTCTCTTGAACCTCAAAAACCCTAAAGTCCATAATGGTGAAAATTTAGGTGTCTAGGCTCAGAGTTCAGGCATAATTTCTCCTATCTGTCTTCACGGTGGCTGAGATTCCCTACTCTATCTGGACTTAATTGATCCAGAACTGGACCTAAAG